>JAJUPC010000235.1:0-525804 GCA_023614405.1 Avena insularis
TAGCTATTTTCTGTTTGCTATTTGGGCTGAGTACTTTTGGCCCATTTGGTAGTCCGAAAATCTGCTGCCTTTTCTTTTAGTATTAGTCCCAGATGGCTAACCTAATGGGAAGGGCACACCCCCTCCACCTATATAAAGGGGTGTCCATGGTTGGGATGAAACACACAACTTGAGAAGTCCTTTGGTTGACTTTCTCCCTCCCTCTCTCTATACCTCGTGACCATGGCCCCAAGTCTGGGCTGTGCAATCGAGGCACACCTGCAGTATGTCGTTGCGCTGCAGGGATTCCTAGCCAGATATCAACTTCCGCACTCCCGGCGGTTTCGAGGAGCCGGAGGTCTCATCGTGCTCCGGATGTGTACGAAGACACGAGGCGCAACACTTGGAGTGCTTGAATGTCATGAGCCGGACCTGTTGCATGATGAAGATGATGAAGATCAAGAAGGAGCAAGGGGTGACCTGCGAGGAGCTTCGCGACCTTGAGGTCGGCCACGAGTACGACTACTTCAACCACGTTCCCCGCGGAACGTTAACCGCATACGGTCTACAAGGGTATGTATTCTATACGCTCCGCCCGTTACCGCATTACTACATAGATAGATCCTAGGCAAGTTTTGGGGTTACATCGTAGGGAAATTTTTGTTTTCCGCTGTGATCCCCTACAAGAGTATCTATGAAGTGTTGTGTGATATGGTTGAGGGGTTCTCAAGGAGTGTAGGATTCGCCACTAGCATGGAATAATTATGAATGATTAGGATAACCTGTTTCTTATGTCATGATATGTGTGGAGAGAGCCCCATAATAAGATGTTCACTACAAGGCTCGTAGGAAGCCACTTTGTTGATACAAGAGTGAGCTCACCTCTAAATAACCACTACGATGTCTGAGAGGAGTCACCCATATAAACCACCGCAATTAAGGGTTTCCCTGTGGATATCGTAATTAGCTTAGGGAGTCCCTCTTTAATCCTCCTTTGACCATGTAGGTTATGAGCCAACGCCAATCTGTCACGGGGCCATTCCGGGTATGCTTCCAAGACACGTCCAAAGGATTTCTCCCTCCCTTTAGTCCCAAGGGAAAATGATATGCGTCCAACTACATATACTATCTAAAGAGAGAGAGATAAAACACAATTCATAGATCAATGGATCTTTGTACACAAGTAATAGATCATCTTTATTTCAATGAATAAGAATACTAGGGTTTCACCATCTCTCTCCAAGAACAAGGCAACTAATCATATATGAAGGGGATCAACATCATGGTAATTGTATGGATGCAATATGAAGGTACAATTGAATACAAGTGCAAATCCACAACAGAGATTGGACTACAACAAAGTAATCAAAGGGGATTGATGTGAAGACAATGTTGATGAAGATAGCAATAAAGATCGATGCGTAGCCCTTCAAGATGCAAGTCTCATCTCTCCCTTGAGTGCTATGGTGATGTAGATCTTGTGGGCGGCGGCTATGGAGGCGGCTAAGCGGCAGGGCTCCGCCCTTGTGGCGTGTGTGGACTCTCCTCCTCATTTAGGGTTTTCTCCTCTTTAAATAGGCATCTAAAGGTTAGTTTTGCAAACCGACGGAGGTACGAGCCGAATATGCCCATTGGCCTTCACAAATGTTGTTCTATTTGACAAAACAAAGCCGTCAGAGCAGTACGGTCGTACGGTATGGGCAGGCTCCACCAGTACCTGTGGTCGTTAAGCCTCATGAACTCTGAAGTGTTTTGGTCGCCATTTCGCCATACGGAATCCGATTGAGGTGTTCTTTGGTTTCGTATGGACGAGGGATACAAAACCATGGCCTTGGATCTTTATTTGGAGTAGATGGAAAAATCCGCTTTTCCTCCCCGCAAATGGCTAAGTCTGGTGCCTATAACTCCTCCATATTGAATCCTCTTCGCTCCTTTTATCCATGATTCTCCATAGCACCTACACACAAATCAAAGAAAAGAAAAAGGTAATAAAATCCTAATAAAACTACTAATATGCAAAGTACATGTGGAAATGAATGAGAACTAGGAATCAATACATAATAGGCATTATTGTAGAAAGATGTAGCATGTGATGAGTGAAAATATGAAAAAACTTTATACTTAAATATGCATCAATTTTGGACTCATCAGTATTCTCGCCTAAGTCTCGCTGAAGATTTCGGTAGGGAGGCCATCATAGGACGTGCTTCGTGAGGCCTCACGGGAGGACCTCACCGAGGCCCAGAAGGTGCCATCACCTTCGTCTCACTAGAGACTTGCTTGAAATAGCCTCCGAAGAGGTAATTAATGAGGCCCACAAGGTGACCCCAATGAAGACCTTCCTATGCTAGCCTGACAGAGTGGAAGCAAGTCCTCCAAGGGGCTGCTAGGAAGTATGCTCAGCAAAGCGCCACAAGGTATCCTCGCCAAGGCCCACAAGGTGTCCTTGCGCAAGTCTTCCCAGAGACAGTTCTCTAATGCCCCGTGTGTCTCTCCTCGCTAAGCCCCCACCCCCACGGGGGGAGCCACTGTCACCCCTCACAAGAGGGTCACTACAGGCGCAATCCTTATAGGATGCGGCTCGTACAAAACCACATATCTCCAACGGTAAGCTCTACGCATGAGGCCAGAAGGTGTCCCCACCATAGGCGCAACCACATGGTTCACTCCCTGCCAAGGCTAAGTACAAGCTACTACATGCCCCTCTCCTCTCTTTTCCCTCCTCTTGTGTTACGCACAAGGCTGGGGATCAGCGCCAGGAGACATGAAACATTAACATTAAAATTACACTAGCAAAATGTGCGTATCTACTAACAAGCCCACAAGGGTAGCATTTTGGTAAGTTGCATGTTTATGTGTGCATATTACAAGGACAGCCCCACGGACTCACATGCCTGATTCTTAATCGGCCTCCTCGCCAATACTGGTCTCCTCGTCATTTCCAGATCCCGCCTCGTTGTCAAAGCCATCGCCGCGGAGGCCTTTAGGCGGTTCCGCTTCATTATTGCATGGCTTACGCCGGTAGATGTCGAGGAGTTCCTGCACATACTTATGAACCTCCTCCTCAAGCTTGGCATTGTGCTAGCCCTTTACAGGCTTTATCATGGTGGCAACATCAAATCCTGGGTTGGCATCAAGGAGATTGTTGATGATGCGGGGCCCCGCATTGCTCAAGATCTCTTGGCACTACTCCGCCATGACACCATTGACGTATGCAACCTCGGTATCCATTTTCTCAACAAAATCGGTGAAGAGGTGCAGGTAGGCCATGAGTTTGTTGGTCTGCAGGTTGGTGGAGATACTAATGCTGCCAAGACCAATTCACTCTAGCACCACCATGGAACGTTTAGCCAGGGAGCTGTACATATATTGCACTGCACCTTCTTCATGGACGCAGCCTCCAAGTTAGCATCTTAGGCTCACTCAATGCGGTCAGCGACAGGGGCAACCTACTGCGTTATCGAATAACTCTCTTCAGCAAGCCTCTCAGCCTCCGATGTGGCATCACCGCTCAAGCGGGTCATCTGCGAAAGTAGACTTTATGCCACCCAGAGCCTCTTCTCCAGCTCACGCTTCTGTCCCTCAAGATCCTCCCTCTTGTGGTCGCAGCATCTCTCCTTTTCCGACGTCTTTCTATGATACTCTTTACGGGCTCGCTCAAGATCAGTGACAAGTCTACCTTCGATCCGCTCCCGTCCTTCCTTCACCTTCGCCTACGTCCGCTTGTTGGCTCTGGCAATGTCGGGTCAAGCTTTCCCTTGTGGTGATCAAGGTCCATCTGGAAGTCACCTAGTCATTTCTCCTTCTAATAAGGGTGGCCTCTCAAGAAGTCGCCCCTCCTCGTGCACCCGGAACTCTTGCTCCTTGGGAGCCATAGCTACCTCGCACGTGGTGAGATCCACCTTGCGCCTCTCCATAGCCTCTACGCGCATTGCTAGGTCTGCCTCGCCGGCGGTGATATCCTTATCACGATCAGCATCAACCAACTGTCGCGTCATCGCCGCCCCGCTAATGAGTGCATATTTGCATCATGTTTTACATTATTATTTTGCATTGTAGATGTAGGATCATGGTATTTTACGGTCCTCGCACGCACATTTTATGTCTGTTTTCACTAGGATCATGATAGATGATGGATCCAATGGATATAATTCTTGGAGCAGTTATACTATGGAGAAAAGGAGTCAAAACAACGTAAATCGCTTATTTGGGAAATATTAATAATACCAGAAGAAAACCAGAAGCGAACAAGGGAGGAAAATTTTCCGGCCGTATAGCTCCAGCCGTATAGTTGGCGTCGCCTCCGCCTCCTCAAATAGTTTCACCCTGTGCAACTGGTTTGAGAAGACAACATATAGAACACCCAGAAATCGCAGAAACCTCACCTCCGGAAGGCATCTAGAGGGGGAACTCATCCACTGGGATCCATCTTCACCTATGCAGATCTGGGAGGCTAAGGCGTCGATCTTCATCAACCATTGCTACATCACGACCATCTCCATCTATCCCATCTACATCTTGTCTAGATCTTGTTGTAATTTCCATATTCGTTGTGGATTTATACAAGTACTATTCATCTATGATTGTTTCCATTACCATTGCCATGATATTGATTGCCTCCATGTCTGAGTAGATCTCTAGTTCTTGGGGAGATGGAGAAACCCTAGTATGAGATTGAAATAAGATAGTCTATTATGATATTCATTGTTGTGACCATGTGTTAGATTTTCTATATCTTGATGTTGAGAGAAGTCGACCTCTCAATATTTTCCTCTCATGGGGACTTGATGGAGGGAACTACTAGTTGGTAGACGGAGGCATGCTAGCACTTACAGTGACTATAAAGCTGTTAGCACCCCTTACGTATCAACTTGGGAAATCGAGGAAACTCATGAAACACTATTCATGCCATGGGATACGTCCTACGGGATTACGTCCCTTAATAGCGCAGTAATTTGATTGATATCAATTGCTAACTACTGTGGTTATGAGGATGATGTGAGCAGCGGTTGCTGCCTAATTGTCCAAATACGGAGTTCCTCCCAGACATACATAGTTGAGAATGTTCATGATGATAATCTTTATCTTAGATCCTTATAATACTAGTGGTGTATCCGCTACTCCCTGAGAATGCTTTTTCCTTATTGCAGTTCCAATCTCTCTTACATACGCGATACTTACTTTTTGTATTCAATTATTTTACTTTACTTTATTATTGCTCTTATACCAAAAACCCAAAAACACCTTTTTACACAATACTCGCATTTTATCTTGCACTTAGAACTTTATCTAGCATTTCTATCATAATATTTATTTCAAGAGTTATTAGACTTCAAACTCCTGCTCCCCGTGGGATCGATATCTTTATTTGGAAACTAGCTACAAACGATCTGTGCACTTGCAGTCATCAAGCTATTTTCTGGCGCTGTTGCCGGGGAGATAAGCGTTGTAGGTCTTTTAGTTTTTGCTTATTTATTTTAGTCTTGCTAAATTTTGTTTTGAGTTACAAGTTCCCACCAACATGATGGAGTTTGAGCATATGACTAGTGCTAACCCACTTAACTGCTTTGGGAAGCCCTATGATATTTATAAAAGAGACAACTCCAATGAGAAGACAAGGGTGTTTGAAATAAATCCTCTACAACTTGGTATTTTACACAAGAAGAAATTTACTAAATATGAAGAAGATCCTGGTCCATATGATCATATTGCATGTTTCAAAGATATATGTGGCACTTTTCTATTGACGGGATATACTGCTGATGAGGTAAGGGTTAAACTTTTTAGTCAGACTATGGCGCCCCACAAAAACCACTACTAGAAAATCGCGTTGTTTTTGTGCATTGCATAGTCATGACCGCATTCTCATGTCATCATGCAACATTGCATTTGAGCATCGTCATCATCTTGCATGGTTTGTCTCAATACTATTTCTAAAAAGCCTACTTTGTTTTCTAAATATACCCCGTCTTTAATTCAAATCAAAAACACCGGGCCTGTCCGGAATATTTTGTTTTGTCTATCAACGGTTTTCAAAAGCCCCGTTTTAAATATTAAAATATTTATTTTATTTTAGGGGGTAGCCGTACCGGGCCGATCCGACCCAGTCGGCCACCCCCAGTGCAAAACCAGAATCCCCCCTCAAACCTTCTTTCTACCTAAACCTAGTCTACCCAGCCCCAGCCACCTCACCCCAGCCAATCACCGGTCACCACCTCACCCTGCCAATGCCACCTCACCCACCAGCAGCCCCACGTCGCCATCTGGTCCACTCCCCATCTCCATCATGCCACCAACCCGATCCTGCCTCTCTCCCTGGGCCCACCCGACCGACCGCACCATCCCCCGCCTGGACACGCCCTGCCCCGATTCCCGAGCCAACCCACCCCACCTATCGCGCCTGGCTCACCTGTCTCCCCTCCCCGTCCCTCGTCCTCTCCTCGACCCCGCGTGGCTGCCCCTGCCTCCCACGCGACCTCGTCGGGCCATCCGCCCATGCCGGCCTCCTCCTCCCGCCAGTCGGGCTCGCCCCGCCGTCCGCCGACGCGACCTCGGCCGCCTCCACTCGCTTCTTCGGCCGTCCCCTCCTCTCCCCGTGCCTTCTCGACGAGCTCCGCGTTGACCTCGTCGCGCGGCCCTGCAGAGCTCCCCGTCGCTGCACCGGCCCGCGCCTCATCGTCTATCCCTCTGTCGCGACCTCCTTCCCGAGGCAGAGCACCGCCGCGACCTTGCGCCCTTGTTGTCGGCACGCGCACGGGCTGCCCAAGGTCCTCCGCCGCCCCGACCATGGCGCGCCGCGCCCTTGTCTACACCTACGCCGTCGCCGTGCGTTCGTTCGTGCCGTGGCCTCCCCTCCGGCCTTGGCCACCTCGCCTCTCCCTGCCGCCGAGCGCCTACCGTTGCCTCTGCCACTTCTCTGTCAAGCACCGCCACCCCTCCCAGCATGCACCGTCACCGTCTCCGTGTCGACGACCCGGGGCGAGCCGCTTCCTTCCGTGCCCCGCGCGGCTCCGCCCCTATGCCTCCCCATGGCCCCTTGGCTCCACCAACCACGACCCCGGGCGCCTCTGCGCGTCTCCGCGAGCCGTCCTGTCACCTCCACCATCAGCCTGCTCCCTGCCAGCCGTCGTCCCCTGCACGTCCTCCGCCGACGCCTCGGCCATCGCCTTGAGCCGCTGCAAGCTGCAGCGCCCGTCGTCGTCGTTCCTCTGCCGCATGTCCCTCTGTCGGCCAGACTCGCTGCAGGGGCTGTGGTGTTTTTGTTTCCATGTTGTGATGATGCTGCTGTGGTAATATTGTCCTGCGTCTACGTCGAGCCCTTCAAGTTCTGCCGTCTGAACCACGTCGACTAAGACCAAGCTCATCAAGATCTGCTAGGAAGCTATGTGCTTGAGAGGTGACAAGTTACCACAAGTTCTTCTTGTCGGCCGGTACCGCGGAAGAATGAACATGGTGATGCTCGAGGGACCCGACAAGATCCTCGACCCTAGAACCGAAGAGCAGGCTCGAAGACGAGCCCCGGACCTCCTGGATCGACAAGACCTCCTTCACGGGTCTGAAGACCGATCCCGAAGACCACAGATGCGACAAGTACTTCTTCCCGGATCCGATGCCCGAGAACCCGGACGCCCAGGTCGTCGACACGGATACGCCAAGTACTTCCTCGAGGACGCCAAGTTCTTCACCCTGAATGCCAAGATCTACTCCGTTATCCGAGAACGATCCCGCCGAGACCGAACCCCAGATCCGGACCCTGAGACCAAGCCCGAACCCCCGGAACCCAAGGTCTGTCGAACCCAGATGTGTGATCCTAAGCCCTATTTTTATAATATGACATTATCAACTGTCGCATAATTAATTCTTCATGCATGCATGGTTGTCTGTGGTTTGGGGGCATTATGCCGATTCACCTCATAATTAAATATGGAGTCGATATGCGGAATACCTTTGTCTTATTCCGGACTCCATTTAAATTGGTGTAGCGAACCGATGCCATGTTTCGCCCTGTTAAAACAACATTTAAATTGCGGGGGTTCTAAATAACTTGAACCGTGTAATTAATTGTCGGGACCCCGGTTCCGCTTAATATTGCCTAATTGCACCAAGATTCTGCCATGCCATGCATCATATCATAAGCATGCCGGATCTTCTGCCGTAGTATTAAATATTGCAACCGGTGTTTCTTCTAGTGTTTGCTTCTTCGCGGACTAGGTCGATGAGTTGATGCGAGTATCGACAAGTTCTCCGGTTATGAACCTTCGGCAGTGTTTCCCAGGTGAGCATCTCCTCCCCTTCTACCTATTTTGCATTTATAGTCTTTATTTCCTCCTGTTGATCTTTTGCTATCCGTGTCGTGATGCTTTAGTGTTCCGTACCAGATATATTCCGTGCAACCTTTATATTGCCTTGGACACATCCTATTGCCTGTTGTTTGATAGATAGTCGGACTTGCGAGTCGTAGTTGCTTGCTCAGGTGCTGCTTTGCGTCGTTCTTGTTCCACCGTTATTGGAAGGTTGACACATGCTTAATGGTGGAGATGCTTAACGGTGGAGTTGATCATGGCTTACATTATAACTTGTTAATTAAAATGCTGGAAATAGATATAATGCAGAGGCACCGGTGGGTAATAGTCAATATTTGGTTTTTAACCGCCCACTTGTGTCCACCTAGGACCTGAGTTCTTGTCACCTGTTCCGAGATCGAGCGCGCTAACCACAGGTTGGGTGTGTGGGCACCCCCATCGGCTTACTACCTGATTTCAAAGTATTGTACCGGGGGCCACAAGTAGTTTGGGGCTTTATTACTATCATGTACTTATGCCATGCTTTACTGCTTTATTTAAGATTGTGCGTGGAGCACTTGTACTGTTTAGGATGTGGAATGTTTTCGCGGTATCGACAAGCCCAGTCACAATTTCAGGTTCCCAGTCGTTTACAGCCATTGGCACAAACCCTGGGTCCGTTCCGGAGCCGTCCGACTTCGTTGCGGGTAGCTTAGTGGGGTGGCCCCCATGTACTTGCTTTGGGTCTGGGAAACGTCATGACTTAGGCCCCACCGACATACCGATGGGTGTATGTTAATTGATCTGGGAAAAGGGTCGAAGTGCGTGTGGATACTTTGGTGCACCCCTGCAGGGTTAAATCTTTTCGAAAAGTCGTGTCCACAGTTTGGACGACTTGGAGCACAGTTTCTCGATCATAGCCAACTATAACTAAAGTTTACTGTTATAATTTGACCTGTGTCCGAGATGAATAGCAAGTGGGAAAACTGTCATGGAAAGATTAAATAAAACTGCCAACCGTGTGAGTTTCCTCGGCTGGACTTCCTCGTTTGGTCTCGAGGGGGAATACCAGGATGGGTATGTTTGGTGTTAGTTTCAGGTTGGATCCGGATAGGTCTTTCTTATCCCTCTCTGATAACCGCCAGTTGGCTCGAGTCTCTATAGGTTGTTTAGTGCCGCTGCGCTACCGCTTCAGCCCACCATACCTATGTAGGCGAGAGCCGCCGAATTATAGCCTCGCCATGTACTGGCCTCAGTACTGACGCTCCTCTTTTTCCTTTGCCCTTTGTCGGCACCCCTTTTGTTTTAGCAGGTTTGAGATCGACGTCGTTAGCAGGGTTACCCTTCCGGCTTGGCCTGGGCAGGGTTATGGACGCCATTGGTTATTCTTCAGGGCTCTTAGCCCCATTTGCATCTTGTCCGTACTCGGACGTTGTATCGTTTTCAAGGTGATTTGGATCTTTGTATCGTATATCTATATTCTTGACTCGCTGAGTCGCTATCATATGTATATCTATTCTGTGGGTCCCATCGAGGACTGTTGTGTAATGTTATTACTTTGTTTTCCACCCGCACGAAAGTGCCTGGTGGGCGTCCTTGAATCGTTTCTATGCGGGTTTGGCGAAAAAGGCTAAAACTTGCATAGGACCGATTCGAGGGTGTTACATAGTGGTATCAGAGCTCAGCAGTTGCGATACCCCGCAAGTCCAGCCTGTAGGATAACCTAGCTAACGGCCGATGTAGAGTGTCAAAACTATTTTTGCAAAAATCGGTAGAATAGATCTGATTAGGTCTACTTTTACTCCTTACCCCTCTGTTGTTCTCCTCTTACCTCTGCGTGTTTTAAATCTGCTCTCTTACCTTTCTTCATGTCCAGGATTTCTCGTGGTTGGGTTCCGTCATACCTTCAGGGTTTCGCTTCCTCCTTTGGCAACAGTGTTTCTACCGCAGGACTTCATGCTATCTGAGTGATCCTTTATCTGTGGTACCATTCTTTGGTCCTTGTTGTGCCTTCTGGTGTTTACTGATGTGACGACATCATCTACACCAGATCCGATGCAGAGCCTGCATCACCTCTGTTATTTTCCGAACCTCGATTGTCGAGATCTTCAGTCTGATTTCGAGAATGGTTGCACGTTTTTCTACTGATTGTGCGGAGTAATAGTTTGGGTGCGTGATGGATTGGCCCCCATGCCGACTACTCAATCTATTTGCTCTCGTACATTGAAGTGGATGAGAATGCGTCTTTTCTCTCTTTTTATCGAAGTTAGAGGTGGCTTTATTTGTTGATACCTCTGCCTTCGCCCTTTGTTCCCGGAGTGTTCTCTCGACGATCACGGAAAACGACCTCTTGTTAGTGGTGTCACGAGGATCTACACGAAGCGAGAAGGTTCAGATCATCGGCTTTCTTCCTGGTACCATGAGGCGGATCTCGAGGGCGAGATCCATTGTTAGTGGTGTCGAATTGTCGTGCCCCAGAAAAACCACTACTAGAAAATCGCGTTGTTTTTGTGCATTGCATAGTCATGACCGCATGATCATGTCATCATGCCACATTGCATTTGAGCATCGTCATCATCTTGCATGGTTTGTCTCAAAACTATTTCGAAAAAGCCTACTTTGTTTTCTAAATATACCCCGTCTTTAATTCAAATCAAAAACACCAGGCTTGTCCGGAATATTTTGTTTTGTCTATCAACGGTTTTGAAAAGCCCCGTTTTAAATATTAAAATATTTATTTTATTTTAGGGGGCAGCCGTACCGGGCCGATCCGACCCGGTCGGCCACCCCCAGTGCAAAACCAGAATCCCCCCTCAAACCTTTTTTCTACCTAAACCTAGTCTACCCAGCCCCAGCCACCTCACCCCAGCCAATCACCGGTCGCCACCTCACCCTGCCAACGCCACCTCACCCACCAGCAGCCCCACATCGCCATCTGGTCCACTCCCCATCTCCATCACGCCACCAACCTGATCCTGCCTCTCTCCCTGGGCCCACCCGACCGACCGCACCATCCCCCGCCTGGACACGCCCTGCCCCGATTCCCGAGCCAGCCCACCCCACCTACCGCGCCTGGCCCACCTGTCTCCCCTCCCTGTCCCTGGTCCTCTCCTCGACCCCGCGTGGCCGCCTCTGCCTCCCACGCGACCTCGCCGGGCCATCCGCCCATGCCGGCCTCCTCCTCCCGCCGCTCGGGCTCGCCCCGCCGTCCGCCGCCGTGACCTCGGCCGCCTCCACCCGCTTCTCCGTCCGTTCCCTCCTCTTCCCGCGCCTCCTCGACGAGCTCCGTGTTGACCTCGTCGCGTGGCCCTGCAGAGCTCCCCGTCGCTGCACCGGCCCGCGCCTCATTGTCTATCCCTCCATCGCGACCTCCTTCCCGAGGCAGAGCACTGCCGCGATCTTGCGCCCTCGTCATCGGCATGCGCACGGGCCGCCCAAGGTCCTCCGTCGCCCCGGCCATGGCGCGCCGCGTCCTTGTCTACACCTGCGCCATCGCCGTGCGTTCGTTCGTGTCGTGGCCTCCGCTCCGGCCCCGGCCACCTCGCCTCTCCCTGCCGCCGAGCGCCTGCCGTTGCCTCTGCCACTTCTCTGTCAAGCGCCGCCACCCCTCCCAGCGTGCACCGTCGCTGTCTCCGTGTCGACGACCCGGGGCGAGCCGCTTCCTTCCGTGCCCCGCGCGGCTCCGCCCCTATGCCTCCCCATGGCCCCTTGGCTCCACCAACCGCGACCCCAGGCGCCTCTGCGCGTCTCCGCGAGCCGCCCCGTCACCTCCACCATCGGCCTACTCCCTGCCGGCCGTCGTCCCCTGCACGTCCTCCGCCGACGACTCGGCCATCGCCTTGAGCCGCTACAAGCTGCAGCGCCCGTCGTCGTTCCTCTGCCGCCGGTCCCTCTGTCGGCTAGACTCGCTGCAGGGGCTATGGTGTTTTTGTTTCCATGTTGTGCTGATGTTGCTGTGGTAATATTTTCCTGCGTCTACGTCGAGCCCTTCAAGTTCCGCCGTCTGAACCACGTCGACTAAGACCAAGCTCATCAAGATCTGCTAGGAAGCTATGTGCTTGAGAGGTGACAAGTTACCACAAGATCTTCTTGTCGGCCGGTACCGCGGAAGAATGAACATGGTGATGCTCGAGGGACCCGACAAGATCCTCGACCCTAGAACCGAAGAGCGGGCTCGAAGGCGAGCCCCGGACCTCCTGGATCGACAAGACCTCCTTCACGGGTCTAAAGACCGACCCCGAAGACCACAATGCGACAAGTACTTCTTCCCGGATCCAATGCCCGAGAACCCGGACGCCCAGGTCGTCGACACGGATACGCCAAGTACTTCCTCGAGGACGCCAAGTTCTTCACCCCGAACGCCAATATCTACTTCGTTATCCGAGAACGATCCCGCCGAGACCGAACCCCAGATCCGGACCCTGAGACCAAGCCTGGACCCCCGGAACCCAAGGTCTGCCGAACCTAGATGTGTGATCCTAAGCCCTATTTTTATAATATGACATTATCAACTGTCGCATAATTAATTCTTCATGCATGCATGGCTGTCTGTGGTTTGGGGGCATTATGTCGATTCACCTCATAATTAAATATGGAGTCGATATGCAGAATACCTTTGTCTTATTCTGGACTCCATTTAAATTGGTGTAGAGAACCGATGCCATGTTTTGCCCTGTTAAAACAACATTTAAATTGCGGGGGTTCTAAATAACTTGAACCGTGTAATTAATTGTCAGGACCCCGGTTCCACTTAATATTTCCTAATTGCACCGCATCTGTGCCATGCCATGCATCATATCATAAGCATGCCGGATCTTCTGCCGTAGTATTAAATATTGCAACCGGTGTTTCTTCTAGTGTTTGCTTCTTCGCGGACTAGGCCGATGAGTTGATGCGAGTATCGACAAGTTCTCCAGTTATGAACCTTCGGCAGTGTTTCCCAGGTGAGCATCTCCTCCCCTTCTACCTATTTTGTATTTATAGTCTTTATTTCCTCCTATTGATCTATTGCTATCCGTGTCGTGATGCTTTAGTGTTCCGTACCAGATATATTCCGTGCAGCCTTTATATTGCCTTGGACACATCCTATTGCCTGTTGTTTGATAGATAGTCGGACTTGCGAGTCGTAGTTGCTTGCTCAGGTGCTGCTTTGCGTCGTTCTTGTTCCACCGTTATTGGAAGGTTGACACATGCTTAATGGTGGAGATGCTTAACGGTGGAGTTGATCATGGCTTACATTATAACTTGTTAATTAAAATGCTGGAGATAGATATAATGCAGAGGCACCGGTGGGTAATAGTCAATATTTGGTTTTTAACCGCCTACTTGTGTCCACCTAGGACCCGAGTTCTTGTCACCTGTTCCGAGATCAAGCGCGCTAACCACAGGTGGGGTGTGTGGGCACCCCCATCGGCTTACTACCTGATTTCAAAGTATTGTACCGGGGGCCAGAAGTAGTTTGGGGCTTTATTACTATCCTGTACTTATGCCATGCTTTACTGCTTTATTTAAGATTGTGCGTGGAGCACTTGTACTGTTTAGGATGTGGAATGTTTTTGCGGTATCGACAAGCCCAGTCACACTTTTGGGTTCCCAGTCGTTTACAGCCATTGGCACAAACCCTGGGTCTGTTCCGGAGCCGGCCGACTTCGTTGCGGGTAGCTTAGTGGGGTGGCCCCCATGTACTTGCTTTGGGTCTGGGAAACGTCATGACTTAGGCCCCACCGACATACCGATGGGTGTATGTTAATTGATCTGGCAAAAAGGGTCGAAGTGCGTGTCGATACTTTGGTGCACCCCTGCAGGGTTAAATCTTTTCGAAAAGCCGTGTCCGCGGTTATGGACGACTTGGAGCACAGTTTCTCGATCATAGACAACTATAACTAAAGTTTACTGTTATATTTTGACCTGTGCCCGAGATGAATAGCAAGTGGGAAAACTGTCATGGAAAGATTAAATAAAACTGCCAACCGTGTGAGTTTCCTCGGCTGGACTTCCTCGTTTGGTCTCGAGGGGGAATACCATGATGGGTATGTTTGGTGTTAGTTTCAGGTTGGATCCAGATAGGTCTTTCTTATCCCTCTCTGATAACCGCTAGTTGGCTCGAGTCTCTATAGGTTGTTTAGTGCCGCTGCGCTGCCGCTTCAGCCCACCATACCTATGTAGGCGAGAGCCGCCAAATTCTAGCCTCGCCATGTACTGGCCTCGATCGACGCTCCTCTTTTTCCTTTGCCCTTTGTCGGCACCCCTTTTGTTTTAGCAGGTTTGAGATCGACGTCGTTAGCAGGGTTACCCTTCCGGCTTGGCCTGGGCAGGGTTATGGACGCCATTGGTTATTCTTCAGGGCTCTTAGCCCCATTTGCATCTTGTCCGTACTCGGACGTTGTATCGTTTTCAAGGTGATTTGGATCTTTGTATCGTATATCTGTATTCTTGACTCGCTGAGTCGCTATCGTATGTATATCTGTTATGTGGGTCCCATTGAGGACTGTTGTGTAATGTTATTACTTCGTTTTCCACCCGCACGAAAGTTCCTGGTGGGCGTCCTTGAATCGTTTCTATGCGGGTTTGGCGGAAAAGGCTAAAACTTGCATAGGGCCGATTCGAGGGTGTTACTAGTACATCTCTCTCATGGTATAGATCTCTACCACCTGAAGCCACTACTACTTGGGATAATCTAGCCTGTGAATTTCTAACAAAATATTATCCATTGTCAAAATCTTTTGGAATCAGGCATCTTATAATGACTTGGAAAAACTGTTTTAGTGAAGGACTAGTAAGAGCTTATATCAGATTTAAAGATTTACTACGTCTACGTTCGCATCATGATTTACCTGAATGGTATTTATTGCATATATTTTATGGTGGTTTAATTGAACCTAATAAAATTGAACTAGACTCTTTCGCAGAAGGAGCCTTTATGAATCTTCCTATACCTAAAGCTTGGGCTTTACTTAATAGAATTCGTGATCATAGAGTTTCATGGAATTTTAGTCTAGGAAGTGAAGGAGGCGTAGAAATAGAACATGATTGTATTCATGACTATAATAAAAAAAGGCCATGTTAAAGAATTATCTAAAGAATTTTATTTGGATCCAGATCTTGTGTTGCAAGTTGTTAAAGATTTTATAGAACATATTAAAGCTCCAAAAGAGGGACCAGTCAAGTATGATCCACCACCCGAACCTGAGAAGAAAAGAGAAGATAAAGCAACACTGGCCTCCTAAGAACCAATAAATGAAATGCCTTTTCCTAACACTGCACGAAAGCATATTCTTGAATATGAACAGGTCAAAGCAATACATAATAAAAAGGAAGAAGAAAATATGCCAGAAGTCGTGGAACATCTGGAGGAAACCAAAGATGAAAAGGTAACCAAGGAAGCAATTATGGCTATGTATACACACTGTAACATAGTTGAACTTGATGAAGATACTTCCGTATTGGTTGAAGGTAAAACAAAGGTAAAATATGTGGTAAGCCTATTCTTCCCTGCATATTTAAAGAAACCTCGCATTACGGTTTATGTGATCTTGGCACCGAAGTTAATGTTATATATTATGATTTCTATTTAGAAATAAAAGAATAAATAGAACTGGCTACAATTGAAAATACTGATATGACAATTATGTTAGCCAATAAAAATCTTAGAATGCCAATGGGAGTAGTTGAAGATGCAACTATCACAATTGGCAATAAAAACTTTCCTATAGATTTTGTAGTTGTTGATATTCCAACTGACACTCATTTCCCTATTATATTTGGAAGAAACTTTTTGGGAGATATAGGTGCCTATGTTAATTTCAAGAAGGATATTGTGTCTCTTAAGCTTGGGGGAACGGAAAATAAATTCCATTTTTCCAAATTTAAAGACAGGCCTCCACAAATACAAGAAGAAGAGGAAGAGAGAACTATTGAAGAAATGGCGGCTCTTTTCTTTGGTAATCAAGAAGAAGAAATAAATGAAGATCCAAATTATGAAGAAATAGTTATGGAGGACAAGTCCTTGGAAGAACTAGAATATGAATTCGATTCATTTCCCATAATGGGACCTCCAACTGATGAGGCTTTTGAAGAGCTAGAAAAGAGAGGGGACAAGGAACTACCACCCCTAGAGTTGAAGACTCTACCAGATAATCTCAAATATAGGTTTCTAGATGATACAAATAAATTTTCTATTATTATCAGTGTTGAACTTTTAGGAAAAGAAGAAGAAGAACTTATGGAGATACTTAAGGAGCATCGCAAGGCCTTTGGGTACTCAATGAATGACTTGAAGGGCATCAGTCCCATGATAGTCGTCCATCGAATATTTATGGAGGAAGGTGCTAAACCAGTTGCAAAATTGAATAGAAGATTGAAGCCTGAAATGAAAGAAGTGGTAAGAAAAGAAATTGTACGCCTATGATGACACACAAGTATAGGGGGGTGTATCATAGTATTTTCGATAAGTAAGAGTGTCGAACCCAATGAGGAGCAGAAGGTGTTGAAAAGTGGTTTGGATCAAGAATTGTGTGTAAATACTTAGCAAATGGATTTTTAGGGGTTTTTAATAATGCAGATAAATAAAGTGTGAGTAAATAAAAGACAATAATAATTGGAGCAAGTGGACCAATCCTTTCTTTAGAAAAGGACAAGCCGGTTGTATTACTTAAGATGACCAAACATTCTTGAGGACACATGGGAATATTGTCAAGTGCTTTCGCTTCATATAGTTGATTAATATTCTCTAGTTGGATAAGTGTTGTGTGGGTGAACCTATGATAATGTACCGACCTTCCTATTACTAATACATACTTGTGATTATACCCCTTGCAAGAATCCACAACTACAAGAAAGTAATTAAGATAAAAACCTAATCACAGCCTTAAACTTTGAGATCCTACACTCCCTTATGCAAAGGTTTCCTAACGTGGGTTCAGGTTTCTGTCACTCCGGCAACCCCACGATTAGTAGCCAAATACACAATACATTCGCCTAGGCCCATAAAGGTGAAGTATCATGTAGTCGACGTTCAAATGACACCACCAGAAGAATAGCACCACAACTTAAATATCAAACCATTAAATCTTTCTCAACACAATTCCACTACTAACAACATGACTTCTCCCATCTCCTCAAGAACTAAACGAACTACTCACGAGACATCATATGGATCAAGATCAGAGATGAAATAATGATAAGTAACAATATGAACATGAACAATAATTCAATGGTTCCGCTCAATAGCATCAACTACAACAAGTAATCAACACTAGGAAAGTTTCCCCTAAGAACTATGCAAGATTCAACCCAATTGTTATAGTGGTACGGAGTGGTGATGATGGTGCTAGTGGAGATGATGGTGGAGATGATGATGATCCCGATGAAGTCTATCTTGATGACAGTGTTGATGGCGATAATCTCCCCTCTCCGGGAAGGAATTTCCCTGGTAGATTTCTGCCTGTCGGAGAGCTCTTTCTCTCTCTATAGTTTCCGCCCTGCAGAGGCGGCGAAACCTTTCTATGGTTGATCCCTGATTCTTAGGGTTTCGATGGGATTATATACGCCAAAGGGTGATGCCAGAGGTGGGCCAGGGTGGCCACACCACCTGGTGGCGCGGCCAGGGGTGGCCCGCACTAGGGGGTGGTGTGGGCCCCCTGTGGCCCATCTCCACTCCTCCTTCTGCCCTCCTTCGTCTTCTAGAAAAATAGGAATTCCCGTATATTTTCTGGGATTTTCTGATCTTCGCCAATATTGCATCTAGACAGTGCTATTTCCATCAGAATCCTGACTCCGGTGGTTCATCCTCCAAAAGTAATCAATCATGCAAAAATAGATGAAATAATATAAGTATCATCTCTTAATATGAAATATATCAATGAGTAATAGTAAATTATGATATAAAATAGTGATGCAAAATGGACGCATCAACTCCCCCCAAGCTTAGACCTCGCTTGTCCCCAAGCGAAAACTGAGCTCAATAAACATGACCACATGTTTATGGAGTGAAGTGTCAATAAAGAGAATACGGACAAGAAGCATAACATTCATCAATAGACAAATCATAATAGAAAACAACTCACTATTATATAACTTAACTTGCAATGACTAAAGGAAACACAACAAAAATACAAAAAGTAAATCATAATTGGTAATGGCAAACTTTGTTCTTGGTCAGAGAACGGTTAACAAATTGCAGGAGTCAAACATAATGGGGTTTTCAATGATAGCTTTCAAAGTAATATTCACTCAGATAAGAGCAGTGTGCAAAACAAGGAACATAAGAAACATGATTGAATAAATCATCATATGGATGATTGAATCACAACAACTCAAACACTTGCTTAAGATAGAAAGGAATAGGTTTACTAACTCAACTTAAAAAGTAAAAGATAGGCCCTTCATAGAGGGAAGCAGGGATTTCAAGTTTCATAAAGAGCTTCCAAAAATTATGGTACTTACTAGCTTTCAACTCTCATTGCCCCTATCATAAGCATCTTGAGGTGATTAAGGTTAAAGTGACACAAATATGAGGATATGCTTGACAAGTTATAAGTTGAAAATCTCATGCCCCTTGCTTATGAGTACCAAATCTCATCCTACTCAACTTTAGTCACAAGTAAGTTCTTGTCATTGTAAGTACATGTGTATCATGGAGAACCGCCAACAGGTACCCCTTTCCCCATGACACGGGAGCTATCCCATATCAAAATAACAATGAGCATCGAAGTGATCTTTTAATTTGATATTTGCATAGGTTTTTATTGAGGATGCTTCATAGAATGCTCACTATGGTTATGCTGCAAGTTTCCACCATGATTAGGCATGGCTTAGGCTAGCCACCCATGCGTTTCTCTAACACACATACAAACTCCATGAGCTTACAAGCTCCCCTTTTATTTCACACCGCCGGGATCCATAAACAAAAGAATCATGGTATCAACTGAATAATAAGTGCAATGTTGAAAGCGTTCCCCATGGTACATGGTTCTACTAATTCACAACTTATGAAGCGCAAGCATATAAGCAACATAGATGGACACAATGGTTCAAATTTATTAAGTGCAAGAAAATAAAGTGTGCCATCAAGTTTGTGAGAGCTTTAATCACTAGTTTTCACATAGCAAGTTTAATTTGGAAGGTAGATAAAAACATGAGAATTAACTTGGAATAGCAATAATGCTAATAGGTAGATATGGTGGACACAAATGGCATAGGTTTTAGTTTAAGGATTGGATGCACGAGAAGCATTCCCTCTCAGTACAGGTTTTTGGCTAGCAAGGCTGGGTAACAAGCATAGGAATTGAAGGAAACAAACAAACATACATGTGATAGAAACAATCATGCAATCTTCCTTGGAAACACAAAATATCTTAACTAGAGAATACTAAGCTTATGAGCCAAACAAGAAAGAAAGATAATGAAATTATATTTCTAAAAGTACTTTTCTCTTTTCCATTCAATCCTCAAATAGTGTTGCTACTGACCAGAGCTAGGTTTGCCAAAACCAACTAAATTTACTTAATGATCCCAATGTGATACCAATACTAACAATAATATCAATCATATAACAGAAATTGCAAACTAAAATAAGATGTGCCAAAAAGTAAATGATAGAACTTGACAGGTTGTGCCACCACTCCAATGCTCGCAATGGTGGTGCTGGTGCACGGATGCTGGTCTTCCTTCACTTCCTCTTCAACTTCACCCTTGATCTCCTCCTCCTTCTTGGGGTCTTGGAGATCATATTCAACATGCTTCTTTCCCTTATCGTTGGTGGAGACCATCGTGCTTCTAAACTTGAGATTAGCTCCTGACAGAAACAGATCAAATCAAAAACACGACGAGAACACGATATACGGACCTCAGGGGATCCAGGGGATTATATATTGTGAAGTTTAACAACAAAAGGAAGGTACTGGGAGAAAACAGGTCGAAGACGGGATCCGTTTCCGTCCCTTTTTCGACTCATTATCTTCCATGTTAGATAAAAACTGCAAAAATATAAATTGAAAGGTTTTTCGTGGACCTTTTCTTACCAGAACTGTTACCTATTCGAAAACGAACTATGTAGGTTTCTGAATTTGGTATTTAATAAATTCTTCCGGAGTCACCACTTGAATAACATCATCTTCATTATAAGAATCTCCAGCAATATAGTGCTTGAGTCTTTGACCATTCACCACTTATGTAGTGTTGTCTCTTAAGGAAGAATTTTTTATTGCACCTGAACGATACACCTCTTCAATAACAAAAGGTCCTTCCCATTTTGAAAGTAGTTTTCCTGCAAAAAATCTGAGACGAGACCCATACAATAGAACCTTCTCACCAACATGAAACTCTCTCTTAAGAATTCTCCTATCATGCCATTTTTAACTTTTTCTTTAAAGAGTCTAGCATTTTCATAAGCATCACTTCTCCACTCATCTAAAGAACTCAAGTTAAGCAATCTTTTCTTACCAGCAAGTTTAAAATCTCTATTAAGTTCTTTCACTACCCAATAAGCTTTGTGTTCTAATTCTAAAGGCAGGTGACAAGCTTTTCCATAAACAATTTTGTAAGGACACATTCCCATAGGATTTTTAGAAGCAGTTCTATAAGCCCATAATGCATCTTTCAACTTTTTAGCCCAATTTTTTCTAGATCTATTAACAGTCTTTTGCAAGATAGATTTAATTTATCTATTTGATAGTTCTACTTGCCCACTGGTTTGGGGATGATAAGCTGAAGCAATTCTATGATTAATGTCATATTTAGCAACTATCTTCCTAAAACCACCATGAATGAAATGTGAACCTCCATCAGTCATAACATATCTAGGCACTCTAGACCTAGGAAAGATAACATCTTTAAGCATTTTTAAAGAGGTCTCACCATCAGCACTTTTTGTAGGTATGGCTTCTACCCACTTAGTAACATAATCAACACCAACAAGAATATGAGTATAACCTTTTGAAGGAGGAAAAGGACCCATAAAGTCAAATCCCCAATAGTCAAATGGTTCAATAACAAGAGAGTAACTCATAGGCATTTCATTACGTCTAGAAATATTACCAACTCATTGACATTCATCACATGATAAGATAAACTTTCTTGCATCTTTAAAAAGGGTAGGCCAATAGAAACCTGATTGTAGAACCTTTTGTGTGGTTCTATCTCCAGCATGATGCCCTCCATAGGCACTACCATGACATTTCCGCAATATTTCCTTTTGTTCATATTCTTGAACACATATTCGCATAATACCATCCACTCCATCTTTATATAAATGTGGGTCATCCCAAAAATAATGCCTCCAATCATAAAAGAATTTCCTTCTTTGCTGGGCTATAAAAGTTGGAGGCAAATACTTGGAAACAATAAAGTTAGCATAATCAGCATACCAAGGACTCTCTTGCGAGCTTACCTCTATTGCAGCCAACTGTTCATTTGGAAAACTATCATTAACAGGAATAGGATCAAAAGAAATGTTTTCCAATCAAGATAAATTATCAGCAACAAGATTTTCAGCACCTTTCCTATCTACAATGTGTAGATCGAACTCTTGTAAAAGTAACACCCACCTAATAAGACTAGGTTTATCATCATTCTTTGTCATAAGGTACTTAATAGCAGCATGATCAGTATGAATGGTAACTTTTGAATCCACAATATAAGGTCTAAACTTATCACAAGCAAAGACAACAGCTAAAAACTCTTTTTTCAGTAATAGCATAATTCTTTTGAGCAGCATCAAGAGTCTTACTAGCATAATGGATAACATTCAACTTTTCATCTATTTGATGTCTAAGAACAGCACCTACAGCAAAATCACTAGCATCACACAAAATTTCAAAGGGTAAATTCCAATCAGGTGGTTGGACAATAGGAGCAGTAGTTAAAGCTTTCTTTAGAGTTTCAAAAGCTTCCTTACAATCATCATCAAAAACAAAAGGTACATCTTTTTGGAGAAGATTAGTAAGTGCTTTTGATATCTTCGAGAAATCTTTAATAAACCTTCTATAGAAACCAGCATGAGCAAGGATACTACGAATACCTTTGACATCCCTAGGATAGGGCATTTTCTCAATTGCTTCAACTTTGGGTCTACCAACTTCAATGCCTCTTTCGGAAATTTTATGTCCAAGGACAATTCCTTCATTAACCATGAAGTGGCATTTCTCCCAATTAAGAACAAGATTAGTTTCTTCGCATCTCTGCAAAACTTTATCAAGGTTGTGTAGACAATTATCAAAAGAAGTTCCATAGACGGAAAATTGTCCATGAATACTTCCACAATTTCCTCACAAAAACCATGAAAGATAGCAGACATGCATCTTTGAAAAGTAGCAGGAGAATTACACAAACCAAAAGGCATACGCCTATAAGCATAAGTTCCATAAGGACACGTAAAAGTAGTTTCTCCTTGATCTTGTTGTTTAACAACAATTTGAGAGAACCTAGAGTATCCATCAAGAAAGAAAAACTGAGTCTTCTTAGACAACCTTTCTAACATTTGATCAATAAAAGGCAGTGGGTAATGTTCTTTCTTAGTAACTTTGTTAACCTTTTTGAAGTCAATGCACATCCTATAACCAACTACTACTCTTTGGGGAATAATCTCATTATTCTCATTAGGCACAACAGTAATTCTTCCTTTCTTAGGGACACAATGAATAGGACTAACCCATTGACTATCAGCAATAGTATAAATAATACCAGCATCAAGGAGTTTTAATACCTCATTTCTTACCACTTCCTTCATCTTAGGATTTACACGACGTTGATGTTCTACCACTGGTTTTGCATCGGGTTCTATATTAATAGCATGCTGACATATAGTAGGAGAAATCCCCTTTAAATCATCAAGAGTATAACCCATAGCTCCTCGGTGTTTCTTCAATACTTCTAATAATCTTTCCTCTTCCTTTCCTGAAAGTTTAGAACTAATAATAACAGGATATATTTTCTTATCATCAATGTAAGCATATTTAAGATCATCAGGTAAAGGTTTCAGATCAAAAAACGGATCCTTTTTAGGTGGTAATGTGGTACCCAAATCTTCCACAGGTAAGTTATGCTTAAGCATCTTGGGTTGACGAAGGAGAATCTTGTCAATCTCATTTCTTTCTTCCATGAAGATCTCACTTTTGTGGTCTTCCATAAATTGCTACAAAACATTGTTAGGAGCAAGATAAATAGAAGAAAGTTGTTCAACTCTAAAATCCTCATCAGGCAATTCATTTTAATAAGGAACTTTAGCAAATTTTGAAAAATTAAACTCATAAGATTCTCCATCAAATTTAGTTAAATTTTCTCCCTCTTACAATCTATAATGGCTCCACAAGTGTTCAAGAAAGGTCTAGAAAAAATGATAGGACAAGTTTTGCTAGCAGCTGAACCGAGTACTAGAAAATCAGGAGGATATTTAATCTTACCAGAAAGAACTTCCACATCTCTTACAATACCAATTGGAGAGATGGTCTCTCTATTGGCAAGGTGAATAACTACATCAATTTCTTCTAGTTCACAGGGACCAATTTCATGCATAATTTCTTTGTAAAGCTCATAAGGAATAGCACTTGGACTTGCACCAATATCACATAAACCATAATAGCAATGATCACCAATTCTAACAGAAAGCACAGGGACACTAGCTTTCCTAGTTCTACTAGGATGTGAAACAATATTAGAAGCATCCTCACAAAAGATAATGTGTCCATCTTCTACACTTTTAGTGACAAGGTCTTTCACAATTGCTACTGCAGGTTCAACGTTTATTAGTTCATCGGGTTTTACAGCTTTCTTTGTACTTTTGTTAACCACACTAGTTATCATAGAATGCTCCTTTACCTTAATAGGGAAAGGTATTTTCTCGATGTAAGGTTTAGGTAAAATATGATCAACGGTGTAAACTTTAGTATTTCTAGCAGGAACACAATCAACAATATCCTTATATGGTGCATGATACTTGTTCCATTCCTTTTTGGGAATTTCAATATAAGAGGCAAAAGCCTTTAAACAATTTGCAAGAACTTGAGAATCAAGACCATCAGCAAGACTAATATTATGAAAGTCATCAGTTCCCATAAAAGATTTAATGCATTCATAATCATAATTTATACCTGACTTTCTTCCTTTATCATTCTCCCATGCTTCAGCATTGTCTTGAATATGGTCTAGAAGATCCCATTTAGCTTCTTCTCTCATACGTGTAAATGATCCAGCACAAGAAGCATCCAATAAATCCTTATCATGAAGAGAAAGCCTTGCATAAAAGTTATTGATAATAATATTATTAGGGAGTTCATGAATAGGACATTTGAGCATTAGTAGCTTCAATCTCCCCCAAGCTTGGGCGATACTCTCTCCATGACAAGGCCAAAAGTTATATATTTGATTCCGATCTTTATGAATCTCACTAGGAGGATAAAATTTGGAATAAAAGAGAGGTACAATTTCCTTCCATTCAAGAGATTGGCCATTCTTTAGCAGCTTATACCATTCCTCGGCTCTACCTTTCAATGATAACGAGAATAACTTCTTCTTAACTTGATCTGTTGTAATACATGCACACTTGAACAATCCGCATAATTCATGTATGAAAAGAAAATGATCACCTGGATGGACAGTTCCATCTCCAAAATAGTAGTTATCCATAACACGATCAACAATTTCTGTAGGTATTTTAAAAGGATCAATTTAGCAGGTGGTGGTTCATATACTACCTTAGCAGTGGTAGTAGCATTCCAAAATAAGAAACTAAGTGAACTATCCATATTGAAATAAAGTAACTAATAGAAATAAACAATACTCACTATAGAACTTTCCTTTACCAGTTCCACTCTTCAATAGCGCTTCACACCTCGGCAACGGTGCCAGAAAATAGTCTTGATGCCCCACAAGTATAGGGGGTGTATCATAGTATTTTTGATAAGTAAGAGTGTCGAACCCAACAAGGAGCAGAAGGTGATGACAAGTGTTTGGATCAGGAATTCTCTGTAAATACGTAGCAAATGGATTTTTAGGGGTTTTGATAATGCAGATAAATAAAGTGCGAGTAAATAAAAGACAATAATAATAATTGCAGCAAGTGGCCCAATCCTTTCTTTAGCAAAGGACAAGCCGGTTGTATTACTTAAGATGACCAAACGTTCTCGAGGACACATGGGTATATTGTCAAGTGCTTTCGCTTCATATAGTTGATTAATCTTCTCTAGTTGGATAAGTGTTGTGTGGGTGAACCTATGCTAATGTACTGACCTTCCTAGGACTAATTCATACTTGTGATTATACCCCTTGCAAGCATACTCAACTACAAGAAAGTAATTAAGATAAAAACCTAACCACAACCATAAACTTTAAGATCCTACACTCCCTTATGCAAAGGTTTCCTAACGGGGGTTTAGGTTTCTGTCAGTCCGGCAACCCCATGATTAGTAGCCAAATACACAATGCATTCCCCTAGGCCCATAAAGGTGAAGTATCATGTAGTCGACGTTCACATGACACCACTAGAAGAATAGCACCACAACTTAAATATCAAACCATTAAATCTTTCTCAACACAATTCCACTACTAACAACATGACTTCTCCCATGTCCTCAAGAACTAAACGAACTACTCACAAGACATCATATGGATCAAGATCAGAGATGAAATAATGATAAGTAACAATCTGAACATGAACAATAATTCAATGGTTCCACTCAATAGCATCAACTACAACAAGTAATCAACACCGAGAAAGTTTCCCCTAAGAACTATGCAAGATTCAACCCAATTGTTACAGCGGTACGGAGTGGTGATGATGGTGCTGGTGGAGATGATGATGATGATCTCGATGAAGTCTAGCTTGATGACAGTGTGGATGGTGACGATCTCCCCTCTCCGGGAAGGAATTTCCCAGGCAGATTTCTGCCTGCCGGAGAGCTCTTTCTCTCTCTGTAGTTTCCGCCCCGCAGAGGCGGCGGAACCTTTCTGTGGTCTCTCCCCGAGTATTAGGGTTTCGAGGGGATTATATACGCCAAAGGGTGATGCCATAGGTGGGCCAGGGTGGCCACACCACCTAGTGGCGTGGCCAGGGGTGGCCCGTGCCAGGGGGTGGTGTGGGCCCCCTATGGCCCATCTCCACTCCTTCTGGCCTCCTTCGTCTTCTGGAAAAATAGAAATTCCCGTATATTTTCTGGGATTTTCTGATCTTCGCTAATACTGCATCTAGACAGTGCTTTTTCCATCAAAATCCTGACTCTGGTGGTTCATCCTCCAAAAGTAATCAATCATGCAAAAATACATGAAATAACATAAGTATCATCTCTTAATATGAAATGTATTAATGAATAACAGTAAATTATGATATAAAATAGTGATGCAAAATGGACGTATCAGCCTACTAGACGCAGGTATAATCGATCGTGTTAAAGAAAGTGAACGGGTAAGTCCTATTCATTGTGTCCCTAAGACGGGCGGTTTCACTGTTGTTCCTAATGAAAATAATGAATAGGTACCTACTAGAACTATTGTTTGGCATAGGATGTGCATAGACTTCAGAAAATTAAATAAAAAAACTAGGAAAGATCACTATCCTTTACCGTTCATAGATCAAACTTTAGAGAGGTTAGCAAACCACACTCATTTTTGTTACTTGGAAAGATACTCTAGTTTTTCTCAAATAGTTGTTCATCCTGATGACCAACTTAAAACAACTTTCATTAATCCTTATGGTTTACATGCTTACCGACGTATGCCTTTTAGTTTATGTAATGCTCCGGCTACTTTTCAAAGATGCATGACTGCTATTTTTGCTGATTTCATAGAACTTATAATGGAAGTATTTATGGATGACTTTTCTGTCTATGGAACTTCGTTTACTAGTTGCTTGGATAATCTCAAAAGAGTTTTGCGGTGTTGCGAAGACACCAATCTTGTTCTAAACTGGGATAAGTGCCATTTTATGGTCAAAGAAGGTATAGTCCTTGGTCACAAGGTATCAGGTAAGGGAATTGAAGTTGATAGAGCTAAGGTTGAGGCAATAGAGAGAATGCCACAACCTAGGGATATTAAAGGTATAAGAAGTTTCCTTGGTCATGTGGGTTTTTATAGAAGGTTCATTAGAAATTTCTCTGGAATATCTAAACCTTTGACTAACCTCCTGCAAAAGGGAGTAAGATTTAATTTTGATGATAAATGTCTAGAAGCCTTTGATAAACTCAAAAATGCTTTACCCCGTGCTCCCATCATTAAACCGCCTATCTCGGATACAACCTTTGACTTAATATGTGAAGCTAGTGATGATGTTGTAGGAGTAATTCTGGGACAACATATTGGTCGTAGATTTAATATTATACATCATGCTAGTAGAACTCTAAATGGTGCTCAGAATAATTACCCTAAGGAAGAAAAGGAACTTTTTGCTGTATTTTCCTCTTGTGATAAATTTTGTTCTTACATAGTTGATGTAAAGGTAAGATTTCATACGGATCGTGATGGTTTAAAAGAACTCCTTGAGAGGAAAGAACATAAGCCAAGACTGATCCGTTGGATTCTTTCACTTCAATAATTTGAGTTGCAGATTATGCAGAGGCATGAAATAAAGATGTTAAATGCAGTGTCCATGTTTGCCTAGCAAGACACCAATCTTATTGAAAGGAACTTTAGTTCTGGTGATTTCCATTTACGAGAATTATTCAATGAATCAAGGTTAATTCCTTCAAGAGAGAAGAAGTCTTTGTTGTTGGAGGAACTTTTCATCCCCGAATAAGAAAATGGTAAGTGCAAGGTAAGTGTTCTTACCCAAATAAGTGATTTTTTTTCACAAAATTTACTCCTGAATTTTTTTACTTAGAATTCCTTGTGTTTTTCTGAAGTTTTAGAGGGTTTTTACCAACTATACGGGCGGAACTATACGACCGGAGAGGGAGCTCCCATTGTATAGTTGGTCGTTAAACTCTCTGTATCATCTTTGTGAAATTGTTTTCATTACCTGAGCCTATACAGTCGCAACTATACGACCGGAGCCAAAATTCCCGCCGTATAGTTGGTTGTTAAACTCTCAGATAGTTTTGCTTTTTGGTGTCTGTATCTATATGGTCACAACTATACGACCGGAGCCAAAATTCCGGCAATATAGTTGGTCATTAAACTCTCAGACACTTTCGATTTTTGGTGTTTATATCTATACGGTCGCAACTATACGACCGGAGTCAAAATTCCGGCCTTATAGTTGGTTGTTAAACTCTCAGACACTTTTCATTTATTCATCTAAAAAAACTTATTGTTGGTTCCGAGTCGTGATTTAATCGACCTAGACTCGAGATATTTGGAAATATCTGCCTGGAACCAACTATACGGCCGGAGCTATATGGGCTGCGCCCGTATAGTTGGTCGTTACTAGGCAGAACTCTTCCAAATCTGTGATTTCTTTCCCTATTTTGTTAAGATTATTTTCTTGGACGGAAATTTGGTGTTTATCGCGAGTTTTACCGACCTCTAACCCCCCTTATATACTGCCATTGTCTCTCTCTCTAATCGTAATCTCCAAAAACAAATCTACCTCTTATTTACACGTGAGGGCTCTCAACCAAGGGATAGAAGTCAAGAAGAAAAGCTCCTATGGAGATCGGGAGCAATAGCGAGCAAGGAAAGGAGACCAAGACCATCCCTATAGAGTTCCTTGACGCTGACCATGGGTGTCGGAAGAGGGATTTGAAGGCCCTGGAGCTGAAGATTGAAGAGTTGGACAAGGAGAAGCCAGGGACACCCAAATACCTTTGCTTGCTGCGACTTTATCTTGATAAACTTGATGAAGATATCAAGCGGACAACCAAAGCAGGTTTTTCTATGAGTCTTAAGGCCCTACAAACACTTCAGGATAACAATGAGTTCATTAAAGAACAAGTGAAAGTGCTGGAGAGGAACAATCTTTTCTACAAGCTACATGTTAAAGAATTAGAAGTTGTCAATCAATCCCTCTGCCTCAGGTTGGCCCGTGATGAGAAGATACCATGTGCCATGGTGCCATAGTGATATACAACAATCACGGTATCAAATAATCGCAAGGGATTATTTGATCCCGCCTGGCTTGATTCCAAGCTTGGTGAGATCTTTAAGACCTTGTAATCTATCCTATAATTTTTTTATTATTTTTGCATTTGTTCAAACTAGAATTAAAGTTTGCATCATTACAATTCCCTTCAGGAATAGTCGATCCCATTAATGAAATTCCGAGTTTATTATTATATATGGAGCAATATTGAGTGTGTGTTTGCTTTAATGATATATGAATGGCTTGAGTATGATTTTACTTGCACTTGATGATAGCAATAGGAGTCTTCCACACCATTGGTATTAATGGAACACATAAAGATAATTTGGTCAATATGTTGTAAGTCTACGGTTTGATTTACAAAGAAAAATTATCTATACAATTAAGTTGAAAAAGAAACCTTGAACAAAATAAAATGAAAGTGCTATCAAAATAGAGTGAGAACAAGTCGAGGTAGAATCTCCAAGTCATAAGAATGCTTCATATACAGTTGGAATTTGATAATTGAGATCGTTAAACTTCGAATTCCTACATAAGGTAGAATATATGGCTAGATCCTTTGCACAACACTTAAAACAAAAGTGTGAGCATATATGCAAAAGAAAAGAAAAGAAAGAAGAAAAAAAGAGCGAGTGTGCAGAGAGAAAATAGGCATATACCATTGTATTGTAGTATGACAAAGAAACACTTTCGAGATTTTGAATCCCAAGTGAATACAGTTGATCCTAAAACACTTCGGACTACCTCCTTAACTCATTCGGTTGAACCAGATACTTTTACATTATGTTGAGATTCATCTTTTATGAACTGTTGATAACTAAGGTGTGGAATCCTGCTAATACTATTCAGATGGTTCAAGTAAGGTACTATTTACGAACTTATTCCTATGTATCGTATATGATAAACACATGCTGCAACTGCCTCATTTATTTTAATCAACTCAGCTTCATGAATATGAGGATCACATACATTAAGCTAAAACTTGCTCGGGACGAGTAAGATTCTAAGCTTGGGGAAGTTGATGAGTGCATATTTGCATCATGTTTTACATTATTATTTTGCATTGTAGATGTAGGATCTTGGTATTTTACAGCGCTCGCGCGTACATTTTATGTCTGTTTTCACCAGGATCAGGACAGATGATGGATCCAATGGATACAATTCTTGGAGTAGTTGTACTGTGGAGAAAAGAGAGTCAAAAACAACGTAAATCACTTATTTAGGAAATATTAATAATACCAGAAGAAAATCAGAAGCGAACAAGGGAGGCAGAAGGTTCAACGACCAACTATACGGCGGGAGCAAATTTTCCAACCGTATAGCTCCGGCCGTATAGTTGGCGCCGCCTCCGCCTCCTCAAATAATTTCACCCCGTGCAACTGGTTCGAGGAGACGACATATTGAACACCTAGAAATCGCAGAAACCTCACCTCCGGAAGGCATCTAGAGGGGGAACTCATCCACCGGGGATCCATCTTCACCCTACGCACATCCGGGAGGCTAAGGCATCGATCTTCATCAACCACCGCTTCATCACCACCATCTCCATCCATCCCATCTACATCTTGTCTAGATCTTGTTGTAATTCCCGTATTCGTTGTGGATTTATACAAGTACTATTCATCTATGATTGTTTCCATTACCATTACCATGATGTTGATTTCCTACATGTCTGAGTAGATCTCTAGTTCTTGGGGAGATGGAGAAACCCTAGTATGAGATTGAAATAATATAAAGTCTATTATGATATTCATCCCTATGACCATGTGTTAGATTTTCTACATCTTGAGCATCATCCTGTGAGGCTAGCACCTTCCCCATCAAGAGGTTAAGGTCATCGCATGGCCCATAAGTTTCTCGGGGGCTTCCATGTTCAGGCCCATATATTGTTGAACACCCAGCCCTAGCATTGGGGTCTCGGGGGCTAGCGCCTGAGTCTTCACCATCGTGGCAAGATGCTCTAGGATCCGAGGTCGCCAAGGGGCCTTCGGACTCCACCATGCATTTTCCTTCCGCTGCTTGCGCCCTCCTCGCCTCACGAGTCTCTTGAGCCAAGTGCTCCTCCTCCGCAAGGCAATGCTCCTCCTCGCGGAACATAGCGGCGGCCTCCTAAATAGCTTCAGCGGCCCCTGTTTCCTCCACCACTGTCGCCGTGGCCCCGGATTTGGCCGCAGCTTCTGGCTCCACTGGCCGATCCCGTTGGGCGGCTCCGCCGCCTCCATGCACTTCCACCATCATCGCTTCCAGTACTGTTGTAGCCGTCGCCGAAGCACCCGTTGTGTCTCTAACCCCCATAGGGGTCCCCGTCTTTGTAGCTACAAAGCCTCCGGGCACACCCACTACCTCCGGCGCCACCTTGGCCACCTCATCCTTCTCCTCGACGGGGTCCCTATGAAGTTCACTCATGATTAGACTAAACATAAGGAAGAGCGATATTCATTAAGGATCATGGCATAAACTTATCTTACTCATCGGTGGCCACCCAGCATCTGATACTCACTTGCTTGGAGGGGCGAAGCCTGCTCCGGTCGACCCTCTTCTGCTTGCTCGATGTCTTCTCCACCAGAGTAGCCTCGGGGGCTGGCTCCACCCGTGGCACCTCGACGGAAACCACCTCGTCGCAATGCCTACAAGGCACAACAGAGGCTCCTCCGCTACCACCTTCACACCTCGACCTAGGCCCATTAGGCTCTGACACCTTCTCCATGCTTCCCTAGGTTCTCGCTCCATCGGCAAGCTCTGCTATAGTGATAGGGTTGCTAGGGACCACGCGTACCTCCTCCTGAGCCGCCTCGGGCAATCCCCCCTCATGAAGCAAGGACATCCTCACCATAATCTTGTCCTGACTCATCATCAGCAGACGGCACCTCGCAGGTAAAGATCTCCATCATTTTGGTAGCAAGCTCTGGCTTGAGGGCGTTGTAGTGGAGTTTCATTATATGGTTGGGGGAGTGTACACCCACATACCTTTCGAATGAGTTTAGAGAGGAGCAATGTGTCTTGTGGAGAACTCCTTGAAGATAATATCGCCCATCAAGATGCCCTCGCGGAGAGATTGGAGCCGCATTGCCACTTCAAGCACCCCTTTGCTGGGGAGATGCTGCCGTTTCCATGCTCATGTCTCCTGAGCAGGCGCCGTTGGAGTCTTTAACAAGGGATTCACTACAAAGTCGTCAATCACCCAGGAGGAACGGAATGCACTCGTTTCCCTTGGTCAAGGCATAGGGATGAACACCTTCTCCATTCCCTCGGCAGTAAGAAAGGCAGCGCACCTAGAAAACTGTCTCTTCTCAATGAGGAGGAGCTGGTAGAAATGGAGGAACTGAGATACCAAAGGTTTTATCCCAAGGAAAGCCTCGCAGAGGAAGTTAAAAATGGCCTCTATCACAATGGAGCCAGGCGTCAAGTGCAGCACCTGGACCTGATAGTGCTCCAAGATCTCATGAAAGAAAGGGGAGAATGGGGGAACAGGCCCCACTTGGATGGAGTGGATAGAAAAAGGGTATATGGAAGCAGGGAGATGAGTGAGGTTCGTCAACCCGGGCCAGGTGGAATTGGCCCCCCACTTGTTGTGGGCCTCATCCATCAAGAGCCACAGCTTGTGGAGACCCTCATTGTTAACAATTATAGACTTCAGGAGGGTAGGAAAGGGTTTTGTCTAGCGAGTTGAGGTAGGTTCACCTTTCAGAGCAGCCTTGTTTTTCTTGTGCACCATGACCAAGCACAGAAGGATTTAGAAAGGAGAATTGGTGATGCAGAAGGCAGGGAGAACAGTCACAGACCGGAAATCAAGCGAAGTGAATGGCGGCAGGGAATTTTGGCAAGTAACAACCCCAACAAGATCAAGTCCCTCTTTTTGAAGCACCTGCGTGGTCGCCACAGGAATCTCACCGGATGGTTCCTGGATCCAGCGGTGTGTAAACTTGCACGATTCGGATTCCACAGTAGGGATTAGTGAATCAGGGGTGCGCCACCTGGGCCTAGTAGTTTTTGGGACCCTAGCCCTTCACCTCCAAGGCGTGCATGCCCTAGGGGCCTGGGGCTACTGCGAGGCCAACGGGAACCAGGGTTCCCTAGCCCATCTACTATAGGATCCCCCCGTCAAGATAGTTGTTAGGCCTCGCGGAGGCCTACTTCATAAAGCACTAGGGGACAGCCTCGGTGCGACCTCTTCGAGGAGTCTCCTGGTGAAGAGGTCCACGACAAGGCTAGGAGCGCCTTGGCAAGGACCAGACTGCTGCCATGATGCAACTCTGTCGTGCAAGGGAACCCTCAACTTCCTCTCCAAAGGAAGAGTTTTCCCCTTCACTATGCTAGGAGTGGCCAACAATAGTATAGCACATGGAGACCACCCACCCTCTCCGTTGAGGCATAATGAGTATGACTAAGGGATACAGCGGCACCTTTGACTCGCCTCCCCACTACTTTGTAATTGTTGGTGGGAAGAGGACCGGGGCACCTATAAAATGAGGGGTAGGGCATTGTATAGAGGGGACTTGTTTCTCCTCCGAAACCCTAGTCTTCTTCTCCAAGGAGAAACCACTTGATCGGCCGATCATCATCTTGTACATGTGACCTTATCAACCAGTGCAAGAAATACAAAAAACCAGGAGTAGGGTATTACACCGCAAGGTGGACTGAACCTAGATAAACTCGCTATGTATCCTCCTTTTTGGGTTCCTGTTGTTCCTCTCCAAGCTGACCGAAGACTTGGGGAGATCGTGTTTATCCTATGTGTTCGTTTCATCCTACTTCGCAAAATACCCTGCCAGGACAAATCTCCAACAGCCACTACGTGTTCATCGGGAGGGATACATGATGCACAAAAGGGAAGTCCAGTTGGAGGACAGCAGCGACACTGATACCTTCAATCCGGTTTTATGGATGTAGTGTAGTAGCTTTTTCCCTAGTAGACCAAGGTTTAATTGAACCTTGCAAAACAATGATAAATGGAAAATAAATGAGGCACGTCTACAAGATTTGTTTACTCGTTTTACTATACCTTTACCGAACCTTTCTAGTTTACATGGAATCGTTGGTTGTTGCAATGGATGGAAATAGGCCAGGGTTGAAGATTCACATGCGGCTGCATATCAAATGGGATAAAGATAATAATACACACACGGATGTGAAATGATTTAAAAAAGATAAGGTTGTGGGAAGCACATCCAAATATACTAAAGCCCCTGTGAGTCACAAGTTTAGCAAAAGTCTTTTGATCCAACTATTATACCACGAAGCACCGGGCTATAACAATTATTAAGTAAAATACAGATCAAATTCTTAAGAAGTGATTTTATTGTTACTCCCAAGTGGATCCCTAAACAAAGACTGTAATCCCCTTGTTGTCACGAGGTTTTGCGTGAAGTCGTCGTTCACTACTCATCTCACCTCAAGTCTTTACCAATCCTTAGGATCACCTACAAGTCCATGGATCGAGACAAGATAAAAAGATAAAAATCTCTATTTAATCACCATATAATACTCCCATGTATTAGATGCACATAATCGCTATGAGGTTTCACCCCAATCCGCAGCCCATGAGGACTACTCACTCAAACAATAAGCTCAAGGATAGAAAACATTGTGCTAAATACTTAAATTGAAATCAAATATTATTACAATGCTTGCCAATTCACAAGGAGATCTCAAGTACGAGATTATGGCTATGGCTATGGAATGTATGGAGAGTGGAGAGGATGAACTATGGTGGTGGATCTCCTTTGGTTGTGTTGTGATGCAATCTGAGAATGGCAGCTCTCTGTGTGGCGCCTGGAGTCTCGAAATATATAGACGCCTTCACGAAAGTTGCTACATGTAACCTAATAGAGCCGCTGCCACACGGTACGGGTGGACCGTACGGGCAGGCTTCGCCCATACTGCAAGTCGCTAATCTTGCGGAATGTGCCGTTTCGACCCCAGTTAGCTTAGCTGAGTAGGCAATGTCATAATATTCAATTAATGCTCCTGATTTTTCCTTAAAAGTGTGATTTCCTGCACAACACAATTCAGGACTAAGGATTGCACATCTTTGCAATAATTAGTCATTAGTAGCAAGGCTAGAGAAATTCTTGGTCAATCGTTTGTCTCAAAATGTGATTCAAGCGCGGAGAAAGATGGCTATTTTCACAGCCATCAACTTCCCAAAATCTCAAACCTTGATCATCCTCAAGCAAGAAACAAACAAATCCATAAATAACTTAGTGTTTGGTAGTCATATGCATCCAACACTTCTTCCATTTGAAAGGCTCATCAAAGTTAGAGAAATTCCAAGAGTACTATACATGCTTTGTTAACTCAAAACAATCAAAATAGAGTTTGATATAAGTATAAACAACTAGAAGTGTAACAATCATTCTGATTCCTCTAGTTAACTCTCATCTTGCCAAGGAACACTAGAATATTTCCTAATAGTAGAATTAAGAATGAGAAATCATGTCCTAAGTAGCATAACAGTGAAGTGTCTTACTGACCCACATCAACAGATCAAGACTATCAAACACTATTGTTACATTCGTTGTCTTTCAAGAAAATTCATAAAGTAGTAACGAGACCATGCCAAAGACTGCTTTCTATGAATCATTATTTTTAAAAGATAGTTTCCAACAAGGATCATTGAGTGATATATTTAGCAAAGGTTTGCAGGACCTTCAAGATTACCAATACTTTTTCCCATAACGGTAACAGGTTCTACCCATGTCCTCAACTCATAGCCGAAATCAAGGGTTGTACCATTCATCGTTTGTAGGCCAACGGAGTTCTTGGCATCCAAAGTTTTGCATCAAAAATATATAAATGATCTTTAAATAGTATCACAATTTGATGCACAAAGTTTTAGCTTTAGAATGAATCGGAATTACCACTAGACTTTAATTCAATCAGACAACTCCTTTCAAGAGTGCCATCAAGTCTATCAGTATATATATATGGGGTTAAGTATCTTCACAGGTAAAATCTTAAGATAATCACTCAACATACAAGTCAAAAATTGGAGAATTTTTCTTGGTGTACTTGTTTGACAAGATTATTTCCAAGGCATGACTCAGTTAACTACAAGAACTAGAGCGAAAGCTTCCACAACTAATTATTCATACAAATAAAAAGCTTTACTTTAACTATTTTGAATTACTCCCACTAGCATAGCATCTTAACAAATCAACTAATGGGGATAAAATTTTCAAACTTCTAAAGTGGGAGACATAGGGCATACCTCTCATGAGTGACTTCATAATCCTCTTACTTATGGGGATGTGTTCCATGAAAACTCAAATCAAATCACTCTCATAATAACACTGAAGAAAAGAGGCAATAGGGAAATACACTTTCACGAAAAAAGGAAAAAAAGGAAAAATCTTTTTGTATTTTTGAGGATGGGGATTAGAGAATAGAAAAGACTTGCGACCAAGCAATATACTAAGAAAAGAAAACAAGCAAATGAAAGAAAGAAAAACAAAAATGAAAAAGCAAAAAAAAGTGAAGTGTTGGAACAAGCCCAATACGAGTGTTTCAAAGCTCACACGGAGCTGGAGTACAACCTCATTATTAACCAAATATGAATGTTTAGGGAACACATCCACAAGCTCAGGCATTTGCAAGACCTTTTATTACTCATTGTAGTGGCGGTGGATAATCTTCTAAGTTCCATTGGCTGCTTCAATTGGTAAACTTGGTTGAGAGGTTCATGTTAGCGTCTCGAAGGTTGATGGAGTAGTTGTTCATGTTATGAATGCTTCCTTTGAGTGAGTAATTATCTTCATAGGTGGTGTAGTAGTTTGGTGACTGCTTCTCTTGTTTGGGTCCTTCTTGTTCTACTTCTTCATCTTCTCCTTCTTCATCCATGAGTACTTGTTGGGGTAGACTTGCTTCAACCTGCATGTCATAACACAAATGTCCATTCTTGATAGAGAACAAACTATTAGGCAAAGGAGATGGGATCAAGTGATCCGCTCCAAGTATATCAAAGAAGTATCTACCATTTTCTTTAGACATCATACCACAAGCTTTGAGAGTAGCGAAACCGAGACAGCAAACACCTACCAACGGTTGGATATTACCTAGGTTGATGAGGAGAGCTTGAGTGAGAACAGTGACAACTCCTCCTCCACATATGGGACCATGGGCTTGAAGAGCTTGATGATTAAGATAAAACACGAAAAGGACGTGCAAGTTTGGCGTCAAGTTACAGTTTGGAATAACAGCTCTTGCAAGGATAATCATTTCCTCTTCATTGACTCTAGTGAACTCACCACATGCCTACAAGGTGTTGGAAATAACATAGAATAAATAACGAATAGCAGGAGAGTCTATTTCATTTCCCTTGGGCGTGTTTCCACATTTTATCATAGAGTTAAAGTACTCCAAGGGTGTAAGATTAAGAATAAAATTGGTGGAGAGTGTCAATGGTGTTGTTAACAAACCCAAAATCATGAGCCCATTGATCGAGTGTTAAGGTGTACTCATGGTTTATTAGGCGGAAGGTGATACAATCAAGTTTTGGCCTATATTCCTTGGAGCACTAGTATAGAGTCACCGTATGTTTTAAGGTGCTGAGGAACTCAAGTGTCAAGCGGCGATATGTGCCGGTGTCTTGAAAAAAGTGAAGCAAACCAACATTGTTGTAAAGTAAATTGAAATCATGGCCAAGGCCCAGCTGGTTAAGGATATAGGGACACACCCATTTGGTGGACTTGATTTCTCAGCTCTTGAGATGGTTGAAACGAGTAAGCTAATATCCTAATTGAACTAGATGTCAAGTGACTCCGGGGTTAGCTCATCAACGGGGGGTGTGGCTTATTCCGCAGCCATTGCATGTGTACGGCTCCTTGTGCTTGTTTAAAAATAAAGATAAGCTAATGAAAATTTTGATCAAATAGAAACGTAGCAAAAGTAATCCTCTACACTTTCTACAAAAGAAACTCATCTAAAAAAACTAAGCATGCTCATAATCAAGATTAGCTCAAGAACAAGACCTAAGTCTAGATTGATAATGGTGAAATATTGAGCAAGGTTTTGATGCAAATAAGTTGGGGATTAGAGGAGAAACATACCTTAGATCGATTGTGTGCGAGGAATTGCAAAAAGAACAAGAATAATTGAAGATATAATGGTGGTGGTTTGGAGTTTGGAGGAAGAAGAAAGAGAATAAGTGGTTTTTGGTTTAGGTTTCACCTCCTCCCTATGCTAAATCATGGCCGAACATGTGGTACGGGCTGGCGGTACGGCCGGAGCCCAGCAATACCGAGTGTCGTTATCTTGGGGTCGACGGCTCCTTCGGGCGGTAGACTCGGTATGGGAACCTGTCTAATACATTTGCTTCATGTTTGATGTTTTGCGCCGTAGTACAGTACGTGCGGGCGATACGGCCTCCCCCAGTCGTACTAAAGGTCGTTAAACCTTCTGTATCCTATGGCAAAAATCAGAAAATGCATTCATTTGTGTCAAGATGTGGTATGGGTGCATGGTACGACCGGCTTCGGTCGTACGTCTGGTTGTTAAGAGCGTACTAAGCTTCAGAACTTAAAAAATTTCATTGAGAAACTACATACGCCTTTGCACATCTACTTTAACAAAATAATAACATCAACTATACTTCATAAAAATTGCAGTACCATATGACCATGTGTTAGTGAATATCATAGAGTGAGGTTTGCCTTGATTTCTTCTCCTCTCTTCAAAGGACCTTCTTGAACACTCTTTATGAAAAATAAAAATAATAACATAAGTAAAAAAATATTTACGTGGGTTGACTTCCATGAAGAGCTTCTAGTTAAGGTCAATTATCTTGATCCAGACGGTGATCATTTGGGTTTTGAAAGTGGAACACCCACTCCAAAATAGTTATCTTTTAAAGTAATTACACCATCATCATTAGGCTTGGCTTTTTCTTCCTAGGGAAGTGAACTGAAAAAGGTTCTCTAGATGGTAGTCCTATTATCACATTCCCTTCATATAAATTAATTAGAGATTTAATAGTTCTTAGAAATGGCCTACCTAGAATTATAGGTGCTATGGGATCTTTAGGCATGTCTGCTATAACAAGATCAATAAGAGCAGGACATCCTTTAATTTTAACAAATATATTTTCTTTGATCCCAACAATTTTTTTATAAGTTGAATCAGCAAGATGGAGTCTCGTTTCAGTTGTTCTGAATGGCCCAAGATTTAGTTTTTTAAATAAACTTTTAGAAATTGTTGAAACGCTTGCACTAAGATCACAAAGTGCATCTATCTTATTAACTCCTATTTTAATTTTGATAGTGGGTTCAAAAATATCATCTAGCTTAGCTAGAAGTTTAAAAGTAGTTCTTATATTCCATCTCTATCTCACGTGCTTTAGATGCTACTTCTTTTATAAATTCTCAGTATGTGGTATCGTTTCCTTGTTCAATACCAGGATTCTTCAATTTGATCATCTTTAAAAGATCTTCCATAGTATAATATGGTGATGGCGCATTACTATAGTCTAGCTCTTTAGGCTTCTCATCTCTTCCTTCTGCCCTCGTCATCTTGAGGTCTTCCACTGGGTTTGGCTCGGGCTTTCTAGTAAATCTTGCAAGTATGAGAGTTTGACTCTCAGCTATCTTGCCCAATTGTGCATCCACATACTTGGTTCTTTGATGTAGATCCTACACATCATTTCTGATTGCAATGGCCTGGTTAGATAATTTATCAATACTATTATCATGGTTCTCCATGATTTTAATAAGCATATTATTTTGCAGTTTGAGCTTGCATAAAAGTTCTAACAGTATTTTCAAAGGGAGATTTCCATGATTTGATCCACTATGACTATCATAATTATTGTTATGTGGAGCACTTGCAGGATTAGAATATTGTTTTTGAAAATTTGAGCCATAGTTTTGACTCTTCCATGCAGGATTATATGGGTTACGAGCTATAAAATTTACTTCATTAGCATATGTAGTGATAGCATTAATTTGGTATCTTTCTTACCCTTCACAATATTAAGTAACTCATTGATGCCTCCAAATTGAAGCATATTTACCTTTCATTTTTTGCATAAGTAGAATAGGGATTTTGGTATTTTACTGCGTTTGCACACACTTTTTGTCCCTGTTTCAACAGGATCATGAATTACTAAGTGTCTTATGAACATATCAATTGGAACTATCATATTATAGTGTAATATGATATTAAGTCATTTAAGTGATTTATCTTCGCACCTGGGAGAATTGCAAACATGAAGAAAAGCTACTACAACATTAATGACTATGACCGAACCCGCCCGTACCGTCCGCCAGTACCACGCGGGAGCGCGACCGTCTCTTTAAATACTTTCTCCTAGCGAAGACAGATCATAGATCTGATATTCATAACAACCTAGAGCCACGAAAAACCACACCAGGAAGGAATCTGAAGGAGGAACTTGGAGAAGGGAATATCCTTGCTGCTTCATGGATCATACATCACATCATTCCCTTCATCATCAACTGCTGCATCACCATCTCCATTATTACCCCCATCTTTCATTCATTAGATCTTTTTGTAATTCCAGATTCATTTGTGGTTTGCACTAGATTTATTCACGTGCTTTTATCCTTCCATTTGATTATGATGATGTCGTTGATTGCTTCCATGTGTGAGTAGTTTCCCTCGTCCTTGGGGAGATGTAGAAACCCTAGCACTATTATGAATTGAAATAAAGATGATCTATACTTGTGTCCATCGACTTACAGGTCTATGATATATTTATGATGTGTCTTTGATCTCTCTCTTTAGATGGTATGTGTAATCAGCCACATATCATTTGCCTTCGGGACTAAATAAGAGGGTGAAATCCTTTGAATGTGTTTGGAAGTGTGCCTGAAGCTATTGTGACTAGAAGCACCGACTAGCAACCTGCACGGTCAAAGGAGGATTAAGAGAGATTCTCTAAGCTAATTATGATATCCACGGGGATACCCTTAATTATGGTGGTCTGTATGGGTGACTGCTCTTAGACAGCACAGTGGTTTTTAGAGGTGACCTCATTCTTGGCTCAACGAAGTCGCTGCCTACGAGACTTGTAGTGAACATCTTATTATGGAGCTCTCTCCACACATGTTATGGCACAAGAAATAGGTTATCCTAATTATGATTAATAATATCATGCTAGAAGTGTATCCTACACCCCCCGAGAAATCTTTAGCCCCATTGAGTTCAACCACATTCTCAAACGCTTTTGCTACATGTTTCCTTTTACTTGTTTTAATTACTTTTCTGCATTCAACCAAAAACCTTTCAAACAACCTTTACTTGAAATCAAAGGTGTCTTACAAGTATCCTTTGGTTGACAATGACAAAGGGCATCAAGACCTTAACCAAATATCTCTTTGTGGGTTCGGTACTCTTATTTAGAAACTAGCTACAATCGATATGTGCACTGGCAGTCATCAAGCTATTTTCTGGCACCATTGTCGGGGAGCTATGCTCTTTTTGTTTTTGTTATTAATTTCTTATTCTACTAATTGTTTTACTAAAGTTGTTTAACTAGTTTCAGGTAAACACCATGAGTGCGTACCAACATATGATTCAGCTGGAGGCTGTAAAGAATTATGGTCCACCCATGGACACTTATTTACAATTCAACAACCCTAGAGGGTACGATATTAACCCCATGCTTTTGGATCTTTTGCATGCTAAAAAGTTTGTAGGGGACGGTACGGAAGATCTGTATGAGCATGTAGGGTTCTTTGAAGATACATGTGGGACTTTTCGTCTTAATATACGCACCGAGGATGAGGTTAAATCTGTTCTTTTTGTTCAAACTCTTATTGATGAGGCCTGTTATTGATATATTCAAAGTCCTAAAGAGATTACTAAGTCCTGATAAAGTTTAGCCTCTTCGTTCCTAGTTGATTTCTTTCACAGGGCAAAAACTCTTGGAGCGAGACGCATGATCACCAATTTTAAAGGAAAAGCTTGCATAAAGGATACACAATGTTTATAGGACTGCTCGATCACTGACCCCACCACAACTTCCCGCCTTGGTTGGTAGTACATACTTTCTACGTAGGTTTGAGCACTAATAATAGAAATGAATTAGACTCTCTTACCAATGGGTCGTTTACCAAATTTAGTGTTGAAAGATCTTGGAATTTGCTAGACACAGTGCATAGGATAGAGAAAGCTTATTGTGGAGTCGGACTTAATGAAGAAAATACTATAGAGTATAATTGTTTGAGAAGATTTCTAGCTTCAAGCAAAGTAGAAAAAACTGCTTGGAAATTTCAATCTTGACCCCCATATGATTGTTAAAATTGTATAAACTTATGTTGAATATTGGAAGATCCCAAAAGAATGGGAACGCTACACACCGCCTGGTAAGGAGAAGCCCCCTAGAGCTAGTCACAAGGGAAAGTACTCATAAATGCAAAAAAATGCTAGATGAGGAGGAAACTATCCTCACAGAAAGAATAGAGAGTGATGAAGAAACAAAAGGATAGGGGGTTAGCCAAAAACCTTGGAACTATCAAAAAGAACATAGGCATAGTAAAAGAACTTCTAGAACCTGAGCTATTTGAGGATGTAGTAATAGTTGTAGGTGGAGAATCTTCTAATGATTAGAGGCAAGTTTGATGGTAAGAATAAAAGTCAACAGAAAATCCCTTTTTGTTTAGGGGGAGTGATGTCTACGCACTTCTATTCTTGTAGACAGTTGTTGGGCCTCCAAGTGCAGAGGTTTGTAGAACAGCAGCAAGTTTTCCCTTAACTGGATCACCCAAGGTTTATCGAACTCGGGGAGGAAGTGGTCAAAGGTATCCCCTCTCAAGCAACCCTGCAATCAAAATACAAGAAGTCTCTTGTGTCCCCAACACACCAAATACACTTGTCAGGTGTATAGGTGCACTAGTTCGGCGAAGAGATAGTGAAATACAAGTGGTATAGATAATTATAAGTGGTAACGGTGATAGAAAATAGCTTGAAGGCGTGGAAAAGACTAGAGTAAAACTGAAATAAAGAAGGAAGAAAGCAAACATGTAATAGATCTAATAGCAAACGGTGTTTCAGTGCTTAGAAACAAGGCATAGGGATCACACTTTCACTAGTGAACACTCTCATATAAATATATTCTCTTCATGATACTACTCTTAACTACTCTCCGGTTGAACACTCTAATCGATGGTAGGGCTATAACAGCACACCTCAAAGTAAGCCTTTCCCATCTAGATAACCCCACACTGTCACCTTGAGCACTAGATGGTTCCAACAAACACCACAATTTCATAGAGACATCCAACTCCAAATATAAGTCATAATAAGTATTTGTAATCTCTAGCCTAAGTGCCACCATGGTGTGCACACTGTCAACTTCACACACATGGGGAGAGCAGAGATCTAATAAAGCACTTGAGTAGCAAGGTAGATCTATAGATTACAAGCGCATGATCTCAATAAGATCATGCATAGAGAGAGAGATGAACACATAGCTACCGGTAGAACCCTTAGCCTCGAGAGAGAACTACTCCCTCCTCATCATGGGAATCAGCAACGGTGATGGAGATGGCGGTGGAGATGGCTCCGGGGCACTTCCCCGTCCCGGCAGGGTGCCGGAACAGAGACTTTCTGTCCCCCGAATCTCCCCTTCAGTGGCGGCGGCACTGCGGAACTTTTCATGGATTTTGGATTGACGATTTAGGGTTTATGCATCGGGAGGAATATATAGGCGAAGGAGGCAAGGTCGGTGGCCGGCCAGGGGGCCCACACCATGCCCTGGCACGGCCTAGGGCTGCCCGCGCCTGGGGGGGTGTGGCCACCCTGTGGCCCCTCTCCGACTCTCCTTCTAGCTTCGTGAGTCTTCCGGGAAAATAGGAACTTTGGCTTTTGTCTCGTCCAATTCCGAGAATATTGATTTTCTGACTTTCCTGGAACCAAAAACAGCAGAAAACAGGCAACTGGCACTGTGGCTCTTGTTAATAGGTTAGTCCAAGAAATCATATGAAAAGTACTCCAAAGTGTGGACAAAACACAAGAAAGTGGATAAAACCAAGTATGGAACATCAAAAATTATAGATACATTTGGAATGTATCAGGGAGTTACTTATGTAGGGTTTCATGACTTAAACTCTTCCATTAACACTATGCCTTACACAATCTATGAAAAGTTATGATGCCATCTTGATGAACCAGATATTGAAACGTCCAAAGTTACCTTGATGCTTTGTAACCGAACCTTACAGCGAACTCATAGGATTCTTCGTAATGCCCGCGTTTCTATAGGAGCATTTATGTACCTAGCTGATTTTCATATTATTGAACTACCTTTGGAATTCATTTGCCCCATCATTTTGGTAATCATTTTTACGTCTCTATGAATATGGATATTGATAATGAGAAACAAGTTTTGTCTCTACAATTTGTGGAAGAAGTTTTAAAAGTTGATTGCATCCAATTTACAAAGTTTCCTCATGAGAAGAAAATTGAGGTTAAAGAGGAAACAACTATTGAAGAATTGGCGGAAATCTATTTTAGCACGCCCTAAGATGAGTTTGACATATAATGATTCAGTCCCAAACAACTCTGCAAAAGAAGATTTGTATAAAATCCTCAACGCTGCACCAAAAATTGAGAATCTCTTGAAAGAAAAGGAGATGGTGATACACCACCTCTTGTTTTTAAGCCTCTCCCTCCAGGGCTCAGGTATGAATTCTTAGACAAGGAAGGTAAGTTCCCTGTAATTATAGAAGATAAGCTCTCTCCTGAAGAAAATAAGAAATTGTTAGAAGTACTCTTCAAACAGCATGAAGCTTTTGGATACACTCTTAATGATATAAAAGGGATAGATCCTTCCAAAGTGACTCATAAAATACCTATGGTTGAGGATGTGAAACCATGTCTTGATAATCAAAAGAGGTTGAATCCCAGAATGAAAGAGGTAGTAATAAAATAAGTCATACGTTTGTTAGACAATGGTATTATCTATCCAATCTCCGGTAGCAAATGGGTGAGCCCAACTCATTGTATACCCAGGAAGGCTGTATAACTATAATTAAAAGCAATAAGGATAAATTAATCCCTGCTAGAAAAATAGCAGGGTATAAAATATGTATAGAGTTTAGGAAATTAAATAAGGAAACCATAAAAAATCACAATCAAATACCTCTCATGAATATCATCTTGGAAAGGATGTCTGGTAACTCTCACTTATGTTTTCTCGACGGCTATTCGGGTTACTCTCAAATTGCTATTCAACCCAAAGACCAAGAGAAAACTACTTTCACTTGTCCTTGCAGAAATTATGCTTACCAACTAATGCATTTTGGTTTATGTGATGCACCTGCCACTTTTCAAGAGTGTGTTTTGAAGATATTTGACAGTTTTGTAGAAAGCTCTATGGAAGTTCTCATGGAAAACTTCGTTGTGTACGGAACTGCCTTTGAGCAGTGTCCTTATAATCTTAATAGAGTTTTATAGCGGTGTAGACAAGCTAAGTTGGTTCTCAATTGGGAGCACTACGATTTATGGTAAGAGAAGGTATAGTTTTTGGTCATAAATTTTCTGAAAAAAGGATTGAGGTTGACGGTTCAAACCTTGTTACCTTAGAAAAGTTGCCAATTCCTCAAGACATAAAATGGGTAAAGAACTTTCTTAGGCACGCTGGTTTCTATAAGCGTTTTATTAAGGATTTTTCTAAAATGGCTGCTCCTTTAACTCGTCTCCTAGATAAAGATATCCTTTTCGCTTTTGATAGAAGTTGAATTGATTCCTTTGAACAATTGAAAAAAGTGCTAGTTTCTGCACTCATTATTCAACCACCAAATTGGAATGAGACTTTTGAAATTATGTGTAATGCTAGGGACTATGCTATTGGGGCCATTCTAGGACAAAGAGATGGATCAAACCTAAACATCATCAATATGCTAATCGAGTTTTCAATGAAGATCAAAGAAATTATGCGACAACTGGAAAAGAATTTTTAGTTATGGTTTTCACTTATGACAAATTTAGACACTACATTATCAATTCAAAGGTAATAGTTCATACAGATCATCAGGATTTAAGACATATTCTAGCTAAGGAAGATGTTAAACCCCATCTAATGAAATGGGTCCTGTTACTTCAGGAATATGACCTGCAAATAGTGGATAGAAGAGGTAAGGTTAATCTTGTTGCTGGTAATATCTCACGTATGGAGGGTATTATAGAAGATCCTATTCCTGTTAACGAATCTTTGCCTGGAGAATATCTTGTTGCTATAGAGTCACGTGATCCTTGGTTTGCAGATTATGCTAATTTTCTTGTAGGTAAATTTCTACCAAAAGGAATGAATTGTAATCAAAGAAAGGAATTATGTAATGATTTAAAGCATTACTTTTGGGACGACACTTATTTATACAAGCACGGAGTTGATGGGATAATTAGCAAATGTGTACCTGACCATGAGGTGAGAGCTATTCTTAGGGCCTATCATGATAGTCCTTATGGGGACAGCACGCTGGTGATCGTATAGTAGCCAAGGTCTTATAATCAGGATTTTACTGACCAACCTTCATTAAGATGCTCATGATTATGTTAGGAGCTGTGATGCATGTCAATGTATGACTAACATTAGCAAAAGACAAGAAATGTCTATGAAATATAATCTCGTAATAGAGCCATTTGATGTTTGGGGAATGGATTTTATGGGATGTTTTATTCCCTCTAAAGGTTATAGTCATACTCTTGTTGTTGTTGACTATGTTACCAAATGGGTAGAATCTATAGCCACTTACCATGCAGATGCATCCACTTCCATCAAGATGATTAAAGACATCATTTTTCCTAGGTTCGGAGTACCTCGATTTTTATTAATGATGGTGGAACTCATTTTATGAAGGGTACTTTCAGAAAAAACTACTTCAAAAATATGGAGTCAATCATCGAGTAGCCTCACCTTATCACCCACAAACCAGTGGGCAGGTGGAACTGTCTAACCAAGAAATTAAAGGCATACTCTACAAGACGATGAATAAATCAAGAAAGGATTCGGCTATGAAGCTTAATGATGCATTATGGGCGTATCGCACAGCATTCAAAAATCCAATGGGAATAACACCATATAATATGGTCTATGGTAAAGCTTGTCATCTCATGTTAGAGTCAGAGCATAAGGCTAGTTGGGCCATTAAAACTATGAACTTTGACTTTCAAACTGCTAGAGAAAAAACGTCTCTTGGATATTCATGCTTTAGATGAACGCAGAAATGAGACCTATGAAAATTCAATGATATTTAAAGAAAAAGTAAAGAAATGGCATGATATAAAATTAGATAATAAAGAATTTAAATCTGTAGATAAGGTTTTGCTCTACAAGTCAAGGCTAAAGATTTTTGCAGGTAAGCTACAATCCAAGTGGGAAGGACCTTATGAAGTTGAGGAGGCATACCCCTCGGGAGCGGTAAAATTGTAAAATACTACTCCCTCCTCTTCATCCTGGGTTGTTAATAGGCAATGTTTAAAACAATATAGAGTTGGGGAAATCAACAGGGTGTAACAAATTCCCTTAATCCCGACCGAGGAATATATCAAACAAAGTGAGGTAACAAGGTTTTCGCTGCTTAATTTTTGATGTTCTAGAAGCTTTTCATATCCTCTTATTATGTTCTTTGCTTCCCCTTCATTTTTATGATTTTTCTGAGCTGATTTTTGACCCGGTACAAGCGGGTCATACGGTAGACGCTACTGCATTGGTGGTCGTATGCATAACACCCTACACTCATTTTCTCGAATTCAAGACGACTGGCCATACAGTAAAGACACGCGGTTGCTAAGCTATTAGTACCCCATTTTGGTTTTCTCATATTTTGGTATGTCCGGGCCATACGGTCGCAGCTGACCATATGGCAGGTCGTTACCAACTATGTTTCTTCCTTGTTTATTCGTTTTTACTTCTTGTATACTAAAAAAATTTAAGGTCGGCAAGATGTCGGTGCGGGCGCACGGTACGGATGGGGCCTGCCCGTACCATTACTCGTGACCGACTCCAGGACCCTTTTTCATCTAATTTATTTTTCCCTTTTGGGTTCACCCTTTATCCCTTTTTTCTTTCACTGTCATCTTTCATATCTAGGGTTTTTTCCTTCTTTGTCTTCTACTATGACACCTCAGATCTACCTTAATCATTCAAGAACTATGCAGCCTTTTCATATCAAGCAGATCTGGACCAAGAATGAAGATGTTCCGGCAGCACAAGTCAATAGAAGGGTATTCGAGAGGGATTCTTCATCTTCCTCAACTAAAGAGTCTACTAAAGTGTATCCACTCCCCAAGTGGGAGGATGTGTTTCTGCGCAAATTGTAGATGCTCAAGCACATTGAACAAAGGAAGAACAAAGAAGAACCCCCACTCAACCCCTATAGGTATAACCTTCACGGATCTTCTCTCAAATCTCCTCCTAGATCCTCTTCTCAAAAATAGGAAGGATGGGATGATATTAGGGAAAAGATCGAGAGCCTTGAAAATATTTCGAAAGCTTGTGTTGAAACTATTGGAGAAGGAGTTGACTCTTACAGGATGATGGGAAAGACCTCTAAAAGAAGGTCAATGACATCGATAATAGAGTTAGACTCCTATCCAACATTATCATGGAGATGGATGATGACGGGAAGACGCTGAAAAATTATTGAAGAACAACATGTTAGTATTATGGAGTTGTCCACTCGATTCCTGTGTATTGCTCATGCCTTCAGCCTCAAAGCAGAAGAAGAAGATGATGATTACTTATTCACTCCCAAGAATGAGTAGGTACGAACAAGGATTTTTTTAGATCCTCCTCACCTTGATTACAATCATGGGGGATCTATGAATACCTTGTAATCTTTCTTACAATTTTAGCATGTTTACTTTCCTGCACGCATGTTATGTTTTGATTTAAGGATTTGCATTAGTTCCATCAACATCAAGCTCCCCTCTGTTCAAGGAAAGAATTATATCCATTGAGATTCAAGACTTTATGATATTTGAAGTTATCTATTGATTCATGACTATTTTATTAGATGATTGAATTAGGTTGAGTTTTATGATACTTGTATAGCTCTCATGATTTTAGGGTCTTCCACACCAATAAAAGTATTGGTTAAATTATGAGAAGAAGAATTTTGGTAGCATATTATAGTCATGGGTTTTAAAAGCCAATAAAAGTAGTGAGAATGATCAAATAGTTGTGATATAAAAAAAGAAGATGAGAGATCAAAGATCAGCCATCAAAAGAATTTCAAGGCAAAAGAAAAGTACAAGCTTGAAAAGAAAAAAAATAGAAAAAGAATGATCATGAATCTTCATTACTCAAATCAAGTGCTCAACCAATTTATCCTTATGATTATATAATATGTTGAATCACTAAAAGCTTCTTATAACTTCAATGATACAAAAGATGTGGAAGCCTCTAAGTCATTTGATGTGTCAGGGTGTGATAATACCCCCGAAATAACTTTACATCTGATACTATATTCCTATTTCAATTTCTGCCTCATTTATTGTAACGGCTCCTGCCTCATGAACATGATGATGTTGTCCATAAGCCACAATCTTGCTTGGGGACAAGCAAGAGTATAGCTTGGGGAGTTGATGAGTCTAAATTGAAGCATATTTACCTTTCGTTTTTTCATAAATAGAATATGTATGTCGGTATTTAACTGCATTTACGTGCACCTTTTGTCCTTGTTCCAACAGGATACTGAATTACTAAGTCTCTTATGAACATATCAATTGGAAGTATCATATTATGTTGTAATATGATACTTTTAAGTGATAAAAGTTATTTAAATGATTTATATTTGCACCTAGGAGAATTGCAAAAGTGAAGGAAATCTATTGCAACGTTAACGACTAAAATGTATCATATGGGAACCTAGAGGGAGGGACGAATAGGTGTTACTCCAAATTTTACTTATTTTTAAATTTAGGCTTAACACAAAGCTAAATTCTCTAGATATGCAACTAATGTGAATTTACCTACATGACAACCTAGCAACTAGCACAACACAAGTAAAGGAACGATAAGAGGAACGAGATAACCTAGAGTGAAGCACGCGGGGACCGGGAATTTGATTCACCATGGTTCCTTCCTTTTTAGGGGAAGTACGTCTATGTTGGAGGGGTGGGCGGTACTAAGACCACCATGCCACAAAGGCCTCATCCTATGCTCTGGTGAACTTCCACCACAAATGGCCTAGTCCACTTTTCCACTATCGATATTCTTCGAGGTGGGAACCAGCACCTTTACAGCAAGCTTGGAGCAACTTCCACAAAGGAACGAAGGCTTCCAAGTACAAGGCTAGCTGCCATAATGACAACAAGAAAGTTAGAACTGAAAATACAACATAGGGTTTCCTAAGAAACACTAGAACAAGGTGGCCCTCAAGTAAATGAAGGGGAAATGCAAAAAGCTTCAGTGATTATGTAGATCGGTTGCTTCTCCTTCAATTCTCCAAAGATAAATGACTTTGGATGGATGAGAGAGAAGATCTTCAAGATTTAGTGGCACTGCTTCTAGGGTTCTTGAGGTTGGGGACGAGCAGCTATCCAAGGTGGAAGAAGGGGCCTTTATACAGGGCCCCAAGAAATGTAACCGCTGGATCCACTTAACATTGAGTGTCTAGATGAAACCCACCGGATATTCTGTCCTGGATGGACACTCCGGCCACGCCACCCTGGATATTCTGGCCTGGTAAAAGAATATCCAATGTATCCGGCTAGAGTCCGGGTGGACTCCGATATGGCCATCAGAATGGAAACACCTCTTGGAGAAATTTCGAGGAAATCCAGGGCCGGACACTCCGGCCTGCATCCACCGGACATTCCGGCTAGGACGGATACTCCAGCCAGCATCAGCCGGATAGTCTGGCAGAACTCAGTTTTGCACACTTTAAAAACCTAGAATCCTCTTGAATCAATTCAACTAGAACCCTATTTCCCCTTTGAGGGAACAACAATTTAATAGTATGCTGACAAGATAATTATGCCCTAAAACACTTAGCACGCGATTAAACTTTCCTAGTATTGTAAGAAAATATCAAAATATATTAAGGGCAAAAATTCCCTTTCGATCTCCCTCTTTTTAGTGTTTGATGACAACCCAAGGATTTGCATAGATGATAAGCAATAAGCTTAGCAATAATTAATTTACAAACAATAGAGAGTATGCCCCCAAGATGTGTGACCATTATAAGTTTGCATTTGAATACAAGATCACACAAAGTACGATTAGCACCCACTCTAGAGTTTATAAATTGATGAGGTAAGACAAGATACTAGGATAAAGACTAGACTAAAACATCATAGGCATAACATTGTCTTTAACAAGATAAAGATACCGGGCTCACATGTCTTACCACAAAGGATTTCAACACAACATAGTTCATATACGGATAAATAAAGACACAATCTTCAAAGAGGCAAATCGAATGAACGAGAAGCTTATGTACCCATGCAAATCCCTAGTAGCAACCTAATGGGGCTACTTCTCCCCCTTTGGCGTCGAGACGCCAAAAAGGAAAAAGATTAACACTAAAGCGTCCCAAACAACTCTAGCCACTGAAGTCCTCATCATCCTCATCGTCCTCATCTCCATCCTCATCCTCATCACCGTCCTCATCCTCATCATCGTCCTCATCCTCATCCTCATCATCATCATCATCATCGTCTAGAGTAGTCTCCTTTCCGTGAGAGCGAGAAGAGGAGGACACGTCCTCAAACAATGACCAATCTAGACGGCCCTGGCTCCAGTGACTACACTACAAGAATTCCAGTCTATTGCAACAAAATTTATTGAAAAATCAATTTTTTGTTGTAATAATTCATAGTATTTCCACAAAATTTCATTTCATGGGAATAGGGGGTGTGCATTACCATGATTTTAGTATGTTGCGTTAACCTAACCTTTTGTTGCGATAAAGGCTAGTTAGTGCAACAAAATGATGATTTGTGGCAATAGTCTAGATATATTGCCACAGTTTCATTCTGTTGCTATAAAGATATTTTTGTGGCAATAGAAAGTAGATATTGCAACAATTATTTGTTGTTGCCATATTACATGTGTTATTGCAACACTGTTAAAAGGCCCACATGTTAGACTGATTTGTTAATGTTATACTTTGATATATTTTCCTAGAGGGACCTACATGTCAGCATGAAATGTTTTTGATTTGTTAATGTTATACTTTGATATATTTTTCTAAAGGGACGTACACGTCAGCATGATTTGGGTACTCGTTAGGGTGGCAACATAAAGTAGTAAAAAGTCAAATTTCACATGTCTCGAACTCAGGACCTTATCTTCTAAGGACGGCGTACAAATCATTCAGCTAGAGAGAACTTCTTGTCAAACCCTACCATTTAATTTTTACTAAATATAAATATCACCAGAGAAGGGTGGTACATAGCCCAAACACTTCTAACTGGGCCGAGTTTGACCCCGAACTGAACAAAAACAAAAACAGGAAGGGCAGTACATACGTGAAATCGTGAACTAGTTTTGATATAATATGTTGAATAATATTCAAACTTCCGTAATATATGAACAGATATGGGCATCCCACTAGAGGAGCTCTGCTACATTACTGACAACACATCATTTTTTAACTACTAACAGTTTATTTCGTACTGGCAGTTTCTACCTTCACTAAAATTCACATCGGTTACTCATATAAGGGAAGAAATCAAGAATAACTAGCCGAATGTCCGTCCGTTGCAACAGGAAAAAATATGTATTCCGGTTAGATACATCACCACTACCTTACTTGCCCGTCGCTTCAGCCATGTCACCTGGTACACATGCGCCATATAAAGAGAGAAACAGCCGTACTCCCTTCGTCTCAAAATAGATATCACAAATATCCGTCTCAAAATAATTACGTCTAAACATGTATAGATATAGATATCACAAATATCCGTGTGTTGCCACTATTGACCAAACTTAAAGACAGATACACATATAATAATTTTGCCTCCTAATTTTTCACAAAACAAAATCAAAAAGATGAATGGATTAAAATGCAGCATGTAGTTTATTCTTGTTTGAGCACTAAACAAAATCATATATCCATTTTTTAGGAAAGTGAGTCTAGCTCAGCTGGTTGGGAGAGTGGATGCACAAACCCAATACCTGAGTTCAAATCCTCACGGATACGAATTTAGATTCCTATTTATACTTAAAGACTAGGCTATCCTGGTACTAATGCAATTTTTCCTAAGGACCAGGCTTGGTGCTTAACCAGGTTGAAAAAATCCTGGTACTCATGCTTAATGGATGTGTGCATCCTTAGTTGGTGCAGAGGCCAAGGGTACCGTTGCTGCTTGCCGGCGGTCATCTAGAGCGGGGTGCAGCTCTGGGATGGGGCGACGTCGGCACCTAACGCTGGCGCCTGGCGATCGCATACCGCCGCCCATCTCGCCGGCCGGGAATGTCTCTTGTCCGTGGTTCTTCTGCCTAGGATCTGACGTGGGATCGGATGGGGAAGAAGTGGTGGCGACTCGTGAGTCCCTGGAGGCGCTCGAGGATGTCGACGATGATCTTGGGTGGACGACGATGTCGCATCCGCGGCGGCTAACGGATACGTAGCTCCGACAATATTTCTAGGAAGAGATGGGTTTTCCTACGAAGGCGTCGAGATTCTGGGAGAAGACCTCGCCTGGGTCGCCATCTCGGAGGTCCATGTCGCCAGAGTTTGCTGCCTCGCCGCCGGCCTCGAGAAGTTCTGCACCTCGGTTAGCGCTGCGTCGGGTGGTGTCCATCTTGCCACAGTTGCGACCTTGGCGGGGACCGCTGCCTTGGCCGCGCACGTTAGCGCCACCGATTCTCGGGCGGTTCATCGAGGCAGTGATGGCGAGGCCACCAATTTCACGCAGGGCTAACATGGACGGAGCCCCCTTGTCAGCTGACGCGTCGGTCGGTGGGGCCCAGGAGGTGGGCGGGCGTGCGAGACGGAAGCCTGATCAGCACTCCGAGTCGAAGCCTGGTTTAGAATACTCCTGGTTTGGGATCGCTAAAAGGTTCAGGGCGGCGTGGTACAAGTCGATCTCTACTCCAACGATCTCTGTGATCTCATCCTCGTCTGCTTCGTCGTCACCTGCCAGGAGCACGCCGCCGGGCTGCACCTTCGCGGCTATCGTCGCCTCATCCCTGGGTGCCATCGCGGGATTGAACCCTAGGGCTACCCTGGCTGCTACGCCACATCCACGCGGTACGCAAGCCGGTGCACCACAGCCTAGGGGTCCTCCGCCTGCTGTTCTTCGTCCAATTGGCCACCCTGCCGGGACTCGTTCGGATGCCCTAGCGGCTGATGGTGCTTCTGCGCCTGGAGGTGTTCATCAGGCCGTGCCGCCAACCTTCCTGGGACAGCCCCAGGCATCGTCTTCGTCTTATGCCGGGCCACCGGTGTTTCCGCTGGGGGTGCAGTTTCGGTCCCCGGTAGCCTACTTCGCCACGACTTAGCCGTTACAGCTTCAGCTGCCATACAGGGGACCGACTCTGACCACCTTCGCAGGCGGACCCACTCATTGGTTTGTTGGCGGGGTGCAGGGGTGGCATAGGGTCCTGGACAGTTTGGGAGTTATCTTATGCAGGCACAGGGTAGGGGCCAGCAGCTCGCTGCGGGTGGGAGTGCACCCGTGGCTACCGCCCCAAAGAGGAAAAAGAAGAAGAATCCTACTAGGGTTGTGCAGCCTCCGTTACAGCCAGGGTCGTTCAATAATCAGCCGCAATCGGGTCTTCATCCTCAGCATTTGGGTTAGCAGCAGTATGGTTTTTCGCAGAACTTGGTTCTTTCTACTCCGCCACCATATCAGGCAATGGTCCAGCAAGATCAACACATGCAGTATGTGCTGCAGGCAGGAGGTACGTTGGAGGCACCTACCATTCAGAACCTTGTGGTGTTGCCAAAGAAACCTAAAAAGGAAGTCAAGTGCTGAAAGTGCGCGGTTGATACTCATGCTACCAAGGACTGCAAGGTTGTACACTGTTACTATATTTGTGATGTTTCTACTCACCCTACTTTGAGATGTCCGGTGTTGAAGCAGCCTCATCCTACTGCCTATATGGTTGGCTGTGGACATGATCAAACACTTTTTGCGCAAATTCCTGACAGTGTTATCCGTGATGATATGGGGCCCAGTCAGATTCCCATTGTACTGGTACAGGTTTCTGGTGATGCGGTTTCTACGGAGGTGGTTCAGCTGCAGATTGCGAGGAGATGCCAGGTCTGCCCACAGTGGAAGTGGGAAGTTGTGACTCACGGGGACAATGCCTTCTTGGTCAGTTTCCCGTCATTCGAGGACTTGGATAGGGTGGATGGGAGACAGTTCTTTATGCTGTTGGGTAAAACCAGTTAGTTGTCTCTTCCTACAAGACCCAGGAGGTGCCCCACAAGTTGAGTTACACCAGGTGTGGTTGCATGTTGAGGGAGTGTCGCACTCACTATGAACTTTTCTTGGTTTGTGGGAGGTTGGATCGCTTTTGGGAACCCTCTTGATGTGGATTTACTGTGTTTGAGGAGGAGGGGAGTTGTTCGTATTTTGGTCGGCATGTTTGGCATTATGGTATTTCGGAGCCAAGATGACTTGGGTTCTTATCTTACTTCTGATGATGTGGTTAAGTTCAAGGGATACGAGCTTCGGTTTATGATGGAACCTGAGGGGTATGTCCCTGAACCGGATTTCTCACCGTACCTGTGGAAGAAGCATAATGATGATTCTGGGGGAGATGGTTCAGGGAATACTAGAGATGATGTTATGTATACTTTGGAGCCTGCTTTTGCTCCACCTGCGGATGGGGCGTCTTCTGAACAACCGACTGGACAGGGGAATTCTACTTCATCTTTGACCAGATAGGCTCCTTTGCAAGTTTATGTGGTTACTCCTTTTAATGCTTCTCCTGCTACTCCGTGTGGAAAGGAACTTCTGGCTGCTTTGCCCCTGGACTCCTTTTTGAGAGGGAGTAACTTGTCTAGTGCCTCTCCTTGTATCACACCTACTAAGTTACATGAGGCTCTGCTCACGGTCAAGGGATCTTCTACCGCTAGGTGTAGGCCCAACGTGTTGGGTTGATCTATCCCTAGGCCTGTGGCGTGGGAGCTGGAGCCAGTGTTGATGGAGGTTCTTGCTGACGAGGTGACCATTGGGCTAGACTAGGAGGGGCTGGCTGATCGGTCTTCTGGTGTGGCTGCGATGGTCGTGGCCCAGGTGGGCCGAGCTAGACCGGACTCAGAGGCGGCCCAGGTGGCTACCTCGTTGGTCCATGTGATTGGCTCGGGGGCCCAGGCGGGGCACTGATACGTTGCTAACGTATCTATAATTTTTGATGTTCCATGCTTGGTTTTTATCTACTTTCTTATGTCTTGTCCACACTTTGGAGTACTTTTTATACACTTTCTTGGACTAACCTATTAACAAGATGCCACAGTGCCAGCTGCCTATTTTCTGCTGTTTTTGGTTCCAGGAAAGTCAGAAAAGGAATATTCTCGGAATTGGACAGGACAAAAGACAAAGTCAGTATTTCACCGAGGGGGACACGGAGCCAGAATACGAGACAGAGAGGGGCCAGAGGGCCACCACACCACTTGGTCACACGACCAGGCCTGGCCCACGCCAGGGGGTGGTGTGGCCGCCTAGGGCACCCCCTTGGCCTCCCCTTTCGCCTATAAGATTCCTCTAATATAGAAACCCTAAGTACCCGATCAAAATTCCACGAAAGAGTATGTAGCCACCGTCATATCCATCCCTAGATCGGGAGGGATCTGAAGCTCTTCCTGGCACCCTGCCGGAGGGGAGAATTCACCCTGGAGGCCTTCTTCATCACCATGCAAGCCTCCGGTGTGATGCGTGAGTAGTTCATCCTTGGACTACGGGTCCATGTAGTAGCTAGATGGTTGGTTCTTCTCCTTTGTGCTACCATGTTTAGATCTTGTGAGCTCCGTTCATGATCAAGATCATCTATTTGTAATCATACATGTTGTGTTTGCGGGGATCCGATGGATATTGAGATGCTATTTCAGATTGATTATTGATTCTATCATGTCTTTGTTATTTGTGATCTTGCATGCTCTCCGTTGTTAGTAGATATCTTGGCCGAGTAGATGCTAGCATCTCCAAGAGGGAGTATTTATTCTCGATAGTTGGTTCATGCCTCTAGTAATCTGGGGAAGTGACAGAAATCTCTAAGGTACTAGATGTGTTGTTGCTACTAGGGAGAAGACAGCAATCCTTTGTGCAGAGAACAATCATATTGTTTACTTTACACGCAATGCATAATGCAATTATCTGTTGCTTGCAACTTAATACTAGAGGGGGTTCGGATGATAACCTGAAGGTGGATTATTAGTCATAGATGCAGTTGGATTACGGTCTATGTATAATGTTGTAATGCCCAATCAAATCTCATAGGAGTCAAGATGATTAGTATATCCATGTATGCTTTATCGATGTTTGTCAATTGCCCCGCTATAATTTGTTCACCCAACATGTCATCTATGTTAAGGAGAACCACCACTAGTGAACTATGGACCTCGGTCCTTTCTTTTACCATCAATCTACAACTGTTTACTATTTTGTGTTTACTTTCTGCAAGCTTTTACTTTCTTCCACACAATACATTTAATCCTTTGTTTTTAGCAAAACCGGTGAGATTGACAACCTCACTGTAAGTTGGGGGCAAAGTTCTGTGGTTGTGTTGTGCAGGACTCCGAGTTGGCAACAACACCTGGGAGGTGTTTCCTTGCTCCTACTGGTTCGATAACCTTGGTTTCATAACTGAGAGAAAACTTGTTGTTGTGCTTATCATACCTTCCTCTTGGGGTTCCCCAACGAGCTCAACGTGTTGAGCCAATAATCAGGCACCCGGCAGCTGGCACCATCGAGGCCTAGGAGGGGCTAACTTCTGGAGGCAACGACACCTAGGCGAGTTTTCACGTTGGGGAGGCCTGGCCCAGGTGGGGTCGAGTGACTCCCCTACACCATCATCTTGCGGCCTAGGCGGTGTTGTAGGTGGCCTGTCGAGCTTGATTCCATTGGTGGAGGCGCCAAAGCGTAGGAGCTCTCGACACGGAACCGATGCCCTCGGGGTGTCAGCTATGGATGAGGACTCGATGGTCAAAGCCATGCGAAGGAAGGCTGAAAAGAATCTGGACTCTCAAGGTATAAATAATTCGTCTAGATCTTTCCTTTCATTTTCCACCCCTTTTATTGTTGATAAACTTGCCAATGTTGGTATTAGCATGGGTAGATCTGTAAAGGAAATTAATCTTTCTAGTTCTATTCTGAGGCATATAGAGGTTGACCGTCTAACGGTTACTCCTAAAGTCACAGTTGTTCTTGATTCTTTATCAATGGAGGAGGAGGAGTTGCATGCCACAGTAGATGGTCAACTTCTCTCTCACTTAGTTGGTGAAGTGTCAGATGTGGGCTTTGATGAGACTGGGTTGGGTTCATTATATGATCTTAAAGCTTCTGGTCAAAAATCAAAGAACCTAAAATCTCGTAAGAGGTCTCGTGTATCCAAATCTCCTATTGTTTCTCAATGAATGGCATGTTCTCAAATAGCAGAGGTCTTCATGACTTGGCTAAACATTTGTTTTTTGCCGATTGTGTGAGAGATCATAAGTTGGATTTTTTGGGTATTTCTAAGATCGAGAGACATGATTTCTCACAAGCCCAACTCAATCGCCTTTCTGGTGGAGTGGACTTTATGTGGGTATCACGTCCATCGTGAGGTCGATCCTGGAGAATCCTGTTGGGCGTCAGAGATGAGACTATGGAAATATTAGCTAGTTCAAATGGAGATTTTTTTTATTAAACTTCATATTTGTTACAAGGCTGATGATTTCATATGGTCTCTAGTCGTTGTTTATGGGGCTGCCCAGGATGTTTATGAAGCTGACTTTTTGCGTGAGTTGGTTCATCTGGCTAAGGATAATCCATACCCTATTCTTATAGGTGGGGATTTTAACTTGCTAAGATTCCCTCATGAGAAAAGTCGGGGTTGTTTTGACGAACATTGGCCTTTCATGTTTAATGTTGTCATTGATAGTTTAGACCTGAGAGAGGTTACGATATTAGGAAGACAATTCACTTGGGCTAATAGTCTTCCGGAGCCTACATACGAAAAACTAGATAGAGTACTTATGGATACCAAATGGGAAGAAAAATTCCCTATGGTAACTGTTCGTGCTCTAGAGTGTGTTGAGGCTTTGTCGGATCATGCTCCTTTATTATTATCCGTTGGAACACCACCACGAAATGCCAAACATAGTTTAAAATTTGAACTTGGATGGATGGATCGTGATGGTTTCTATAATTTGGTGAAGGCTATTTGGGAGAAACATGTTAGTGGTCATACGCCGATACAACAATGGAACAATAAAATGCGTGCCTTGTGCAAGTTCCTTCGTGGTTGGGCTAGACTGATGACCCACAAGTATAGGGGGTGTATCGCAGTATTTTCGAGGGAAGTGAAACCCAATTTATTGATTCGACACAAGGGGAGCCAAAGAATATTTATAAGCCTTAACAACTGAGTTGTCAATTCAGCTGCACCTGGAAACAATCTTGCTCACAGCAGTTTATCAGTAGCAACAGTTTTGTAGTAGGAATAGCAAAGTAACAACAGTAGTAAAGCAAAGACAGTAGTAACAAAAGCAGTAACAGTGGGATTCGAGTGCGGTAGGCATAGGGATGGATGGACGGGAGTTGCATGGACAAGACAATTCACATAGCAATCAGAACATAGGGCAATTGTAGATAAATAAGATAAAGCATCCAAGTACTAGATAATCCTAGGCATGTGTTTCATATATAGTCATACGTGCTCACAATGAGAACTTGCACAACATCTTTTGTCCTGCCAGCCCGTTTGCAGCGGGGCCTCTAGGGAACTACTGGCAATTAAGGTGCTCCTTTTAATAGAGCACTGGAGCAAAGCATTAACACTCCGTGAACACATGTGATCCTCACATCAAAGCCATTCCCTTCCGTTTATCCCGATTTCCGTCACTTCGGGGCCATAGGTTCCGGACAACAACGTGTGTATACAACTTGCAGATAAGACCAAAAACAATACTATCATAATGAATCAATAACATGTTCAGATCTGAAATCATGGCACTCGGGCCCTAGTGACAAGCATTAAGCACAACAAGTCGCAACAAAGTCATAAAGCACTAATAAAAGATACTAGGCACCATGCCCTAACAATATGATGCCATTACATGAACGATCTCATCCAATCCCTACCATCCCCATAGCCTATAGTGGGGGATTACTCACTCATAGATGGGGGAAACATGGATGGTCGATGGAGAAGCGATGGTGATGATGATGGCGATGATCTCCTCCAATTCCCCGTCCCGACAAGGTGCCAGAATGGAGTTTTAGGTTCCGAATCATGGAATCTGGTGGTGGCGGCGGAGCGGAACTCCTTCTGGAAAAACATCAACCCCCCAGAGTTTTTAGGTCAGAAGGCTTCTTATAGGCGAAGAGGGAGACCGAGGGGGTGCCTGGGGCCACCACACCATGCCCTGGCGCGGCCAGGCCCAGCCCGCGCCTGGGGGGTGTGGCCAGCCCCCTGGCCCTCCTCCGTCTTGTATTCTAGCTCCTGGAGTCTTCTAGAAAAATAGGCACTTTGGCTTTTGTCCCGTCCAATTCCGAGAATATTCATTTTCTGACTTTCCTAGAACCAAAAACAGCAGAAAACAGGGCACTTTGTGGCTCTTGTTAATAGGTTAGTCCAAGAAATCATATGAAAAGTACTCCAAAGTGTGGATAAAACACAAGAAAGTAGATAAAACCAAGCATGGATCATCAAAAATTATAGATACATTTGCAATGTATCAACATCCCCAAGCTTAACTCCTGCTCGTCCTCAAGTAGGTAAGTGATAAAAAGAAAGAATAATTTTTGAGGTGACATGCACCATCATAAACTTGATCAAAGCATTTGTAAAACATTCAAAACTGGGATCATAGTACTTCAATCATAATCATGAAAGACAAAGTTCTAACAATAGGTCAAAGAAACTATGATGCAACATGAAAAGGCACAAACAAAAGATTCATGAATAATAATGCTTTGCAAGACGTTTGTTTCTTTCACATAAAGAAAACATAACATAGTGGCATTCAGCTTGTCCCTCATAGAGTAGCAAACAAAAATGCATAGGACACCTTCAAAGTTTACAAGAGTGACTAGATACAAATAGTTTAAAACAAGCAATATCAAGGTATGCACCAATCAACAAGTCTTGGGACAATGCACATAGAACTAAGAATGGCCACTATGCTCTCAAGAAAGTGCTCATAGAATGTGTGAAGACTCAACAAGGAAATGAACAGGTTTTGAAAAGTTTGAAAGGATTCCAAATGCTGAAAGTATGGTACTCATTAGCTTTGAGCTCTCATTGCCCCTATCATAAGCATCTTTAAATGGTTAAGGTTAAAGTGACACAACTAAGAGGATATGCTTGACAAGTTATAAATCGAAGTCTCATGCCCCTTACTTACGAAGACCGAACCTCATGCTACTCAACTTCAGTCACAAGTAAGCTCTTGTCATTGTAAGTATATACGTATCATAGAGAACCACCAACGGGGTACCCCTTGCACATGACACAGGAGCTATCCCATAATCAAAATGACAAGGCAAGCAGACAATGAGCATCTCAGCGATCTTTTTATTTACTATGTGCATAGATTTTTATTGAGGATGCTTCATAGAATGCTCATTATAGTTATGCTGCAAGTTTCCACCATGATTAGGCATGGCTTAGGCTAGCGGCCTAGGCATTTCTCTAACATACATACAAACTCCATGATCTTACAAGTTCCACTTTTATTTCACACCGTCAGGATCCATAAGTAAAAGAACATGATATCAACGAGGTACTAAGTACCAACGAAGTGTTGAAAACGTTCCCCATGAAACATGGTTCTGCTAACTTCAACTCATAAAGCGCAAGCATATACGCAACAAAGAAGGACGCAATGGTTCAGGTTTATTAAGTGCAAGAAAATAAAGTGTGCCATCAAGTTCGTGAGAGCTTTACTAACTAACTTTCTCATAACAATCAAACATTTTATTCGAAAGAAAACAAGGCATATTGAATATGCACGGAAGTAGCAAATGATGCTAATAGGTAGGTATGGTGGAAACTTTGGCAATAATTGGTTTAAGGGACTTGGAAACTTGAGTAAAACATACTTAGTGTAAGTGAAGGCTAGCAACAGTAAGGGAGCGACAAACGAGAGAGCAATAATGGCCATAATCATGCAGAGCGACAAAACATCATTGATCAAAGCATAAAGTGATACTACAAGTTGACAACTAAAGGATCATAAAGGCTTAAGGTGACTTGAGATAGTCAGAACATGGTGTGAGCATGCGCCAAGTCAACCCAAATAAAGCATCAAAGGAGAATACCACTATACTTATGCTTTATTATGCTAAAACAACGCATGATTCATCCAAGGCACATTAAGCAATCTCAATTGTTTATAACAAGTCATGCTACAGCAAAGAATACTAAGCATAAAGCCAAAACAATAGCAAGCATGTCATGACAAAGCATAGGCCACAATCAAAAACAAGCTCTCTTTACCACTTAAGCATGAGCTTTCCTACTCTTTTCCAATCCAAACCAAACTATTTGAAAACCAATGTATGAAAGAGGGGGTCCAACCAATTTATTCAGAAAACTAAGCAAACCAAGCAAACGAAAACCAAAAGAAAAAAGAAGACGCTCCAAGAACAACACAACTGTGCATGAAACAATAAAAATGAAGCGTTTGGAAGAAACCTGGGATTTTTATTGATGAAGAAGGGGATGCCTTGGACATCCCCAAGCTTTGACGCTTGTACTTCTTGGATATTTCTTGGGGTGACACGCGTGGCATCCCCAAGCTTGAGCTTTAGTCCATCCTTCATCTCATTACTCATTCCTTCCATACACCTGAAATTTTTCCTTCATACAAAACTTCACACAATCTTTATTAGCAACATTAGTGCACTCAAGATAAATAAGTCTTAAGGTTCAGTTCTAACACCAAATAAACTTCCATTAGAACACTAGCTACTGTAGCACTTCCCTCAAAAAGCTCAATTCCCCAAAAGAACTCAAAAAGGAACCAACAAGAAGCAAATGCAGAAAATGGCAGAAATCTGTCAAAACAGACCAGCAGGTAAAGACGAATTTTTTCGAAGACCTTCTGTTTCTCAAATTAAAAAGTGTTAAACTAATGAAAGTTAGATAACAACCTGGGGAAGAAGCACAAAACTTCACGCCTCAAAAGGACGTACAGAGATTTTACACGAATGTTTACGGTGAAGCACATAAATCTGTTTCGGGACAGCAACTTTCCCAATCATTACATCTCTCTCATTATAGGTTACTCTTGGAACAAAAAGCAAATAAAAAGGATAAGGAGAGGTTATTACTGAAGTAATAACTTACAAGACTCATCTAAAACTTTTGGGTTATCTCCCAATAAGTACTTTTCTTTAACGCCTTTAAGTTAGGCATAAGCAAAAACTAAAAATGGGTAAAATAGAAGTAAGCGGAGATAACCATGGTGAAAACATTGTTTTGTTCAATGAAATCCTTTTGTTAACAAGGTTTATCAGGTCTTGTTACCAAAACAATTTCATATGAGACAAAACTTTGTATGCACTAATGATTATGTTACCTCAACCTTGATAGCAATGGTCCCAATCATAATAGTTTCAAATTTTTCTCTTGGTATGGGACAATATATTTCTCCAACTTGAATGCCCTCATCATGTTTAATTGAATTCAAAACCATAAGTCCTTTCAATCTTCTTGGGGAAATAGATAGTATGTTCCTTGTCATTAACATTGAAGGTCACCTTCCCTTGATTATAATTAACATCTCCTCAGTATTTAAGAAAAGGTCTCCCAAGAATAATAGACATATTGTCATCTTCAGGCATAATAGTTTGAGAGGATGCTCTCATAAGAAATATGAGTTGAAGTAAAATAGAGCATCAAAAAGCAAATTCAAAACACATTTAAGTCTAACCCACTTCCTATGCATAGGAATCGTGTATGCAAATAAATTCACAAAGAACAAAGTGACAAGCATAGGGGAAGATAAAACAAGAGTAACTTCAAAACTTTCAGCACATAGAGAGGTGTTTCAATACCATGAAAACTTCTACAACCATATTTTCCTCTCTCATAATAATTTTCAGTAGCCTCATGAATAACTCAACAACATAACTATCACATAAAGCATGCTTTTCATGATCTACAAGCACTAGAGCTTTATTATAAACATCTTCAAAAGAATCCTCAGGAACATAACATTCATCCTCCTTTAGTAAGCATGGGGGACAATCAAATAATGTAAGGGATAAAGAGTTACTCTCATTAGAAGGTAGGCATGGGTAGCTAATCCATTCTTCCTCCTTTTGTTCATCACTCTCCTCCTCTTTTTCATCTAATGAGATTTCAGGTTCATCAATTTCTTCTTCCATAGGATCCTGCAAGGCATTAGTCTCTTCCATTTGTGGAAAGCATCTATTAAAATATTCAAGAATATAGCCATTTTCATCCTTGTAATTATCAAAGCAAAATTTAAGTATACCATAAACCTCATACTTATAAGGTGAATCATCAATATTTTCAAACAAACTAGCAAGTTCAAAAGCACCCTTCCAAGCAATAAATTATTCAATTTGTTCCGCATCATAAAAGTCATAAATTCCTTTAGCATAGGAAGATATGGTATCATTATCATTATACTCACATTGAAAAGGGAGGTGTTTATACCTCTTTCTGCAACGAGATTCATCACAACAATAAGTAACATTATAAGTAGAGCACACGTTTCTAGCAATGGTATACAATCTATCAATTTGTTCCCGTAAGTGTTTCCCTTTTTGTGACAAGCGATGTTCCTTATAATAATATTTTTGATCTTCCCTGAACCCACCTTTCCAATAAGCTTCAGTTTCAAAGAAACCAACCATTGACAACAAGCATGATAAAGCAAGACAATAACAGACCAACGAAAATAACAACTAGAGTCGGAACTAATTTTTTTTGTATTTCTGATAAAGAAACAAGCAAACAAGGCAAAAATAAACTTAGCTTGAACAATAGTGAATCCAGGTGAACTTGATAAATAAAGCTATGCTCCCCGGCAACGGCGCCAGAAAATAGTCTTAATGACCCACAAGTATAGGGGGTATCGCAGTATTTTCGAGGGAAGTGAAACCCAATTTATTGATTCGACACAAGGGGAGCCAAAGAATATTTATAATCCTTAACAACTGAGTTGTCAATTCAGCTGCACCTGGAAACAATCTTGCTCACAACAGTTTATCAGTAGCAACAGTTTTGTAGTAGGAATAGCAAAGTAACAGCAGTAGTAAAGCAAAGACAGTAGTAACAAAAGCAGTAACAGTGGAATTCGAGTGCGGTAGGCATAGGGATAGATGGATGGGCGTTGCATGGACAAGACAATTCACATAGCAATCAGAACATAGGGCAATTGCAGATAAATAAGATAAAGCATCCAAGTACTAGATAATCCTAGGCATGTGTTCCATATATAGTCATACGTGCTCACAATGAGAACTTGCACAACATCTTTTGTCCTGCCAGCCCGTTTGCAGTGGGGCCTCTAGGGAACTACTGGCAATTAAGGTGCTCCTTTTAATAGAGCACCGGAGCAAAGCATTAACACTCCGTGAACACATGTGATCCTCACATCAAAGCCATTCCCTTCCGGTTATCCCGATTTCTGTCACTTCGGGGCCATAGGTTCCCGACAACAACGTGTGTATACAACTTGTAGATAAGACCAAAAACAATATTATCATAATGAATCAATAACATGTTCAGATCTGAAATCATGGCACTCGGGCCCTAGTGACAAGCATTAAGCACAACAAGTCGCAACAAAGTCATAAAGCACTAATAAAAGATACTAGGCACCATGCCCTAATAATCTAATGCCATTACATGAACGATCTCATCCAATCCCTACCATCCCCATAGCCTACAGCGGGGGATTACTGTAGCATCCCAATTGTCTAACAATTGTAATGCTGCTTGGTCTAGCAATATAATGGCTACTTCAAACATATAATTGTTGCATCATAATTATATCATGCTCATGTCATCATGCCTCCTTGCATTTGAGCATCATATAAAACCCTTTTTGATTTGGTTCTTATCTCATATGCATTATTAATTGTATTTGCCTCTTGATATTGTATTTGGTTCTTGATATATTGTTTAAATGCCCAAGTTGAGTTGGGGGCATATCTTTTATTAACTCCACCACCTTTCTTGTCATCACCCATCATTCCACCATTCCACCATATATGAGCATTGCAACTTATTTGAGTTTACCTCTAGCTCATGTGGGTTGGGATGGATCCAATTCTTTCCACATGCTCTCATCTTAGCATCATGTTGTTTTCACATCATTGATATATGAGAGCCACATGGCCATCTTTGCTTGTCTTGTGAGTGGAACCCTTTTGCTAGCTTCCATATGTGTGGTGTTGGGGTTATTTTCATGTTTGGATATTTTTGGGCTTATTAAATGCCTAGTGGCACATACACACTAGCAAGTCCCAATTTTATTCACACATGGCCATCTCCAACTACTCCACATGGGGCATCCTTTCATTTATTTTGCTTGGCTTTATTCCACCTTTGGAAATGCAAATGAACAATGCCATGCTTAATATTATTGTTTTCACAAGAATCAACATGGTATTAAATATTTTGCATGGGCCATGCAAGTGCCACCTTTTCTAGTATTTGGGTTTTATTTGAATCTTGAGTGGATCATCATCTCTCTCTCTTTCTCTATCCTTTCTTTTGGCTTGATCTAAGGTAATCGTGCTTAAACCCTATCATCCCATCCCTCTCTTTTTCTTGACATGATCTTGTTAGAGCTTGTCTAGAGCATGCTTGATCTTGGCAAAGAAACACTCCATCTATCTCTCTAAGCCCTAACCCACCACCTACCTCATCATCACCATACCCCCCTCTCTCTTAAACCCTAATCTATACCTATTCTAAACCAAACCCTAAGTACCCTCCCTCATCTCTCCTCTCTCTACCCGAGCTACCCCACCATGACCTACCCTAGCTTGGCCCCACTTGGCCACCCTGCCCATCCAGCCCCAACCCTAGCTAAGCCTCACCCGAGCCATACCCTCCTCTACTCCCAACCCTAGCATCCACCCGAGCCACCCCTTTTTCTCTCTAGCTCTCTCTCTCTGCCTAGGGGACCCCCAGCCCGAGCCTCCCCTGCCTACCCCTTGGCCTCACCCTACCCCACCTGCCCTGCCCTGCCCTGCCCTGCCCCGACCGAGCACGTGAGGAAGGGAGGAGGAAAGGAGGCCGAGCCACCTTTTCCATCTACCCCACTCCCCACGGCACCCACGCCTCTCCCATCCCTATCTGCTCCCTCTCGGCTCTCCTTTGGCTCTCCAGATCTGGCCGAGGCGCCCTGCTCTCCCCTCTCTCTCTCCATCGCCACCGTCTACCCCCAACACCGGCCATCTTCGCCGTGGCGCTGCCTCACTCTAGACGACAAGCGCGACAGGGAGGTGATCGAGGAGGACGAGGAGGTCCCCTGCATCCGCTCCGAACACGCCGTCGAGGAGGAGGAGGACCGGAGCCAAAGAACACCGCGACGCCGACCCCGAAACCCTAGTTCGCTCGGCCTCTGCATCATCGTCGCCCCGCCCGCTCGATCCGACCACGCCAACATCACCTCGGTGAGCTCCCTGACCCCCTGGACATGGTCCGCCTCTCTGATCTGGCCTAGCCACGCCGGACGATGTGCCGAGCACGCCATGCGCCGGCGCGGCGTCTGCCGCTTCGCTGCGTAGAAACCCTACCTATCCGCCGCCGCCTCACAATAACGCCAAGCCACCGCGTGGTTCCGCTCACATGCTTGTGTCGCTGCTCGAGCCCAAGGCAGACCGATCTGCGTCTGTCGGCGTAGAAGATCCACAATACGGTCGTGCTTTGCCGAAAACCTCGCTTTCTTTTTGCATCAACCCGCGGTCCACCAGTCCCACTGCTGCCCCCAGCCTTTTTGCAAAAGGTACCCAGGTTTTCAGAATTCAATCAGAGCATCCCAATTGTCTAACAATTGTAATGCTACTTGGTCTAGTAATATAATGGCTACTTAAAATATATAATTGTTGCATCATCATTATATCATGCTCATGTCATCATGCCTCCTTGCATTTGAGCATCATATAAAACCCTTTTTGATTTGGTTCTTATCTCATATGCACTATTAATTGTATTTGCCTCTTGATATTGTATTTGTTTCTTGATATATTGTTTAAATGCCCAAGTTGAGTTGGGGGCATATCTCTTATTAACTCCACCACCTTTTCTTTCACCACCTTACAATTACACCATCCAACTAAATATGAGCTTGGCATTTACTGGTTTTACTTCTAGCTCATGTGGGTTGGGATGGATCCAATTCTTTTACCACATGCTCTCATCTTAGCATCATGTTGTTTTCACAATAGTGGTTTATGAGAGCCACATGGCCACCTTTGCCTGCCTTGTGAGTGGGACCCTTTCTCCTAGCTTCCATTTGGATTATCATGGAATTATGCTCATGTTGGAATATTTTGTGGGCTTATTAACTACCTAGTGGAATATACACACTAGTAATTCCCAATTATAATCCAATGTGATCATCCCCATATACTCCACTTGGAATTCTTTCTAAATTCCTTTGCTTGGGCCTTACTCCATAATTTGGGATGCATAATAATAATGCCATGAAATAATATTGTTTTCACAAGTATCAACATGGCATTAAATGTTTTGCATGGCCCATGCAAGCACCACCTTTTGCTTGTCATTTGGATTTTATTAGTTCTTGGAGTGGATCATCTCTACCTCTATCTTTTCTTTTGGCTTGATCTTATTTGATCGTGCTTAAACCACCTTACCACATCCCTCTCTTTCTCTTTCACCACCTTTCTTGCTTGTTCAAGTGTGGAGCATGCAAGCTCCTTAAGCCCTAATCCATCACCCATCTCTCTAATCATCTATCCTAGATCCTCCATCATCACCATACCCATACCCCATCTAACCTTAACCCCCATACCCCTCTCACCTAAGCCCTAAGTCCCCTCCTCTCTCTCTCGGCCTCCCCCTCCCCTTAGTCTCCATGCCGAGACCCACCTAGCTGGCTCCACCTGACCATCCAAACCCCACCTAGCTACTCCCCAACCCTAACACCAACCCTAGCCCGAGGCTACCACCCCCCCCCCAACCCGAGCCTCACCTCTCTCTCCCTAGCTCTCTCTCTGCCCTAGGGGCCCCAAATTAACCACCCCACCCTGGCCTGCCCTACCCCACCGGCCCGCTCCCATGCGCCTGCCCTGCCTCCTCGCCCGAGCACGTGCCCGCGGAGAGCAGGAAAAAGGGGCCCCGAGCCACCTTTATCCAACCACTCCCCACGGCACCGCCCTTCCTCCCTCTGCTTACCACCTCCCCCACAACCTCTCCTCGCTCGTCCAGATCCACCCATAGGCCTGCCCTCTCCTCTCTCTTCTCCACCGTCTCCATCTACCCCTCCCTCGCCGGCCAAACCTTCGGCCTCCACCGATCTCCCTCTACCAGCCGGTGGCGTGGCGCTCCTGGGTGTCGGGGAAGCTCACGGTCGTCCGCTGCATCGTCCTGTACGCGCCGTCGCAGAGGAGGAGCACCGGAGCCGAAGAACACCGACGCACCCGCCGCGAAACCCTAGATCGCCGTCCGTCTGCGTGCCGCCAATCGCTCGCCTCACGAACCGATCCAACGCCCGACACACTCGCGGTGAGCCCACCTCCTCCCGGACACCCTCGCTTTCACCGTCGTGTTCTGGCCGCGACGCGGCGCTTCGTCGAGCACCTCTGCAGGCGCCGGCTGTGTGCGTTGCTTTCGCCTCAGCTGCAGTAGCCCTATCTAGGCCCCGCCCGCTCTCAGGACACCTAGCCCCAGCCCACCGCACTGGTTCGCCACCCTAGCGCGCGCCCGCAGGTCCCTGGTTCGAATCCCCGCTCTGCACCGCGCGCGCACCGACCTGTCCGCGAGGAAGAAGCACAGTACGGGCGGTAGTTTTGCCGATACCCCCCTGCTTTCTTTTCGTCTAAACCCGCGGTACTTTTGGCCCACTAGTCAGCCGCGCTGCCGCTTTTACAGAAAACCCCCAGGGTTCCACCGCCTCAACTCATGTCTCGCTAAGCGCGTGGCACCTTGGTCGCTCACGACGCTGGGCTCACAAGACCCTGTGCCCCACTGTCATCCGCTAAGGCTAGAAGAGCTCAAGGTGACAAGTTTTTTCAGCGTTTGGTCCAGTAAGCAGTGGCCCCACATGTCTGTGACTGTGGCTAGCTAACCCTGAGTATAAAAAGTAATTCAGTCTATCTGTTTAAATTCAAATCTTTTCCAAATTAATTCAAATTCAAATTTATTTCTGTTTTTAAATAACTTTTAAAATATTAATCCAATTAATACAAATAATATATGCTTTCAAATCATAAAAATGTGAGGAATTCATATATGGCCTCCAAAATATATTTTGAACATTTAAAATTCCAAGTTTATTTAAATTACAACAAATTGCCCTTTTGACTTAAATAATTAATATCTTTTGTTTTATAACTCCAAATTTAACAAATGATAGGTCTAAAATGATTAGCTCGACGAGACCTTTCTGTTTATGCTTTCCATGGTTTGAATTGAGGCATGCATCATATAAATATAAAGTATACAGCAACTAATATGAGAATAAATTGGGGCCAAAACTAAATAAAATGCTTTATTATTGTTTCCACACCTCACCCATGCCATGCTACCTTAATGCCATGCAAATTGTGCATCATTCATCATGGCATGATTGGTTGCTTGATGCATTTTATTAATATGCTTGCGCACTTTATTTATGTTGGCCCTTGTTTGTTTGGTTCTTCTTCGAATAGACGCTGAAAGGTGGATATATCAAGAGAACCAGAGCACTACCAGATCCATTCCTTGCTTCAACTGAGCTGCCGTGCAAGCACTACCACATGCTTGCATACATACAAGACCTATTGCCTCTTTCTTATTCTTGCATCATTGAGTCGCATTGCATTAAATTGAATCCCAAGTATTGCATAGCCTTTACATTTAAACCCCAATCAAGCTTGTTCCTCCATCCCATGAGCCATTACTACAGAGTTGTTTGAGCCATGCAGTCATAGAACAACATGTGTAGGGTATGTGAGTGTCGATGGATAACGAGGTACCTAAACAACTTAACCTGAGTAGTAATGGGATAACTAATGAAAGTGGCATCGGTGAGCCATATTCGCTATTTGGTTTTTCAGCTCACTTGTGTCCTGAGGACCCCGAAAGCTTGATTCCTGTTCTTGATTATTCAAGGCTATCCACATCCGGGAGGCTTATGAACCCCCCTGAGCCAGAGCTTGATTCATTCTTATTTCTTGGGGCCACAAACTAGTTTGAGGTTTTATTTACTATCCTGTACTTATGCCATGCTTTACTGCTTTATTTAAGATTGTGCGAGGAGCACACTGCATCGCTTAGGGCCGGACACGATTTCGCTATCGACAAGCCCAGTCACACTTTCGGTTCTCGGCCGCTTACCGTCCACCCAAACCTTGAGTCCGTCTCGTAGCCGGCCAGCTTCGTCGCGGGTAGCTTAATGGGGTGGCCCCCTGAAATATTTCTGAATCCTGGGATTGCTTTGTCGTGACTGCCTCGTTGGGTTTTGATTTGGTTTTTCCGAGGCATATCGAGTGTGTGTTGCTATTTGTGCACCCTCAGGTAAAACTTTCTGAAAGCCGTGTCCGCGGTTATGGACGACTTGGACCACAGTTTCTCGATCATAGACAAGCACAACTAAAGTACCGCTTTTAATCGGACTAGACTAGGTACCTGACTAGTAAATAGTGCAACACTCACGGAATGGATAATAAAAACTGCCAACGGAAGGGGAAGGTTGTTCGTCCGCTTCCTCGTCGGTAAGCGAGGAGGAGGATGGATCTGTGGATATTACCGTTATAACTGTTATAATTGTTGCTATTAATTCACGGACATCCGTCTATCTCTGGTTAGGCGGATGGTTAGCGAGTATCTATAGAATTGCTAGGGTTTATCTTCTGCTGCAATTGCGTCACCCCAGGTTGTGTTCCCTTTAGAGGCATAAAGACTTGCTGAGTACCCCTAGGGTCTCACACGATAAATTATTTGGTTCAGATGAACAGGTACACTCGCAAGATGGATACTGGGTGGAAGAGACGGACGATGTGGGCAACGATCATTCGGTGTAGAGATTCCAGGAACGGGGATCCATGAGATCTGTGGACGGGTTCTGCTTATTTATGGGGCATCTTATGCCGATTTGCTTCTTATCCGTACTCGTATTTTGTCTTCCGCTTCCGCTTGATACTCTGTTGATTGATGTATGAGGAGATATCCTAAACTATTATATCTATCTAGGATATTTGGATCTTGCCGTATGGCGTTGCAATATTTCCTTTCTTTTTAGATGGGATGACTCTGATGTACTGTTGTATGGTGGCTTGCATACATACTCATTTGTGTATGTAGTTGATCCCTTCGCCGATTCCCGCCCGTTCTTGTCCCGATGTGTGGAAATGGTTGGGACGGCCGAAAGGTCTACCTGTGAGTGGCATTTGGGCCCCACCGTACTATTTCAACCATTTCTGCTCATCCAGGCTTGTCACTAGGAGCGTAATTCACCGAGGTAGTTACAATTGGTATCAGAGCCATCCCGCCCTTCAGGGTCTCAGCCAAATGGTCATTGTCTGTCTAGCAAATATTTTTGGTAGCTATGTATACTAGGGAAAAACAAAACGCGAGAGTAGGACTGCTTCCACTTTTCTTCTTACCCACCCACCCACCCTTTTCTGGTAAGGAAGTGTAACGTTTTCAATCCTCGTCTTAAATTCAAACTAGGATTCACGTGTTCTGGGTTTCCGTAGTACCATAGGTTGTGTATCTGTGTGTGAGTGTGTGTGTGTGTAATTCCTTGTCTATCTGCATCCAAGTTGTTATCTTTATCGGCCTTTTGGTTATCAACTGTTGGTACATTCCATACCAACAGGCTTTTGCAAACCGACGCGATCTATCTGATTTGTTGTATACCGACGCGATCTGTCTTACTCTTTGTTATCCGACGTTATCTTGTTTGTGGTGTTCGTTTCCGTAGCTACCAATCTTTAGGTTATCGTGAGGAGAAGGTGTTGGGATATGTGTTTTACTTATTCATGTGCGGAGTAATGATTTGAGTGCGGGATGGAGTCGCGACCATACCACTACTTTTATTATTGCTCTTGTATATTGAGTTGGTAGAGTCACTAATCTTGATTCTAAGTGATTTTAGCATCTATTGGTATTTTAATGCCGAAATTTGTGGAAAATTTTTCTTTGATATATTTGTGTACCACACTCCTTTTCAGTCGTGTGCGATATGCTTAATATCTTCTAGGTGCTTTGAACTTCGTTGATATTTTAATATCATCTTAGTAAATTGTATCCTTTAATCTTGGTTAATTCCATTTTGGTACTATTGTGGATTATTTTATTCTCCATCATAGTACGACTTGTGTGTTATATCAATCAGGATGGCACCACCACGCTGCTCGAGGAGGACATACAACCTGAACTGGGGCAGCGTTGTCAAGCATCGCCAATGCCTTGGCAGCAATGCAGCAGAACCAGCAACGTTTTGAGGAAAGTGTCAGGAGGAATGAGTTTGTTCCGCTACCTCCACCTCCCAAGCGAGGGGACATCAAGAGCTTCCTGAAGTTCAACCTCGCTTTGATGTTTCGATCAACCACTTGATGTTGATGATTGGTTGCGTGAGATGTCAAGGTTACTGGCAACTGCTGATGTTCCCGAGCAAGAATGGGTAAAGTGTGCTACTCACCTTCTGAAGGGAGATGCAGCTCTCTGGTGGGAGAATTACCTGAAGGCAAACTGCACTGGTTTTCAGCCTACTTGGGGACACACTGAGCTTTCAAAGAGCGATTCATGAGAAATTGTCATGGAGAGGATGAAGGAAGTGTTTCTCAACCTCAAGGTGGCAATGATAATGTCAACACCTACATCAGAACTTCATGAACCTTTCTCGTTATGGTGGCGATGAGATCTCGATGACAAGAAGAAGCAAAAGAGGTTCGAGCAAGGGCTCAATGCATCGATTAAGTATGCAATCACACATGCAAGGCCGCATCTTTTCTGAACTTCAGCATACAGCTCTGCAGAAGAGGCAAGTAGGCAAGTGTTTGAGGAGTCAAAGAAACACAGCCGTGATGCGCAAGCTCTTCACTATGTCACTCCTTCTAAGCGCCGTGGTCCGGGTTCCTAACACCCCACCGTCGCTCCCGGCTCCACCAAGACCTTCAAGCTACGCGCAAGGCCACCAAACTTCCTCACCTTGCTCCTGTGGCTACAACCACCACTACCCGAGCGCTGGCGGAGTCCCCAGCTACGTTGCTCCACGTCCACCGGTGCTTGTTACACTTGTGGAGACTCGGCATCAACAATGGAACTGTCTGAATAACAAGGCTCTTCCTCCACCACTGCAAGATCTGCGCAAGCTCTCCTTTGGTTCGTGCACCACCACCTCGGGCTCTCAACATCAACACCAAGCCCGGGTTCATCGTTGCTCGTGCTAACTGCATCAACGCTCAAGTGAGCATGCACCTGGAGTTGTGATGGGTATGCTTCCTGTTAACTCAGTCCCTGCACGAGTTTTGTTTGATTCTGGGGCATCGCATTCTTTTGTTTCTCACAAGTTTGCAAATGAGAATGAGTTAGCGTTGGATCCTCTCCTCAAGCAGTTAATGGTTCTATCTCCTGGTTCAAACATGAGGGCTGCTCATATCAGCCATGGCAATCAAATTGAGATTGGTGGCTCTTCGTTCTCGGCGTCCTTATTTGTTCTGGGAAATTCTGACATTGATGTCATCTTGGGCATGGATTGGTTGACAAGAAATGCAGCTGTGATTGATTGTCTTGAGCGCCGGTTTCTCTGAAGATTCTGAAGGCCATATAGTCTATTCTCCAAGTCGACTCTGCTATCCAACTTTTCTCTTTGGCAGCTCTGAATGTTGATGCTATGGAAGCTATTCGAGTGTTCCGTGGTCTGTGAGTTCCGGATGTCTTTCCCAAGAGTTGCGGTATGCCTCCGGATCGTGAGGTTGAGTTTGTTATTGAGCTTGAACCGGCACCGCTCCTATCTCCAAGCGGCCTTATAAGATGGGTCCTATTGAGTTGGCTGAACTCAAACGAGCTTGATGAACAAGAGAAGTTGGGTTTAATTCAACACAATACTTATTATTGGGGTAGCCCTAATCTCTTTGTGAAGAAGCGAGACCAGACTGATAGACTTTTTGTTGACTATCGGGCTCTCAATGCTAAAACAATCAAGAATAAATATCCCTTCCATGGATTAATGATCTCTTCGATCAGCTAGCTGGAGCTGTGGTATTCTCTAAGCTTGACTTGAGAAGTGGTTATCACCAAATCAAGATTCACAAGGAAGATGTTCCTAAGACAGCTTTCACCCCCGCTATGGCCTGTATGAGTACACGGTCATGTCTTTCGGTCTCACCAACGCACCTGCCACCTTCTCGAGGTTCATGAACTCGGTTTTCATGGAGTATCTTGACAAGTTCGTTGTGGTCTACCTAGATGACATCTTAGTCTACTCTAAGTCACAAGAAGAGCATGAAGAACACCTTCGGTGTGTCCTAAGCAAACTTCGTGAGAACCGCTTGTATGCAAAGTTCTCCAAGTGTGAGTTTTGGCTGCCTCAAGTTACCTATCTTGGTCACGCTATCTCTGCCAAGGGCATTGCCAATCCGAAACCGTGAAGACAATTGTTGAATGGCTTCCTCCTGTCAATGTCAAAGAAGTGGAGTTTCCTTGGTTTGGCTAGTTATTGCCGCTCGCTCGTAACTTTTCGAAGATAGCAAAGCCTCTTACCGATCTCCTCAAGAAAGGCAAGAAATACCTTTGGACTCCTGCATGTCAAGCAAGCTTTGAGACACTCAAAGAGAAGCACACTTCCACACCAGTCTTGGTTCCTCCGGATACATCCAAGCCGTTCCAGATCTTCTGTGACGCCTCTTTGCATGGATTGGGTGCGGTCCTCATGCAAGAAAAGCAAGTTGTTGCTTATGCCTCTCGACAATTGAAGACGCATGAGATCAACTATCCTACACATGACCTCGAGCTCGCAGCAGTTGTCTTTGCTTTGAAAGTATGGAGGCACTACTTGCTTGGCAACCGTTGTGAGATCTTTTCTGATCACAAGAGTCTGAAGTATATCTTTACTCAGCCTGATCTCAACCTTCGGCAAAGGAGATGGATTGAAGCAATCAATGACTTCGATTTGACCATCAACTACACTCCGGGCAAAGCTAATGTCATGGCAGATGCTCTCAGCCGCAAAGCTTATGTCAACAACCTCATGATGGAAGAACAACAACCTCTCTTGTGCGAGGAATTCCGTCACTCAACTCGAAATTGTGGAGCAAGGGTATCTCCTGAACCTTCTAGCAACACCTCTCTTGGAAGAAAAGGTTCGCTCTTCTCAGCTTGGTGATCCGCACACAAGAAAGATCATCTCCAGGATTCAGCTTCCGAAGTATGAGTCCTTCCACGTCGATGATCAAGGCACGCTTTTCTTTGAACACCGGATGTTTGTACCGAACTACCCGGGTTTGAGAGAGCAAGTTCTCAAGGAGGCGCATGTTTTTGTTCTTTCTATCCACCCTGGCAGCACAAAGATGTACATGGACTTGAAAACACAATATTGGTGGCCTGGTTTGAAAAGATATTGTGCCAAGTATGTCTCGGAGTGTGATGTCTGCCGCAGAGTGAAAGCTGTCCATCAGAAACCTTCCGGTCTTCTACAACCATTGAAACCCCCGGAATGGAAATGGGAGAAAGTAGAGATGGACTTCATCACTGGTTTTCCGAGGTCGCAGAAGGGCAACAATGCAATCTTTGTTGTCATTGACAGGCTTTCTAAAGTGGCTCACTTCTTCCCCGTCAAGGAAACCATTTCTGCAATTCAGTTGGCGGAGCTCTATATCAATGTAATTGTATCTACGTATGGGGTTCCGCTTGAGATCAGTTCAGCACCGTGGAAGCATCTTCACCTCCAAGTTCGGGAGAGTTTCCAAAATGCTTTGGGAACAAGGTTGAACTTCAAAGCAGCTTACCACCCTCACCGCAAAGGGCAAGTTGAAAGGATCAATCAGATTCTGGAGGATATGCTTCGTGCTTGCGTCATCTCTTTTGGCATGAAGTGGGAAGAATGTCTTCCTTATGCTGAGTTCTCTTACAATAACAGCTTCCAGAAAAGTCTAAAGATGGCACCATTTGAGGCTCTCTATGGTCGCAAATGCAGAACTCCGATTGGTTGGTCGGGTGCAGGTGAAAGGATCTTGTTTGGCCCTGACATTGTGACTCAAGCGGAGGAGAAGGTGCACATCATTCTTGAAAATCTGAGGATTGCTCAAAGTCGCCAGAAGATCAATTATGACAGGAAGCACACGGACATGGAGTATATCCCTGGTGATCTCGTTTACCTTCGTGTCACTCCCATGAGAGGCACGCACCGTTTTGGTATCAAAGGAAAGCTGGCTCCTAGATACATCGGTCCCTTCAAAGTTCGTGGAAGAAGAGGAGAAGTTGCTTATGCTCTTGAGCTCCCGGAAAAACTCAAAGTCCATGATGTTTTCCACATCTCTCAGCTCAAGAAGTGCTTCAAGGATCCCGGCAGGACCGTGGATCATGAGCTTATCAATCTCCAACAAGACCTGTCTTATCAAGAACACCCCACAAAAATCCTTGAAGTCGCAGAAAGAAGGACTCGCAACAAGTCCATCAAGTTCTGCATGGTGAAGTGGTCGCACCATTCTGTTGATGAAGCCACTTGGGAATGTGAGGATGATCTCCGTGCCAAGTATCCTACCCTTTTGTGTCTTCTTCTTCATCCTAGAATCTCGGGACGAGATTCCTGTTTATTGGGGGAGAGTTGTAGCATCCCAATTGTCTAACAATTGTAATGCTACTTGGTCTAGTAATATAATGGCTACTTCAAATATATAATTGTTGCATCATCATTATATCATGCTCATGTCATCATGCCTCCTTGCATTTGAGCATCATATAAAACCCTTTTTGATTTGGTTCTTATCTCATATGCACTATTAATTGTATTTGCCTCTTGATATTGTATTTGTTTCTTGATATATTGTTTAAATGCCCAAGTTGAGTTGGGGGCATATCTCTTATTAACTCCACCACCTTTTCTTTCACCACCTTACAATTCCACCATCCAACTAAATATGAGCTTGGCATTTACTGGTTTTACTTCTAGCTCATGTGGGTTGGGATGGATCCAATTCTTTTACCACATGCTCTCATCTTAGCATCATGTTGTTTTCACAATAGTGGTTTATGAGAGCCACATGGCCACCTTTGCCTTTTGTGAGTGGGACCCTTTCTCCTAGCTTCCATTTGGATTATCATGGAATTATGCTCATGTTGGAATATTTTGTGGGATTATTAACTACCTAGTGGAATATACACACTAGTAATTCCCAATTATAATCCAATGTGATCATCCCCATATACTCCACTTGGAATTCTTTCTAAATTCCTTTGCTTGGGCCTTACTCCATAATTTGGGATGCATGATAATAATGCCATGAAATAATATTGTTTTCACAAGTATCAACATGGCATTAAATGTTTTGCATGGCCCATGCAAGCACCACCTTTTGCTTGTCATTTGGATTTTATTAGTTCTTGGAGTGGATCATCTCTACCTCTATCTTTTCTTTTGGCTTGATCTTATTTGATCATGCTTAAACCACCTTACCACATCCCTCTCTTTCTCTTTCACCACCTTTCTTGCTTGTTCAAGTGTGGAGCATGCAAGCTCCTTAAGCCCTAATCCATCACCCCGCTCTCTAATAATCAATCCTAGATCCTCCATCATCACCATACCCATACCCCATCTAACCTTAACCCCATACCCTCTCACCTAAGCCCTAAGTCCCTCCTCTCTCCCGGCCTCCCCCTCCCCTTAGTCTCCATGCCGAGCCCCACCTAGCTGGCTCCACCTGACCATCCAAACCCCACCTAGCTACCCCCCAACCCTAACACCAACCCTAGCCCGAGGCTACCACCCCCCCAACCCGAGCCTCACCTCTCTCTCCCTAGCTCTCTCTCTGCCCTAGGGGCCCCAGCCCGAACCACCCCGACCACGGCCTGCCCCTACCCCACCTGCCAGCCTCCCCATGCGCCGCCTGCCTGCCTCTCGCCGAGCACGTGCTCGAGGAGAGAAGGAAAAGGGCACCGAGCCACCTTTATCCAACCACTCCCCACGGCACCGTCCTTCCTCCTCTCGCTTACCACCCCCCACAACCTCTCCTCGCCGTCAGATCCACCCATAGGCCTGCCCTCTTCTCTCTCTTCTCCACCGTCTCCATCTACCCCCCTCGCCGGCCAAACCTTCGGCCTCCACCGATCTCCCTCTACCAGCCGGTGGCGTGGCGCTCCTGGGTGTCGGGGAAGCTCACGGTCGTCCGCTGCATCGTCCTATATGCGCCGTCGCAGAGGAGGAGCACCGGAGCCGAAGAACACCGACGCACCCGCCGCGAAACCCTAGATCGCCGTCCGTCTGCGTCGTCGCCAATCGTCTGCCTGAACCGATCCAACGCCTCGACACACTCTCGCGGTGATCCCACCTCCTCCGACACCCTCGCTTTCACCGTCGTGTCCTGCCGTGCGGCGCCTCCGCCGAGCACCCTCATGGCGCTGGCGTCGCTCGCTGCCTCAGCGCTGCAGATAGCCCTATCTAGGCCCCGCCCGCTCTCGGGACACCTAGCCCCAGCCCACCGGTTCGCCACACCCTAGCAGCGCCAGCAGTCCTCGGTTCAATCCCGCCTGCAGACCAAGGCAAGACCGACCTGTCCGCGAGGAAGAAGCACAAGACGGGCGGTAGTTTTGCCGATACCCTCGCTTTCTTTTTCGCCTAAACCCATGTACTTTTGGCCCACTAGTCAGCCACTGCCGCTTACAGAAAACCCCTGTGGTTCCACCGCCTCAACTCATTGTCCTCTAAGCGCTGTGGCACCCTTGGTCGCCACGACGCGCGTGGGCTCAAAAACCCTGTGCCCCACCTGTCATCCGCTAAGGCTAGAAGAGCTCATGTGATGAAGTTTTTCCGCGTTTGGTCCAAGAAGCGGGGCCCCACATGTCTGTGGATCGTGGCTAGCTAACCCTGAGTATAAAAAGTAATTCAGTCTATCTGCTTAAATTCAAATCTTTTCCAAATTAATTCAAATTCAAATTTATTTCGCTTTTAAATAACTTTAAAATATTAATCCAATTAATACAAATAATATATGCTTTCAAATCATAAAATGTGAGGAATTCATATATGGCCTCCAAAATATATTTTGAACATTTAAAATTCCAAGTTTATTTAAATTACAACAAATTGCCCTTTTGACTTAAATAATTAATATCTTTTGTTTTATAACTCCAAATTTAACAAATGATAGGTCTAAAATGATTAGCTCGACGAGACCTTTCTGTTTATGCTTTCCATGGTTTGAATTGAGGCATGCATCATATAAATATAAAGTATACAGCAACTAATATGAGAATAAATTGGGGCCAAAACTAAATAAAATGCTTTATTATTGTTTCCACACCTCACCCATGCCATGCTACCTTAATGCCATGCAAATTGTGCATCATTCATCATGGCATGATTGGTTGCTTGATGCATTTTATTCATATGCTTGCACTTTATTTATGTTGGCCCTTGTTTGTTTGGTTCTTCTTGAATAGACGGAAAGGTGGATATATCAAGAGAACCAGAGTACTACCAGATCCATTCCTTGCTTCAATCGAGCTGTGCAAGCACTACCACATGCTTGCATACATAAGACCTATTGCCTCTTTCTTATTCTTGCATCATTGAGTCGCGATTGCATTAAATTGAATCCCAAGTATTGCATAGCCTTTACATTTAAACCCCACAAGCTTGTTCCTCCATCCCATGAGCCATTACTAGGAGTTGTTTGAGCCATGCAGTCGAGAACAGCATGTGTAGGGTATGTGAGTGTTGGATGGATAACGAGGTACCTAAACAACTTAACCTGAGTAGTAATGGGATAACTAATGAAAGTGGCATCGGTGAGCCATATTCGCTATTTGGTTTTTCAGGCTCACTTGTGTCCCGTAGGACCCCGAGTACTTGATTCCTGTTCCTTGATTATTCGCGCTATCCACATCCGGGAGGCTTATGAACCCCCCTGAGCCAGAGCTTGATTCATTCTTATTTCTTGGGGCCACAAACTAGTTTGAGGTTTTATTTACTATCCTGTACTTATGCCATGCTTTACTGCTTTATTTAAGATTGTGCGAGGAGCACACTGTACTGTTTAGGGCCGGGACACGATTTCGCGGTATCGACAAGCCCAGTCACACTTTCGGGTTCTCAGTCGTTTACAGCCGTCCACCCAAACCTTGAGTCCGTCTCGTAGCCGGCCAGCTTCGTCGCGGGTAGCTTAATGGGGTGGCCCCCTGAAATATTTCTGAATCCTCGATTGCTTTGTCGTGGATCGCCGTTGGGTTTTGATTTGGTTTTTCTGAGGCATATCGAGTGTGTTGCTATTTGTGCACCTCAGGTAAAACTTTCAAAGCCGTGTCCGCGTTATGGACGACTTGGAGCACGTTCTCGATCATAGACAAGCACAACTAAAGTACCGCTTTTAATCGACTAGACTAGGTACGACTAGTAAATAGTGCAACACTCACGGAATGGATAATAAAACTGCCAGCGGATGGGGAGGTTGTTCGTCCGCTTCCTCGTAAGTTTAGGAGGAGGATGGATCTGTGGATATTACCGTTATAACTGCTATAATCTGCTATTAATTCACGGACATCCGTCTATCTCTGGTTAGGCGGATGGTTAGCGAGTATCTATAGAATTGCTAGGGTTTATCTTCTGCTGCAATTGCGTCACCCCAGGTTGTGTTCCTTTTAGAGGCATAAAGACTTGCTGAGTACCCCTAGGGTCTCACACGATAAATTATATGGTTCGATGAACAGTACACTCGCAAGATGGATACCGGGTGGAAGAGACGATGTGGGCAACGATCATTCGGTGTAGAGATTCCGGAACGGGATCCGTGAGATCTGTGGACGGTTCGCTTATTTATGGGGCATCTTATGCCGATTTGCTTTATCCGCACTGATTTTGTCTTCCGCTTCCGCTTGATACTCTGTTGATTGATGTATGAGGAGATATCCTAAACTATTATATCTATCTAGGATATTTGGATCTTGCCGTATGGCGTTGCAATATTTCCTTTCTTTTTAGATGGGATGACTCTGATGTACTGTTGTATGGTGCCTTGCATACATACTCATTTGTGTATGTAGTTGATCCTTCGCCGATTACGCCGCCCGTTCTTGTCCCGATGTGTGGAAATGGTTGGGACGGTCGAAAGGTCTACCTGTGAGTGGCATTTGGGCCCCACCGTACTATTTCAACCATTTCTGCTCATCCAGGCTTGTCACTAGGAGCGTAATTCACCGAGGTAGTTACATCAACCCGCGCTCCCTCTCAGCGCCACGTGGTCCGTTCCACCCCTCTCTCTGTCAAGTGGGCCTGCGAGCCAGCGGGTCCCATCTATCAGCGACACGGTGGGGTAATCGCCATGTGTAAAACGTTTTTCTGCGCGCAGTGACACCCAGTCAGCCTGGCCCCACCTGTAAGCGTCTGTGGCTAGAATTGAGCTAAGTAACAAAAGTATTTCTGTAATCTGTTTAAATCCAAATCTTTTCAAAATTATTTCAAAATCAAATTTATTTCTGTTTTTAAATAACTTTTAAAATACAAACCCAATTAATACAAATAATATATGTTTTCAAATCAGAAAAATATGAGGAATTCAAATATGGCCTTCAAAATATATTTTGAACAATTAAAATTCCAAGTTGATTAAAATTACATTAAAATGCCCTTTTCCTTAATTAATTAATAACTTTTGTTTTATAACTCCAAATTTAACAAATGATATGTCTAAAATGATTAGCTCGACGAGACCTTTCTGTTTATGCACTCCATGTTTTGTTTTGAAACATGCATCATATAAATATAAAGAGTACAGCAACTAATATGAGAATAAAATGGGGCCAAAACTCAATAAAATGATTATTTCTTGTATTCCACATCTCACCCATGCCATGCTACTTTATTGCCATGCAAATTGTGCATCATTCATCATGGCATGATTGTTTGCTTGATGCATTTTATTCATATGCTTGTGCACTTTATTTATGTTGGCCCTTGTTTGTTTGGTTCTTCTTCGAATAGACGCTGAGCAGGGGATATACCAAGAGAACCGGGAGCACTACCCAGATCCATCCCTTGCTTCAACTGAGCTGCCAGGCAAGCACTACCACATGCTTGCATACATATAGTACCTATTGCCTCTATCTTATTCTTGCATCATTGAGTCGCGATTGCATTAAATTGAATCCCAAGTATTGCATAGCCTTTACTTTTAAACCCCACCGAAGCTTGTTCCTCCATCCCATGAGCCATTACTACAGGAGTTATTTGAGCCATGCGAGTCGTAGAACAGCATGTGTAGGGTATGTGAGTGTCTGATGGATAACGAGGTACCTATACAACTTAATCTGAGTAGTAATGGGATAACTAATGAAAGTGGCATCGGTGAGCCATATTTGCTATTTGGTTTTTCAGGCTCACTTGTGTCCCGTAAGACCCCGAGTACTTGATTCCTGTTCCAAGAATATTTGCGCTATCCACATCCGGGAGGCCTTATGGACCCCCTGAGCCAGAGCTTGATTCATTCTTATTTCTTGGGGCCACAAACTAGTTTGAGGTTTTATTTACTATCCTGTACCTATGCCATGCTTTACTGCTTTATTTAAATTGTGCGAGGTAACGCACTGTCTTGTTTAGGAAAGCGGAGTGTTTTCAGCGGTGTCGACAAGCCCAGTCACATTTGGGTTCCCGTCGCTCACAGCCATAGGCGCAAACCTTGAGTCCGTCTGAGTCAGCTAACTCCGCTATGGTAGCTTAATGGGGTGGCCTGAAATATTTCTGAATCCTGTGATCGCTTTGTCGTGATCGCCTCGTTGGGTTTTGATTTGGTTTTTCCGAGGCATATCGAGTGTGTGTTGCTATTTGTGCACCCCGCAGGTAAATCTTCTCAAAGCCGTGTCCGCGGTTATGGACGACTTGGAGCACAGTTTCTCGATCATAGACAAGCATAACTAAAGTACCGCTTCTAATTTGACTAGACTAGGTACCTGACTAGTAAATAGTACAACACTCATGGAATGGATAATAAAACTGCCAACGGATGGGGGGGTTGTTCATCCGCTTCCTCGTCGGTAAGCGGGGAGGAGGATGGATCTGTGGACTTTACTATTATAACTGTTGTGGTTAATTCACGGACATCCGTCTATCTCTGGTTAGGCGGATGGTTAGCGAGTATCTCTAGAATTGTTAGGGTTTATCTTCTGCTGCAATTGCGTCACCCCAGGTTGTGTCCCCTTTAGAGGCATAAAGACTTGCCGAAAATTACCCTAGGGTCTCACACGATAAATTATTGGTTCGAGATGAACAGGTACACTGCAAGATGGATCTTGGGTGGAAGAGACGGACGATGTGGGCAACGATCATTCGGTGTAGAGATTCCGGGAACGGGGATCCGTGAGATCTGTGGGCGGGATGTGCTTATTTATGGGGCATCTTATGCCGATTTGCTTCTTATCCGTACTCGGATTTTGTCTTCCTCTTCCGCTTGATACTCTGATGTTTGATGTATGAGGAGATATCCTAAGCTATTATATCTATCTAGGATATTTGGATCTTGCCGTATGGCATTGCTATATTTCCTTTCTTTTTAGATGGAATGGCTCTGATGTACTGTTGTATGGTGGCTTGCATACATACTCATTTGTGTATGTAGTTGATCCCTTCGCCTGCCGATTACGTCGCCCGTTCTTGTCCCGATGTTTGGAAATGGTTGGGACGGCCGAAAGGTCTACCTGTGAGTGGCATTTGGGCCCCACCGTACTATTTCAACCATTTCTGCTCATCCAGGCTTGTAACTAGGAGCGTAATTCACCGAGGTAGTTACAATTACTCACTCATAGATAGGGGAAACATGGATGGTCGATGGAGAAGCGATGGTGATGATGATGGCGATGATCTCCTCCAATTCTCCGTCCGTGAATGCGAACGGAGTTTCAATGCTGTTTCATGGAATCTGGTGGTGGCGGCAGAGCGGAACTCCTTCTGGAAAAACGTTGAACCCCCCGGAGTTTTTAGGTCAGAAGGCTTCTTATAGGCGAATAGGGAGACCGAGGGGGTGCCTGAGGCCACCACACCATGCCCTGGTGTGGCCAGGCCCAGCCCGCGCCTGGGGAGGGGGTGTGGCCAGCCCCTGGCCCTCCTCCGTCTCATATTATGGCTCCTGCAGTCTTCTGAAAAAATAGGCACTTTGGCTTTTGTCCCATCCAATTCCGAGAATATTCATTTTTTGACTTTCCTGGAACCAAAAACAGCAGAAAACAGGCAGCTGGCAGTGTGGCTCTTGTTAATAGGTTAGTCCAAGAAATCATATGAAAAGTACTCCAAAGTGTGGACAAAACACAAGAAAGTAGATCAAACCAAGCATGGATCATCAAAAATTATAGATACATTTGCAATGTATCATAGACATACTGCTGGAATCCTAAAAAAGAGAAAACAGGCCTTTCATCTATTATTAACAATTTAGAAGCTACTGCGGAAGTTAGGCTTTTGAATGCACAAGAGATTGATCTTAAAAACCAATCGAATGCAGAAATTGCCAGACTACTCCGTGAGAAGGAACTCAATGGTATCAACGATCTACAGCGAAATTTATTCTTGAAGGAGATGCGAATACAAGATACTTTCATGTTGTTGCCAATGGCAACCATAAAAAGAAACTTATTCACTCTTTAGTTCAGGATGAAGGTACGATTGAGGGTCAGGAGCAACTAAAATCTTATATTACTAATTATTATAAATCCTTGTTTGGGGCAATGCCAGAGAATTCGTTCGTGCTGGATGGGTCCCAAACAACGGATATTCCTCAAGTTTCTGTTGAGGAGAACAACTTTCTGACCGCTCCTTATATGGAGGAGGAGGTCAAGAAAGCTGTTTTTCCAAATGGAACATAACAAAGCACCAGGGACTGATGGCTTTCTAGAGGAATTCTATACAAAATTCTGGGAAGTTATTAAGGAGGACCTGATGCGTCTTTTTGAGTTCTTGCATGTTGGTCAGTTAGACCTTTTTAGTCTCAATTTTGGCAACATTATTTTGTTACCTAAGGTTAATGATGCAGAACATATACAACAGTATCGTCCAATTTGTCTTCTTAACGTTAGTTTTAAAATCTTCATAAAAGTTGCTACGATTAGATTAAATTTGGTAGCTGGTCACCTTGTATGCCCATCTCAAACCGCTTTTATGCAAGGAAGAAACATCCTAGATGGTGTAGTAATCCTGCATGAAACAATTCATGAACTACACTCAAAGAAATTAAATGGTGTACTGTTCAAGATTAACTTTGAGAAGGCTTATGACAAGGTTAATTGGTCTTTTCTTTAGCAAACACTCCGAATGAAAGGTTTTTCGAAGGAGTGGTGTGCTCTCATACAGTATTTTGTGTCTGGTGGTAGTGTTGCTATTAATATCAATGACGACACTAGCAAATACTTCCAAACAAAAGAAGGACTAAGACAAGGGGATCCACTATCACCTATACTATTTAACATAGTGTCAAATATGTTGGCTATCCTAATTGAGAGAGCCAAGGCTAATGGCCAAGTTCAAGGATTAGTTCCCCATCTGGTTGATGGTGGTCTCTCTTCTTCAATACGCTGATGATACAATCTTATTTATGGAACATGATCTGGAGAAAGCTAAGAATCTGAAATTAATTTTATCAGTATTGGAGCAACTCCTTGGCTTAAAAATTAACTTCCATAAAAGCGATTTGTATTGTTTTGCCAAGGCTAATAATGATGCCCATCTATATGCTGATCTTTTTGGCTGTGGTCTGTGGCAATTTCCAATCAACTATCTAGGAATATCGATTCATTATCAGCGTTGCACGATTGCTGAATGGAAACTCGTTGAGGAAAGACTACAGAAACGTCTTAATAGTTGGAAAGGTAAATTGTTATCCCTTGGGGAAGACTTGTTCTCATAAATTCAGTACTCACCAATATGGTCCTGTATATGATCTCCTTTTTCCAATTGCAAAAAGGTGTCTTGAAGAAAGTGGATTATTTTCGATCAAGATTCTTTCGGCAAGGGGATAGTAAAAAAAATATTGACTGGCCATATGGAATGTGGTTTGCCGACCAAAATAGTACGGTGGACTGGGCATACATGATTTGCAAGTCAAAAACACTGCACTTTTGGGTAAATGGCTGTTTAAACTAATTACAGAAGAGGGTGTCTGGCAAACCATTCTATGGAGGAAGTATGTTGGCTCCAAAGTTGTGTCTCAAGTGGTTTGGAAACCCTGGATTCACATTTAGGGCAGGACTAGTGGCATCCAAAAAACATTTCTTCCGCTTTGGTATTTTTAATATTAGGGATGGTTCACATATTAGATTCTCTGAAGATAAATGGCTTGGCCAAACTACTCTTTGGGAACAATATCTAGTTCTATATTCGATTATTAGACACAAAGGGGATACACTTTCCACAGTGTTACGAACTAATCCACCTAATGTGTCTTTCAGAAGAAGTCTCATAGGTCCTAGATTGGTGTCATGGAACAATCTTTTATTATGATTAGCCATGATACAACTGTCGGAGGGTGTGGACGAGTTCAAATGGAATTTACTAGAGAGTGGTAAATTTTCTATGGACTCAATGTTAGAGCGTTGATCCAACCGAATATTCACCAGTCGATGATAATAATAAAATTTGGAAGATGGAATTACCCCTTAAAACGAAGATATTTGCGTGGTATCTCTGTAAAGGGGTAATTCTCACAAATGATAATCTTGCTAAGAGGAATTGGTATGGAAGTACACAGTGTGTTTTTTGTTATCAGAATTAGACAATTCGACACTTATTGTTCCAGTGTAAATTTGCTTGTGCTATAGGGTCAGTCATCCAAATGGCCTCTGGTTTATCTCCTCCTTGATCGGTAACCAATGTTCTTGGTAACTAGTTACATGGGATACAAGGTTAATATGGGACTTTTTTTAGGGTGGGAGCGCTTGCCATTATTTGGTCGCTTTGGCTATATAGAAATGATAAGATTTTTAATAGCACTGTGTCTTCTTCTTTGGAGGTTATCTATCGAGCTACGGCTATTCTCTGATCATGGACTACCCTCCAGCGTATGGAGCTTCGCGACTTACTTGTGGAGGGGTGTACGCGATTGGAGGACACGACGAGGGATATTTTCTCCCTACATGGATGGCAACGTGATCTCCGTATCGATCAACATTAGCTCAAGGCGCTTTATTTTTAGCTGCTACGACAGACTCAAGCGCGGAAGCCTGGACCTGGAGGAGGTCTTTCCCGGGTAGCAAAGATTCTTCGAACGGCTCGAGCGTGGCAGCGCGTAGCTAGAGGCAGTAGATCCCTTGCAGCGCAGCCATTTTCACCGACTGGACGGCGGCAGGCTGGCAGCCCATAGTTGAAGGTAACTGACCTGGAGGCTGCATACGTGAATGTATGCGTTGCATGGTGCCATCCTCTGCTCAGCGATGTGTTGCGCGGTGCCATCCTCTACTCGGCGATGTCTGCCATTTGTTAGACTCGGCTCCAAGCCTCCACCTCCACAGCCATACATAGATTAATTGCTGCTCTTGCTTTGTTTCTCTAGTGGACTTCGATTTCTTGCTTGTTGAATATGAGCATGTAGTATGTTTTGTGGACATTGAGCTATGGAGTGCATTAGTATCCGGTTGAGTAATTCGATTGACATGTCCAGGCCGATTCAGCACAGATGAATCAGATTGGATTGAGTAATTTTATAATTGGAGTTGATTGAGTAAATTTGTAGGCTTGTCGCTACAAGCCATGTCCAGTCCATAAATTTGTGGCTGCATATCGTATTTTAATTGTGAAAATTGAGTAATTTGATTGACATGTCTAGGCCAATTCAGCATAGATGAATCGGATTGGATTGACTAAATGTGTAGGCTTGTAGCTGCAAGCCATGTCCAGTCCATAAATTTGTAGCTGCAAGCCATGTTCATATCGTATTTTATTTGCGAGAAATTGACATATCGTACTTCTGATCCCTGATGATCCTCGTCGAGTCGTTGTCTGCATGAGTACATGACCAACCCGTGGATATCTCTCCGTAGTTGTGCCTTGAAGATTTGCCTCTACCTCGAGGTTGTTTCCACCGAGCCGCCTCGATCCCGACCCCAACACCCCAGCACTTGTTCTTCCTGTTTGGGACCGGTGTGGAATCCGCCTTGGTCAGCCCCATCGGCGTCTTTGGCTGCGGGAGCCAGGAGGAGCGGCAACAGTGGAAGGACAACCAAGCCCTCCACCGGCATCAACCGCAACAAGCATCCCATGGTCATAGTTTTTCTCATCTGCACGCATAATTTCCCCTCTAAAATCCTCCTACATGCCCAGAGATAGGAGACGGAGAGGAGGCTAGGCGTCAGGACCCCGAGGGCGCTGATATCGATTGGCAGTCAAGAAGGGGGAGGAGGAGGAGCTCTGGTGGCTCAGAGATACAGGAAAGGAAAAACAGTAGATAGATTTAGGGTTTTCTTTCTATGTGCCACCCATCCACCCACTCCTGCTCCTTTATAACATAAGAGCATGACCAAGTTTTGTTTAAGACTGGTTATTACACTCTACTAAATTACTTAAGACTAGGATTACAAAACTGATGGTGCTGAACGGATGGATTACTGAATCATCAGGTGTCAATCCTGACAATGCCCCCCCCTCAGTCAAGACCTCAGGGCTTGAACGCAAGGAACGATCGCTGAAAAAATTCCGCGTTCTCCCAGGTGGCTTCATCTTCACTCATTTCGTACCAGTGTATGAGCCACTGAGGTACCACCACATTGTATTCGCTCGACAGGTGCTTCCTTGGAACCTGACGACACTGCAAGATAGTTAAAGGGAAAAACTTGATCTTACCAGTAGGCGACACCAGTGGTAGTGTTGGCGAGGGAACTTTAGTGTTGCCCGGGTGTTTCTTTAGATTGCTCACATGGAAAACATCATGAAGAAGTGTTCCAGAAGGCAATTTAAGCTTGTATGCACGGTTACCAACAAGCTGGATGATCTTGAATGGCCCATACCATTTAGGTGCTAGTTTTAAGGAATTTCCTCTGCCTAGAGCATTTTCTCTCCGAGGCATCATCTTGAGATAGACCATTTCACCCAATTGAAAAGAGCGGTATGTGCATTTCATATCAGCATATTTCCTCATAGTATTTTGTGTTTTTGCCAAGTTGTGCTGTAGTAGCTCAATCATCTGCTTTCTGTCACCAAGGGTGTCCTGTGCTGTTGGTGACAATGTGGTTAAGCCAGGTAATTCTGTGAGTAGAGGACGGGCATACTCGTATAGAGCTTCAAATGGTGACATTTGTATGGCTGTGTGGTAGCTGCAATTGTACCAGAATTCTACCGCCGGAAGGTACTCACACCACTTCTTGGGTTCTTGAAAGACCATACACCTGAGGTACTATTCCAAGCATTGATTTACCCTTTCTGTTTGTCCATTAGACTCGGGATGGTAGGCTGTAGAGAAGTGTAACGAGATCTTCATCACAGAGAATTTTTTTCCATAGTTTACTTAGAAATATGCTGTCTCTATCTGATGTGATGATTGTGGGAGGGCCATGCAGCTTGATAATTGTTATATGTTGATCCAAATTCTACAAAGTAAAGGCCAACTTCTGATGGAGCGGAGCGAGGCCCGTCGTCGGAGGCTTGGGCCGATACGGATCATCGAAGACCTAGGTTTCCACCGCTATATAAACCTCTTGTAAGCCGTCGGCTGGGATAAGTTGTATTTGTGAAATCCCCGACGTTGTGTAAGCACTCCCCGTATAGTGAAGTTCTGCTGGCTAACGCCCATGGTTTTTTCCTCTCTTTGTTTGAGAGGGTTTTCCACGTTAAATCTATGTACCCTTTGTTGCGATTTTATTTTTGTTCTTCATTATTTGATTGTTGCAAAGATAACAAGTGGTATCAGAGCCCCAGGTTCTAATTTAGGGTTTGCGACATGTCGTCATTGAAGTTCGATCTATCGCAGCTGGACTACACCACAAGATTCTGCTTGTGGCAGGTGAAGATACGGGCGATTCTCGCCCAAACTTCAGATCTAGATGAAGCGCTGGAAGGATTCAAGAAAAAGGATGCTAAGAGCTGGTCTGACGAAGAGAAGCGGAAGGACCATAAGGCTTTGTCTTTGATTCAACTTCATCTGTCTAATAATATTTTGCAGGAAGTTTTGGCTGAAACTGGAATCGATATGTATGTCAAAGGATCTAACTAGTAAGATGCATGCGAAGATGAAGTTGTTCTCGCATAGATTACAGGAAGGTGGATCGGTAATGAATCACTTATCTATTTTTAGAGAGATTTTTTCTGATTTGCAATCTATGGAAGTAAAATATGATGATGAGGATCTAGCTCTATTACTCTTATGCTCGCTTCCTAGTTCTTATACACACTTTTGTGATACAATATTGTTGAGCCGTGATAAAATAACCCTTGATGAAGTACAAGAGGCCCTCAAACAGAGGGAAAAGATGAAAACTATGGTGTAGGCAGATGGGGCGTCATCCAAGGCTGAAGCTCTATAGGTTCGTGACAGGACCGAGCAGAGATCTAACAACTATGGAAACCGAGATAGGAGCAAAGATGGCAGAAGTCATTCGAATTCCAAGGGAAAAGGTATTGTAAGAAATCTAATCATGTTATTGATGATTGTTGGAAGCTGCAGAATAAGGAGAAAAGTAACGGGACTTACCAACCGAAAGATAAGGATCAAGGTACTGGTAAGTCTACTGTTGTTTCTGGTGATAGTTCTGACGGTGAATGTTTAGCCATTTTTTGCTGCTTGTGCATCTCGTGATGATGAATGGATACCTGATACTGCATGTTCGTTTCATATTTGTTGTAACAAAGATTGGTTTAGTTCATATGAGTTTGTGCAGACTGGAGATTTTGTACGTGTGGGGCATGACAACCCATGCCATATTATCGGAGTTGGATCTGTTAAGATCAGGACACATGATGGTGTGACGCGTACATTGAATGAGGTAAAGCACATACCAAGCATGGCCAGAAATCTGATCTCCCTGAGTACCATGCACGTTGATGGATACAAGTACGCTGGTGGGCATAGGTTGTTGAAGGTATCAAAAGGTTCTCTTATTCACATGATAGGTGATATGAATTCTGCTAAGTTATATGTTCTTAGAGGTAGTACTTTGCCTGGTATTGCTACTATTGTTACTTCTAATGATTCTAATGATTGTGGTAAAACAAATCTGTGGCATATGCGTCTTGGGCATATGAGCGAACATGGCATGGCAGAGTTGGTTAAGAGAGAACTGATTGATGGTTGCAACTTGGGTAAGTTTGATTTCTGTGAGCACTGCGTTTTTGGTAAGCATAAAAGAGTTAAATTCAATTCTTTCGTTTATACCACCAAAGGCATTTTAGATTATGTGCATGCTGATGTATGGGGGCCTTCCCGTAAGACATCTATTGGTGGTGCTAATTACATGCTTACTATTATTGATGACTACTCAAGAAAAGTGTGGCCATATTTTCTGAAACATAAATCTGATGTTTTTGATGCTTTTAAGAAGTAGAAATTTATGGTAGAAAAACAAACTGAAAAGAAGGTAAAGGTACTACGTACCGACAATGGTATGGAATTCTGTTCTAATAAGTTTGAGGAGTTTTGCAGTAATGATGGTATGATCAGGCACCACATCATCTCTTACACTCCTCAGCAGAATGGCGTGGCTGAGCGCATGAACAGAACCATCATCTCGAGGGCTCACTATATGTTGTCCAATGTAGGTATGCAAAGACATTTCTGGGCTAAAGCAGCCAACACAGCATGCTACCTCATCAACTAGTCACCTTCTATTCCACTTGAGAAGAAAACTCCTATTGAGGTATGGTCAACTTCGCCTGCTGATTATTCGCAGTTGAGAGTTTTTGGTTGCACTGGTTATGCTCACGTTGATAATGGAAAGTTAGATCCTAGAGCTGTTAAGTGCATGTTCCTTGGTTATGGTTCAGAAGTTAAGGCATATAAACTATGGAATCCTGAAAATAAAAGGATTTTGTTGAGTAGGAACGTTGTTTTCAATGGATCCGTTATGTATCATGACATCTTGCCATCAGATCCCTCTCCTGTTGCTATTGGAGAGGAGGGAGTTAGTGTGAAGGTGGAGCACCTGTAGAAAACTGTTGATAACAATGATGTTGTTGATGATACTCATGAGGAAAATATTGATGATGATGTTGTTCAACACTCACCTACTATTTTGCAGCAGCCACATGAATCTATAGTTGCTGATACACTGAGGCGTAACATAGTTCCACCTTGTTGTTTAATTGAAGAGTGTAATCTTGCTCATTATGCTCTGAGTTGTGATGAACAGATGGAGCATGATACTAAACCTACTACATACAATGAGGTTGTTGCATCCGTTGACCACAAGAAGTGGGTTTCTGCTATGCAAGAAGAGATGCAATCGCCTGATAAGAATGGAACATGGGAAGTTGTGTGCTTTCCTAAACAGAAGAAGGACATTCGCTGTAAGTGGATATACAAGAGAAAGGAAGGTTTGTCTCCTAATGAGCCTCCAAGGTTTAAGGCAAGGTTAGTAGCAAAAGGTTTCAGCCATATTCTAGGTATTGATTATAATGATGTTTTCTCTCTGGTTGTGAAGCATAGTTCTATTCGTGCTTTCTTTGGTATTGTTTCTATGCATGATCTTGAGCTTGAGAAGCTAGATGTAAAGACTGCTTTTCTGCATGGTGAACTGAAGGAGGATATTTACATGGACCAACCTGAAGGGTTCATAGTTCCTGGAAAAGAGGATTTTGTGTGCAAATTGAAGAGGTCGCTTTATGGTTTGAAGCAATCTCCAAGACAGTGGTACAAAAGGTTTGATTCATTTATGACCTCACAAGGTTTTAAGAGATCTCAGTTTGATAGTTGTGTTTACATAAAGTTTGTTAATGGATTACCTATTTACTTGCTGTTATATGTTGATGATATGTTAATTGCTGCCAAGAGCATGAAAGAAATCACTACTTTGAAGGCACACCTAAGTAGAGAATTTGAGATGAAAGATCTTGGTGTTGCTAAGAAAATCCTAGGTATGGAAATTAAACGGGACAGAAAATCTAGGTTGTTGTTTCTTAGTCAGCAAAGTTACATTGAGAAAGTTCTTCAATGTTTTAATATGCATGATGCAAAGTCAGTTAGTACTCATGTTGCTCCTCACTTTAAATTGGCAGCATTGCAATGTCCTAGTTCTGATGAAGATATTGAGTACATGTCTCGAGTTCCTTATTCTAGTGTTGTTGGTTCCTTGATGTATGTTATGGTTTGTTCTCGCCCTGATTTATCTTATGCTATGAGTTTGGTGAGTCGTTACATGGCTAATCCTAGTAAAGAACATTGGAAAGTTGTTCAGTGGATTTTCAGGTACCTCTGTGGCACATCGAATGCTTGCTTGAAGTTTGGCAAGACTGGTGAGGGACTCGCAGGCTATGTGGATTCAGATTTTGCTGCCGACTTGGATAAGAGGAGGTCCCTCACAGGTTATGTGTTCATGGTAGGATTATGTGCTATGAGTTGGAAGGCAATGCTGCAACCAATTGTTGCTTTATCTACAACCAAAGCAGAATATATGGTTGTTGCTGAAGCTTGCAAAGAGTCTGTCTGGTTGAAAGGTTTGTATGCTGAGCTTTGTCGGGATGATTCTTGCATTAACCTGTTCTGTGACAGTCAAAGTATTATTTACCTTACAAAGGATCAGATGTTCCATGAGAGAACAAAGCACATTGATATCAAGTACCATTATGTTCGTGACATTGTTGCACAAGGTACACTAAAGGTATGCAAGATAAGCACTCATGATAACCCTGCTGATATGATAACAAAGCATGTCCCTGTTGCTAAGTTTGAGCTATGCTCAAGCTTAGTTGGTATAACTGTTTAGCCCAAGTGGCTGTTGGCGCCGAAAGTGTTTTCTTTGTTTGTTCAGGGAGATGATTACTGTTAAAGCTACAAGAAGGAATTTGTCTCAAGGTGGAGTTTGTTATATGTTGATCCAAATTATACAAAGTAAAGGCCAACTTCTGATGGAGCTACAAGAAGGAATTTGTCTCTGTGCAACATGCATCCCATGGTCATAATTTTTCTCATCTGCACGCATACTTTCCCCTCTAAAATCCTCCTACATGCCCAGAGATAGGAGACGGAGAGGAGGCCAGGCATCAGGACCCCGAGGGCACTGACATCGATTGGAAGTCAAGAAGGGGGAAGAGGAGGAGCTCCGGTAGCTCAGAGATACAGGAAAGGAAAAATAGTAGATAAATTTAGGGTTTTCTTTCTGCGTGCCACCCATCCACCACTCCTGCTCCTTTATAACATAACAGCAGGACCACGCTTTGTTTAAGACTGGTTATTACACTCTACTAAATTAATTAAGACTAGGATTACAAAACTGATGGTTTTGAACGGTTGGATTACTGAATCATCAGGTGTCAATCCTGACAATGCCCCCCCCTCAGTCAAGACCTCAGGGCTTGAACGCAGGGAAAGATCGCTGAAAAAATTCCGTGTTCTCCTAGGTGGCTTCATCTTCACTCATTCCGTCCCAGTGTATGAGCCACTGAGGTACCACCACATTGTATTCACCCGACAGGTGCTTCCTTGGAACCTGACGACACTGCAAGATAGTTAAAGGGAAAAACTTGATCTTACCAGTAGGCGACACCAGTGGTAGTGTTGGCGAGGGAACTTTAGTGTTGCCCGGGTGTTTCTTTAGATGGCTCACATGGAAAACATCATGAAGAAGTGTTCCAGAAGGCAATTTAAGCTTGTATGCACGGTTACCAACAAGCTGGATGATCTTGAATGGCCCATACCATTTAGGTGCTAGTTTTAAGGAATTTCCTCTGCCTAGAGCATTTTCTCTCCGAGGCATCATCTTGAGATAGACCATTTCACCCAATTGAAAAGAGCGGTATGTGCATTTCATATCAGCATATTTCTTCATAGTCTTCTGTGCTTTTGCCAAGTTGTGCTGTAGTAGCTCAATCATCTGCTTTCTGTCACCAAGGGTGTCCTGTGCTGTTGGTGACAATGTGGTTAAGCCAGGTAATTTTGTGAGTAGAGCAGGGGCATACTCGTATAGAGCTTCAAATGGTGACATTTGTATGGTTGTGTGGTAGCTGCAATTGTACCAGAATTCTGCCGCCGGAAGGTACTCACACCACTTCTTGGGTTCCTGAAAGACCATACACCTGAGGTACTGTTCCAAGCATTGATTTACCCTTTCTGTTTGTCCATTAGACACGGGATGGTAGGTTGTAGAGAAGTGTAACGAGATCTTCATCGCAGAGAGAATTTCTGTCCACAATTTACTCAAAAATATGTTGTCTCTATCTGATGTGATGATTGTGGGAGGGCCATGTAGCTTGATAATTGTTATATGTTGATCCAAATTATACAAAGTAAAGGCCAACTTCTGACGGAGCGGAGCGAGGCCCATCACTAGAGGCTTGGGCCGATACGGATCATCGAAGACCTAGGTTTCCACCACTATATAAACCTCTTGTAAGCCGCCGGCTAGGATAAGTTGCATCTGTGAAATCCCCAGCATTATGTAAACACTCCCCATATAGTGAAGTTCTGGTGGCTGGCGCCAGTGGTTTTTCCCTCTCTTTGTTTGATAGGGTTTTCCACGTTAAATCTGTGCCCCCTTTGCTATGATTTTATTTTTGTTCTTCGTTATTTGATTGTCGCAAAGCTAACTATATTGTTATCAATGAATAGATCGGTCACTATTTTCACTGTGTATGGGTGTGCTAATGGAAGGAAATGGGCATATTTTGTGAGTCGATCGACCATAACTAATATGACATCCTTACCTTTAGACTTGGGAAGACCCTCCACGAATTCCAAACTGATCTCTGTCGACTTGGCTCTAGGCATGCTCAATGGATCCAGTAAGCCAGGGTATTGGAGCTTTTCTATTTTGGAAATCTGGCAGACAGGCATTCTGCAATGTTCTTAGTCACATATTGTTTGAGTTTTGGCCAGTAAAAAGTCTGCCTGAGTTTGTAATAGGTTACTCTCGTGCCTGAATGCCCACCCATCACAGAGGACTGGAATGAATCGAATATTCGTTTCTTGAGGTCAGAGGATGAGCCAATGTAGATGCGTCCTTTGTATCTCAACACTCCAGATTGTGTTAAGTAATGAATATGACTAGAGGGGTTGGTAGTAACCTCTTGCAGCAGTTTGGTGCATTCTTGGTCCCCGATATATGACTGTGTAATATCCTTTGCCCAAGAAGGAACAACAACTGATAAAGCTTGGCAAGGAATTGGCTCAAGTTCTTGCTCACTGGGATGATATTGTCTAGAGAGAGCATCTGCAGCTGTGTTCTTAGTTCCCCTTTTATATTGAATGGAGAAGTGATACGTTGCTAACGTATCTATAATTTTTCATGTTCCATGCTTGGTTTTTATCTACTTTCTTATGTTTTGTCCACACTTTGGAGTATTTTTATACACTTTCTGGGACTAACCTATTAACAAGATGTCATAGTGCCAGTTGCCTGTTTTCTGCTGTTTTTGGTTCCATAAAAGTCAGAAAATCAATATTCTCGGAATTGGACCGGACAAAAGCCAAAGTCGATATTTTACCGGAAGACTCACGGAGCTAAAAGACAAGGTGGCCACACCACCCCTTGGCGTGGGCAGCCTAGGCCGCGCCAGGGCATGGTGTGGGCCCCCTAGCTGCCCACCGACCTAGCCTCTTCGCCTATAAGATGCCTCCTGACGCAAAAACCCTAAATCGAACAGTCTCCAGCCACGAAAAGTTCCGCAGCACCGTCGCCACTGAAGGGGAGATTCGGGGGACAGAAAGTCTCTGTTCCGACACCCTGCCGGGATGGGGAATTGCCCCTGAAGCCATCTCCATCGATCTCTACCACCATCTCCATCACCGTTGCTGATTCCCATGATAAGGAGGGAGAAGTTCTCTCTCGAGGATAAGGGCTCTACCGGTAGCTATGTGTTCATCTCTCTCTCTATGCATGATCATATTGTGATCATGAGCTTTGTAATCAAGTAGATCTACCTTGCTACTCAAGTGCTTTAATAGATCTCTGCTCTCCCCATGTGTGTGAAAGTAACAGCGTGCACACCATGGTGGCACTTAGGCTAGAGATTATAAATACTTGTTATGAGTTATATTTGGAGTTGGATGTCTCTATGAAATTGTGGTGTTTGTTGGAACCATCTAGAGCTCAAGGTGACAGTGTGGGGTTACCTAGATGGGAAAAGCAAACTTTGAGGAGTGATGTTATAGCCCTACCATGGATTAGAGTGTCCAACCGGAGAGTAGTTCAGAGTAGTATCATAAAGATAAGATATTTATATGAGAGTGTTCACTAGTGAAAGTATGATCCCTAGGCCTTGTTTCTAAACATTGAAACACCATTTGCAACTAGATCTATTACATGTTTGCTTGTTGCTATCTTTATTTCAGTTTTCCTTTAGTCTCTTCCACGCCATCAAGCTCTTTTCTGGCGCTATTGTCTTATATCCATACCACTTGTATTTTACTATCTCTTCGCCGAACTAGTGCACCTATACACCTAACAAGTGTATTGGGTGTGTTGGGGACACAAGAGACTTCTTGTATCTTGATTGCAGGGTTGCTTGAGAGGGATACCTTTGACCACTTCCTCCCTGAGTTCGATAAACCTTGGGTAATCCACTTAAGGGAAACTTGCTGTTGTTCTACAAACATCTACACTTGGAGGCCCAACACTGTCTACAAGAATATAAGTGCGTAGACATCAACCTATTTTCTGGCGCCGTTGCCGGGGAGGTAAGGTAAAAGGTACTCACATCCTCCGGTGTCAGTGCTCGAAGTTATTTCCTTTAGATTCTGCAATTTTGTCTTTTTGTTTCTTGTTTTCACTAGTTAGGCTTAATGGAAAACAACAACAAAATTAGAGAGCTTTATAGCATTTATCTTGAGTTAGGACATGAAGTGTTTGAATAGAAAATTAAAAAACCTATGGAACTTTATTTGCATGCTAATAGCAATGTTATTAGTATGAATTCTCTGGACACCATTATTGCTAATGCTATGGAAAAGTCTAAGCTTGGGGAAGCTGGTTTTGATGAGCATGATATTTTTTGTCCCCCAAACATGGAGGATAAAATTTACTTTGATGATACTATGCCTCCAATATATGATGATTACAATGATGAATATGATATTTTCAGTCCACCTACTATTGAGGAGAAAATTAATTATGATTACAATATGCCTCCTATATTTGATGATTATGGTGATGAGAATAATAATGATAGCTATTTTGTTGAATTTGCTCCCACTATGATTAATAAGAATGACTATTCTTATAGGGAGAGTAATAACTATTTTATGCATGTGGCTCATGATAAGAATGTTTTATGTGACATTTATATTGTTAATTTTATTCATTATGCTACTAAAAGTTATTATGAGAGAGGGAAACATGGTTTTATGCATCTCAACAATATTAAGTTTCCCCTCTTTATGTTGAAAATTTTGAAGTTGCACTTGTTTTGCTTTCCTATGCTTGCTGCTTTGTGCTTTCATGACTTGTTTATTTACAAGATTCGTATGCATAGGAAGTGGGTTAGACTTAAATGTGCTTTGAATTTGCTTCTTGATGCTCTCTTTTACTTCAATTCATATTTCCTATGTGAGCATCTTCTCAAACTATCATGCCTAACTTAAAGGCGTTAAAGAAAAGTACTTATTGGGAGATAACCCAAAAGTTTTAGATGAGCCTTGGAAGTTATTACCTCTGTAATAACCGCTCCTTATCCTTTTTATTTGCTTTTTGTGCCAAGAGTAACCTCTAATGAGAGAGAAGTAATGCTTGGTAGACTTGCTGTCCCGAAACAGATTTTTGTGCTTCACCGTAAAAATACGTGTAAAATCTCTGTACGTCGTTTTGAGGCATGCATTTTTGTGCTTCTGCCCCAGGTTGTTATCTAACTTTCATTAGTTCAACACTTTTCGATTTGAGCAACAGAAGGTCTTCGAAAAAATTGATTTTCCTTGTTGATTCCTTTTTGAGTTCTCTTTGGGGAATTGAGATTTTTGAGGGAAGTGCTACAGTAGCTTGTGTTTTAATGGAAGTTTTATTGGTGTTGAAACTGAATCCAAAGACTTATTATCTTGAGTGCACTAACGTTGCTAATAAAGATTGTGTGCAGTTTTGTATGAAGGAAAATTTTCAGGTGTATGGAGAGAATGATGTAATGAGATTGTAACATCCCAAAACTTCAATCCAAGGTTATCATGATCAAATCATCCAAAATGGGGTTAACAAAAACTTTTCCAAATTTAAAATGAAAGCATTCATATATGTGTGCATTTAAAATAGGAGTTGTTTGAATTGCCATGATTGATTGATCCAATGCTTGTAAAATGTTTCTTAGGTGATTTAAACATCATCTACATCATTCCCAAACTTTTCCTAAAGAAAATCAAATCAAAAAGAATTAAAAAGGAGGAATGGTCATTTTGGCAAATTTAACTCCCATGCCTACTTTGGCTATTCCTAGTACTCAAAACTTAACCGAAACAATTCTTGATCTTTGCACCCCTTGCTAGTACACATAATGAGGTACCAAGGCCCACCTTTGGATCTGCTAAAAACATTCTGTTAACTATTTTAAATGACAGTTTAAAATTGAATCTAATGCATAAGCATAGATCACCCCTATTTCAAAAACCATCTATTTGAGCTCCACTTTGAAAACCCTTACAACCAGAGACTACCTAGCACTAGTGGAGATCACTCAAAAATTTTGAAACCAAAATTCAAAACTTGTTCTCTTTCGGCCATTTCATCAAACACCTTGCTGGCAAGATAATATTGGCCTAACTAATACTGTTTTGGGTTGATTTTTGTCTAGCCATTGCAATTTTCTTTGATCATCTTGTCCCCCTCAAGCCTGACCAGACCAACCCCAGTCTCTTCCCTACCCCTAGTCAAGACCTTTGCCATGCCGAGCCCTCTCTCACGCCGTGCACTTTCGCAGCAGCCCTCTCCAACCCATCTCGCCATGTCTAGTACACTGCTAGTGGTCCACCTCCACCGCCCAACCAGCCCCAGGCCAGAGACAGAGGGCAGAGCGGCCAGGAATCGCCGCTCCCGGAACTTGTCGAGCATGCCGATGCCGCCCCCAGAGCGCGCTCTATCCCCGCTCACACAGACCGCCCCTTGGCAGCAGCCCGCGCCCGCTGCTCCGCCTCGACCTGGAGAACACCCCAGACACCCCCGCTGGCTGCTCGCCTCACAGCCACCGCTCGTTGTGGAGACCGCCGCCTCTGCCTCTCAGAGCGCCACCTCGCCCAGACCGAAGGCCACTGCCCCTACGGTCGCATTCAAGTTCTAGAGCACCGCCAGGGAACCGCCCATCGATCGCCACCCCTATCCATGCCTCTACCCCGTCGTAGCCATGTCGCCACCGTCGACTACCCATCCCGCTCGGTCTCACCATCGGGCCTATAAAGGGAGCCCTCCCCAGCCTCTTCTCTCCATACCATTCCACTCCCCTCACCTCTCTGAACCTCACCCACCTCTCGCCGGAGCAAAGGGAGCAGCAGCTCACCGGAATTGGAGCCGGAGCAGCCGGAGCAGGAGGAGAAGGGAGTCGTTGATTGCGACCACCCCAAGCTCCGCCAAGCTCGCCTCGCCTGCTGCCGTCTTCCACGTCGTTTGCCGCCTCGCCCACCTGGAGCCTGCACGCCCCAGAGACCCCCACCAAGCCGCTAGGGTTCGAGTCACGGCGACTGTCGTTAGGCCGACGCATTTACCCTTAGCCATAGATTCCTATTCTAATCGCACGACCCACAGCACGTGTACCGTTTCGCGTTTTAAGTGCCGCTGACACGCGGGACCCTCCTGTCAGCCGAGCCCCACGCCGCGAAGTACCACTGGGCCGGCCCATTTCTTTTCCCGTGATAGCCCACCTATTCAAATCTAGATTTTTCTTTTTAGTTTGAATCTAGTTTCTGTCCCCTGGTTTGAAAATCAATTCAGAGAGTTTTAGAAATCCAAATTGCATGAAACTAATTTTGTCTGAAAGGTATTAAAATGATCTATCCAATCCCGTTGGATTTAATTCAATTAGAGTTATAGATCTGTCCTAATAAAAATAAGAAGACAGAAGCTTTTGCAACTTGCAACATTTTTATAAAATCAACCAAGTTAGCTTTTGAGTTGATTCCAACTCTCAAAAATCACATTTCATCATATCTATCTAAATATGTAATAATATTAAGTTTTACATGCAGTGACTTTGTACTAGTACCAAAATAATGCTATATAGGCATTTCTAGTCACTTTAAATCATTAAATAATGAACTTAAACCAAAGTAATATTGATCCAACCCTTAAATCTCATTCCCCGATGTTAAAATACGTGTTGAGGACATGCGTCCACATGATCCCATATTTTGGTGGTGAATATTAAATTTTAGTTAATATTTCAATGAGTAGAAATTACTTTTCTAAAATAAAAAGGATGAAACTATTGAAATTAAACTTGTGATGCTTGTGATGATAATAGATCATCAATTGTGTGTCTTAGAATGCTATCAATCCTAGTTAAGTATTGTTTGGTGATTGTCTACTCCGTATGTATTGTTATAGAAGATAGTACCGACCAAGCTTACGAGGAGGAGGAGTGCTATCAAGACGAAGACGAAGAAAACTTCAACCACTGCACCAACCAAGGCAAGCTATTATTGGCAAGCTAACCCTTGCAAAACACACTTTAGCAAGCCACCATTAACAGTACAAGCTACCCTTAGCAAACTAGAATCAAACTAGATGGTTTAGCAAAGATGCCATAAGCATGCTTTGATCACACCCCCCTTTAACTACTAGTACCCCAAGTCTTACTTACAAGTTTTACTCCCCTTAGTACACAAAGTTCTTTAATTGTTTTGAAGGTAGCATAAAAAGTATAAAACTTGACCTACTTAGAAACCTTTAGATGTCATTCTATGGCATGAGATTGATCGCATCCTTCCACCTTAGTTAACACTCTTAACTTAGTATTATAGAGTAGATCAAAAACTTGAGTCACTTTAGATGGGAACACTTGGTGAAAATGAATTATGAAAACCTTGGAATGATGAGTCATTCTATTGAGATGTTTTGACATGTGTTGAGAAACACAACTGGTTTATGATGATGAAAATGATGAGGCATGAGCCTTAACCCTTTTATAAAACTGATGGTTGGATTCGGATGCGATACCATTCCAAATTTACTGCATAAACCACATTACCTGAATTGGGTAAGGCTTAGCTGGAAATTTATATGCATTAGTATTAGTTCCCTCACGGGAGAGGTTTGAGCTGAGGCTACCTCTCAATGATGTCCACCTATGCAGTGCCCAAGATGACTGATGGTCATGGTTGGGAGGCCATGCTCATAGGAGAGGTGCTTATACTAGGGTGTGTAAAGGGAAGGTTATGTTTGATTATCTCCATACTAAGTATGATGATTCAGGGTTACCCCTGACAGATGTATTGAATCTTGTGGTGAAAGTGTACCACCTCTGCAGAGTGTCAAACTATTCGAATAGCCGCGTCCGCGGTTATGGACAGTTGGAATGGCCATACTGTTTCATTGTCAGATGTTTTCTAAATAACTTGAAATAAAGGATGAACTTTGACTTGACCACAACAGGGTTGTGTTGATGATAATAGCTTCCCAACTTAAGTGATTCTAGAACTTTACTTTATCTTTCTTTGCTTCTGAACTCAGCTTAGGTTTCAAACTTAACTTGATAGTTAAACTTAGATTTAGCACTTTGACTTAGAACTATAGTACATGTTAATAGTAGTTTGCGAGTACTTAAAGAGTACTCATGGCTTTTGTCCCTGGCTATTATCATGGCCAGACTATGTAGGAGATTATCAAGAGGATGGTCAGCAGGGCGGCTATGATAACTAGGACTATCTGCCTTCGTCAGCATTGTCTGTGCCCCTGAAGATGGACCCCACTGCTACGCTTATCTTTTATTTCCGTTGCTTGTTGTATTAAAGACTGGATCATGAGATCCTTATTTGTGTAGAACCTTATGTATGGTTTGTAATGGATGATGTACAGTGATATCCAATCCGTTATGTCTCGCAAAGATGGTAATCCTGGGATTGCGAGGTATGGCATAACGGGCATCTGGGATTAAAAATCCGGGTGTTGACAAGTTGGTATCAGAGCCATCCTGACCATAGGAGACCCTAGTTAGAATGGATGTTCAAACAAAACTTAGTTTCAAAACCAAGGTGAGTATTTCTGAAAAACTATTTCCCCTCTTACCCTTGTGAACTCATTCTTTCTCAAAAATTCATGTTCCTCAAAATTCTTACATTACTACTTAAAATTTGACACACTTGATGTAGCATCCCAATTGTCTAACAATTTCAATGCTACTAGCCTAGTCTATATACATGCTACTTTCTACATATAATTGTTGCATCATAATTATATCATGCTCATGTCATCATGCCACCTTGCATTTGAGCATCATATAAAACCTTTTTGTTTTGGTTCTTCTCTCATATGCATTATTAATTGTATTTGCCTCTTGATATTGTATTTGGTTCTTGATATATTGTTTCAATGCCCAAGTAGAGTTGGGGGCATATCTCTTATTAACTCCACCACCTTTTTCTTTCACCACCTTATAATTCCACCATCCAACTAAATATGAGCTTGGCACTTATTGGTTTTACCTCTAGCTCATGTGGGTTGGGATGGATCCATTTCTTTTCCACATGCTCTCATCTTGGCATCATTTTGTTTTCACATTATTGATATATGAGAGCCACATGGCCACCTTTTTATGCCTTGTGAGTGGGACCCTTTCTCCTAGCTTCCATATGGTTTATTATGGAATTATGCTCATGATGGGATAGTTTTGGGACTATTGAGCATCTAGTGGCACATACACACTAGCAAGTCCCATTTCTATTCAAACATGGTCATCTCCATCTATTCCACATGGGGCATCCTTTTTAATTCTTTTTGCTTGGCTTTTATTCCAATTTTGGGAATGCATAATAATAATGCCATGTAATAATATTGTTTTCACAAGAATCAACATGGTATTAAATATTTTTGCATGGACCATGCAAGTGCCACCTTTTCTAGTATTTGGTTTTATTTGAATCTTGAGTGGACCATCATCTATCTCCTTCTCTCCTTCTCTTTGGCTTGATCTAGTTGTCTTGCAAAAATCCATCATCACCACCTCATCTCTCTCTCTCTCCCTCCTTTTAGCTTGATCTTATTTGATCATGCTTAAACCATCTCACCCCTCCTTACCTTGTCTAGATCTAGATGGAGCTTGGCATGTGCTTGCTTGGTTTTGTCATAAGAGGACACCCCACCTAATCTAAAACAAACCCTAGTCCCTCTCTACCCTAATCACCATACCCCTCTCTCCAAAAACTCTAAACCATGACCTAACCTAGCTACCACCACATCTCTCTCTCGGCCCCCCTCTTCTCTCTACCTAGCTGGCCCCACCTGTCACCCTGGACCCACCTAGCTACCCCCACACAAACCCTAACCCGAGCCTAGCTCTAACCCTAACCCGAGCCTAGCTCTAACCCTACCCGAGCCTCTCCTCTCTCTCCCTCTAGCTCTCTCTGCATGCAGGCCCCACCAGCCCGACCCTGATCTACCCCTCCTCCTTACCCCACCTGCAGCCCCTGCCACCTGCCTGGCAGAAGAGCACGTGAGGAGGTGGAGAAAAGGTGGCCGAGGCCACCTTTATCCCCAGCTGCTCCCACATGGCAACCACGGCACAGCCCCCTCTCGGCTACCTACCACCACCACCCCACAACCTCTCTGCCTCGCTAGATCCAGCCCCAGCGCCCCTGCTCCCTCTCCTCTCTTCTCCACCACCGTCTACCCCCAAACGCCGGTCACCGTCGGCCTCTACTCCGTCCCGACGATCCGGTCAAGATGGCCGGTGGAGTGCCCTGGAAGACCGAGGAGGCTCCCCTCGTCACCACAGTGCACGGAGCCGGGAGAGGAGCACCCGGCCAGCCGGTGCAGTAGCGAGGCCGCAAACCCTAACCTCGCAGTCTGTTTGCGTCCTCGTCGATCGCCAGCGTCCCAAGCCGATCCTCCACCGCCGACCAACTCTCGGTGAGCTCCCCAACCCCCCAGACATCCTCGTCCTCGCCGTCTCGCCCTGGCCTCGCCGGACTTTCCGTCGAACGGCCTCCATGACGCCGCTTTCGTTCTGCTTGCTCGCTCCGCTTAGCCCATATCTAGGGCGCTGACCCTCTAGCACCTAGCCCACTAGCTGGCCAACCGCCTCGTCTGTGCCCAGTCGCAGTTCGAGCCCGCCTCAGCGCCTTGCAGACCATGATAATCATCCTCTGGCGTGAAGAAAAAACGATGTCGGCGTCGTTTAGCGATAAACCCCCCTTCTTTTACTCTAACCCGCGGTCCGCTGCCCACTAGTCACCAGCCGCTGAATTCTCCAAAACCCCGGCTTTTTGTAACCCGTAACCAGCTCCAGCCTAGCCCCACTGTCGGTTCTGGCCCGCCGCCTACACGTGGGCTGCGAAGGTCGCCCCCCCACATCGACCTCCTAGGTTAACCATCGGTAGTGAGAAAAGCCCTGTCATGCCTACTGCGTCCGGTCAACATGGCCCTACATAGTGGCTGTGGCTAGCTAATCCTGAGTAACAAAAGTATTTACGTAATCATTTTAATTCAAATCTTTTTCAAAATTAATTCAAATTCAAATTTAATTCTGTTTTTTTAAATAACTTTTAATTTATAACTCAAATAATACAAATAATATATGTTTTCAAATCAGAAAAATATGAGGAATTCAAATATGTCATTCAAAATATATTTTGGACATTTAAAATTCCAAGTTGACTTAAATTACAATAAAATACCCTTTTTCCTTAATTAATTAATATCTTTTGTTTTATAACTCCAAATTTAACAAATGATATGTCTAAAATGATTAGCTCGACGAGACCTTTCTGTTTATGCATTCCATGGTTTGTTTTGAAGAATGCATCATATAAATATAAAGTATACAGCAACTAATATGAGAATAAAATGAGGATAAAACTCAATATAATGCTTTATTATTGTTTTCCACACCTCACCCATGCCATGCTACCTTATTGCCATGCAAATTGTGCATCATTCATCATGGCATGATTGTTTGCTTGATGCACTTTATTCATATGCTTGTGCACTTTATTTATGTTGGCCCTTGTTTGTTTGGTTCTTCTTGAATAGAATATTTGGCGGAGATATATCAAGAGAACCAGGAGCACTACCCAGATCCATCCCTTGCTTCAACTGAGCTGCCAGGCAAGCACTACCACATGCTTGCATACATATAGTACCTATTGCCTCTATCTTACTCTTGCATCATTGAGTCACGATTGCATTAAATTGAAACCCAAGTATTGCATAGCCTTTACTTTTAAACCCCACCGAAGCCTGTTTCCTCCATCCCATGAGCCATTACTACAGGAGTTGTTTGAGCCATGCGAGTCGTAGAACATCATGTGTAGGGTATGTGAGTGTTTGATGGATAATGAAGTACCTAAACAACTTAACCTGAGTAGTAATGGGATAACTAATGAAAGTGGCATCGGTGAGCCATATTCGCTATTTGGTTTTTCAGGCTCACTTGTGTCCGTGGGACCCCAGTACTTGATTCTGTTCCTTGAATATTCGCTATCCACATCCGGGAGGCTTATGAACCCCCACAGGCGAGCTTGATTCATTCTTATTTCTTGGGGCCACAAACTAGTTTGAGGTTTTATTTACTATCTGTACTTATGCCATGCTTTCTTTGCTTTATTTAAATTGTGCGGTCTTGCACTTGTCTTGTTAGGAAAGCGGAATGTTTTCGCGGTGTCGACAAGCCCATCACATTTTCGGGTTCCCGATCGTTCCTGACCCACGCATAAACCTTGAGGCCGTCTGAGTCAGCTAACCGTTGCGGTAGCTCAATGGGGTGGCCTGAAATATTTCTGAATCTGTGATTGCTTTGTCGTGGATTGCCTCGTTGGGTTTTGATTTGGTTTTTCCGAGGCATATCGGTGTGTGTTGCTATTTGTGCACCCTGCAGGTAAAACTTCTAAAGCCGTGTCCGCGGTTATGGACGACTTAGAGCAGTTTCTCGATCATAGACAAGCATAACTAAAGTACATTTATTAATTTGACTAGACTAGGTACCGACTAGTAAATAGTGCAACACCGATGGAATGGATAATAAAGCCCAGCGGATGGGGGTTGTTATCCGCTTCCTCGTCGGTAAGCGAGGAGGAGGATGGATCTGTGAATATTACCATTATTACCGTTATAACTGTTGTTATTAATTCACGGACGTCCGTCTATCTTTGGTTAGGCGGGTGGTTAGCGAGTATCTATAGAATTGCTAGGGTTTATCTTTTGCTGCAATTGCGTCACCCAGTTGTGTCCCTTTAGAGGCATAAAGACTTGCGAAAGTACCCCTAGGGTCTCACACGATAAATTATTGGTCGGATGAAGCAGTACATTCGCAAGATGGATCTTTGGGTGGAAGAGACGATGTGGGCAACGATCATTGATTGTAGAGATTAGGAGCGAGGATCCGTGAGAGATCTGGGCGGGATCTGCTTATTTATGGGGCATCTTATGCCGATTTGCTTATCCGTACTGGATTTTGTCTTCCGCTTCAGCTTGATACTCATTGATTGATGTATGAGGAGATATCCTAAACTATTATATCTATCTAGGATATTTGGATCTTGCCGTATGGCGTTGCTATATTTCCTTTCTTTTTAGATGGAATGGCTCTGATGTACTGTTGTATGGTGGCTTGCATACATACTCATTTGTGTATGTAGTTAATCCCTTACTTTGCCGATTCGCGCCCGTTCTTGTCTCGATGTTTGGAAATGGTTGGGACGGCCGAAAGGTCTACCTGTGAGTGGCATTTGGGCCCCACCGTACTATTTCAACCATTTCCGCTCATCTAGGCTTGTAACTAGGAGCGTAATTCACCGAGGTAGTTACACTTGATCACTTCACTAACTTCCTCATCCTTCATCCTTGTAGATGGAGACTCGGTTCAGCAAGTTTTACCAGTTGGGAAACGGAGGTCAGCTGATCTTTCAGAGGGATCTAGATTCACTGTCAGAGTTACTAGGACGCCCACATCCGGAGTTTCTTGGAGCTCAACTTCCAGGACCCCAGGAGGAGACCTACAGTGGCTAGTCACCGCAGATCTTCGAGGAAGCATCGAAGCACCAACTTCCGGGAGAATTCAGTTCTCCGTGAGAGAGAATAACTGGCTAGATGGATTAGCCAGGGCAATGCATGAAGCTCTCGCACGTCTATGTGACCTCAGCATCAACAAGATCCAAGGAACCCGTTTTGCCCACTATGCAAGACGTGACTTCATGGGAATGCCGATGGAGATGCCAAGTCACCCAGAGTTGAGGCATCAAATGGAGAACCTTGACTTCTTGCTTCATGACAGACAGCAAGAACTGGACAATGCCAGGGAGTTAGCCAACCAGAACCGTGCCATCGCCGACCAGAAGGCCCAGACTTTGGCACTGCTCGTCCAAGATCGCCAGTCTCTTCGCCGCCAGCGTGCAAAGAAGGATCACACCATCGCCCGTCTTCGCAAGAAGGTGGCCGACCTCGAGAAGACCGTCAAGGAGCAGGAAGCTCAGCTTGCCTCTAAGGAAGAAGAAGATGAGGGTGAAGACATCTAGGGAGACATGGATTCTTACCTCAGAACCGATGATGACTTTCTGGAGGAGGATGCTGTGGACTTCTACACTGATGATGAAGACTTCGACTTCATCGACGATGACTAGATGTACTAGAGCACTATCGTAGCCTGAGATGTATCATCTCATTGTATGGTAGCTTACAGAATGGTTCATCAAACCATCTGTTTTCCCTTTGATTGTTGTGGTGTGTGTTGTATCGTGTGCTTGCTTGCATGAATGAAAAAGAAGTTAGTTGAAAAACCTGAGTTTAACTCAAAGTTTTAGATTTGAAAAAAAAGAAAAAACCAAAACCATGAACCTTAGAATTTCCCTCTTACCCCTATATCTATCTCAATCTTCAGATGACTCGTGGAAACCAAGGAGGGAGCAGCTCGTCGCAGGACCCAATGCTGCAGATCTTGCAAAATCTCATTGTGGACCATGAAGCAAGCAGGGCCGAGCGTCAAGCCAACTTAGCAACATTGCAACAGATCGCCCAAATGGCTCTCAACAACCAAGGACATGGAAATCAGGATCACCAAGGATCCAAACTCAAAAACTTTCAGAACACCAATCCCCCAATCTTTAACCAATCTGAAAACCCATTAGATGTTGATGACTGGTTACAGGACATGGAAAACAACTTAGAGGTTGCCAGAGTTGATGAGAATGAGAAAGTTCTCTTTGCCGCCCACTATCTGGCAGGAGATGCAAGAGCTTGGTGGAATAGCATCCGCAATATGAACCATGGTCAAGTGATGACCTAGGAAGCATTGAAGGTCAAGTTCAGCCGTACCCACGTGCCGCAAGGTCTCGTCAACAGGATGAGAGATGAGTTCCACGAATTGAAGCAAGGAAGAATGACTATGGTGGAGTACCGTGACAGATTCTTGTCACTTGCCAGATATGCGCCTGATGAGATCCACACGGAGGCCAAGAAGAAGGAGAGATTCTTAAATGGACTACATGATGAAATGCAGACTGTCCTTGTCAACATCCATTTCGATGATCTCGAAGAGCTAGTCGACTCTGCCATTCAGATGGAAGGGAAGATTAACCAGGAAAATGACAACCGCAAGCATCGAATGATGCAGCAATCTGGATCCAGTAGTCACTAGAAGTACCGTCCCAACCCCTCACCAGGATATGCACCAAGGAACAACCGACCCCCAAATTCTCGCCCAAGCTACCCCAACCGTAGCGGAGGCAATGTTAAGTCCGAAGGAAACAATCACAACTCCGGCAATGCCAACAATTTCAACCGTGCCCCTCCCAAGAACAACAACAACAACCTTTGCACCAGGCGGCAGCAATGTTGTGCCTGTCGCAGTCAAGGACAAGTCCCAGATCACTTGTTTCGAGTGTGGAGTGAAGGGTCACTACTCCAATGAGTGTCCCAAGAAGACTGCCGCCAATGCCCCTGTGAATGCCCTGGAAGAAGATTTGCCCCAGAGAACCCTCACAACCGCAATGGTCGTCTCTTCCACATGAACGCAGAAGAAGCCCAGGAAGCGCCAGATGTAGTGTTGGGTATGTTTTCTGTCAACTCGGTTTTAGCAAGAGTATTGTTTGATTCTGGAGCATCGCATTCATTTGTCACCGAAGAATTTGTATGCACTAGTAAGATTCACCCAACCAACCTGAAACATGTCATGATAGTTCAAATCCCCGGTTCAACAACAAAAGCTAGAAAATTTTGCAAAGCTGTACCTATCAGAATACATGGGATAGATTTTTATGCCAACCTAATTGTACTTGGAACCAAAGGATTGGAAGTACTACTAGGTATGGACTGGATGTCAAGGCATAAAGGATTGATAGATTGTGCTAAGAAAGCCATCACCATGACCAGTAGTTCTGGAGTAACAGTAGAGCATATCTCTGAAACCTTACCCCGTCAATTCAAGTGCAACAAGAGTGTAACCCTGCCCACCATTGACCAAGTCAGAGTGGTCTGTGAATACACGACGTATTCCCAGATGAATTGCCAGGTATGCCCCCGGATAGGGATATTGAGTTCATTATCGAACTAATCCCCGGAACCGGACCTATAGCCCAGAGACCCTATACCATGAACCCCTCAGAGTTAGTAGGCGAAGAAGCGGTTGGATGCCATGTTAGCAACAGTCGATCAGCCAAGCACATCGCCATGGAGATCCCCGGTGTTATTAAATCGACAAGAAAGATGGAGGCAATCGTCTATGTACAGATTACGAGAAAATTGAATGATGTCACCATCAAGAACAAGTACCCTTTGCCAAAGATAGAGGATCTATTTGATCGGTTATTTGGAGCCGGTATTCTCAAAGATTGATCTTAGGACTGGTTATCACCAACTTAAGATTCGTGCAACGGATATTCCGAAGACCGCCTTTACTACTCGCTATGGTTTATACGAGTATACGGTTATGTCTTTTGGATTAACCAATGCCCCCGCTTATTTCATGAATCTCATGAATAAGATCTTTATGAATTTCCTAGATAAGTTTGTAGTGGTGTTTATTGACGACATCCTTATCTACTCCAAGTCAGAAGAAGAGCATGAGAAACATCTGAGAATCATTCTAGAAACCCTGAGAGAGCATCAGTTATATGCCAAGTTCAGCAAGTGTGAGTTTTGGCTGAAAGAAGTAGGATTCCTAGGACATATTGTGTCTGCCGAAGGAGTCTTTGTTGATCCCACCAAGATCAAAGATGTCGAAGAATGGGAAGCCCCAACCAATCAAACCCAAGTTCGTTCATTTCTCGGATTAGCAGGATATTACCGCAAGTTCGTAGAAGGATTCTCGAGCATAGCCCGACCAATGACCCAACTGTTGAAGAAGGACAAGAAGTTTGAATGGGCAGACAAATGTGAAGCCAGTTTCCAGGAGCTGAAGAAGAGATTGATATCAGCCCCAATTTTGATCATGCCAGACATCAAGAAGCCGTTTGATGTGTATTGTGATGCATCCAAGATTGGCCTAGGATGTGTATTGATGCAAGAAGGCAAAGTCATCGCATATCTGTCTCGACAGCTGAAGCAGCATGAGCAGAACTATCCGACCCATGATCTTGAGCTAGCAGCTGTGGTTCTAGCATTGAAGACATGGCGTCATTATTTGATGGGTAGTCGCTGTGAGATTTACTCAGATCATAAGATCTTGAAGTATATTTTTACTCAGAAGGAGCTGAATATGAGGCAAATAAGATGGATAGAGTTAATCAAGGATTATGACCTTGACATTCACTATTACCCCGGCAAAGCCAATGTGGTAGCGGATGCTCTTAGCAGATTGCCGGGTAGGCTTAACACCATGATCAAAGAGAAGCAACCAAGTTTGTATGAGGAATTGGAGCAGTTCAGGACTGAGTTAGTTAGCAAAGGATTCCTAGCTAGCATTGAACTTCAACCCACTTTGATTAGCCAAATCAAGGAAGCCCAGAAGGGGAATGACAGTATCGACGGAATCAAACATCGTATTGGTATAGGAAAGGTACCTGGATTCACCGAAGACGAAGAAGGAGTACTGTGGTACAAAGGACGTATCTGTGTGCCAGCAGATTCAGAGCTGAAGGAAATTATCATGAAGGAAGCTCATGATACTCTTTTATCTATCCACCCCGGAGGAACAAAGATGTATCAGGATTTGAAAGAGCAATTTTGGTGACACAAGATGAAAAGAGAGATTGGAAGCTACATCGCCAAATGTGACATCTGCCAAAGAGTCAAAGGAGAGCATCAGAGACCTGCAGGATTGTTGCAACCATTGCAGATTCCGGAATGGAAATGGGATTCCGTCGGAATGGACTTTATCACCGGTTTACCTACTTCTAGTAGGGGAAATGACTCAATCTGGGTCATAGTTGGTAGACTGTCCAAGGTAGCCCACTTTATACCTGTAAAGACAACCTACCAGAGTGCAAAGTTAGCAGAGCTATACATTGCTAGGATTGTTAGTCTGCATGGAACCTCCAAGACCATCGTCTCAGATCAAGGAACCCAGTTTACTTCAAGATTTTGGCAGAAAGTTCAGGAAGGTTTAGGAACCAAGTTGAACTTGATCAGCTTATCACCCATAAGCAGATGGACGGTGAGAGTCAACCAGATCCTAGAGGATATGCTTAGAGCTTGTGTGTTGGAATACGGATCAAAATGGAAGCGCACGCCTTTCTGAAATTCTCATATAACAACAGTTATCAAGCTAGTTTGCAGATGGCACCATTTGAATTCCTATACGGAAGAAAGTGTCGTACCCCTTTGAATTGGTCGCAAGTAGGAGAGAGTCAAATCTTTGGGCCCGACATTCTCCGCGAAGCAGAAGAGAAAGTTCACAAAGTCCGTGAGCACCTCAAGACCGCCCAATCCAGACAAAAGAGCTATGCTAACAAGAGAAGGAGAGACCTGACTTTCAATGTCGGAGATTTCGTATATCTCAAGGTTTCACCATTAAAGGGAACTCAATGATTTAGTCTGAAGGGAAAGTTAGCTCCCAGATACATCGGACCTTTCAAAATTCTGAACCGTCGAGGAGAAGTATCGTATCAACTGGAACTGCCTGAAGAGATGTCAGCCATCCACAATGTGTTCCATATCTCGTTACTTCGCAAATGTCTGGAAGTGCCTGAGAAGACGTAAGTTTTCAAGAACATCGATCACAGAGCTGTGGAAATCAACAATGACCTGACCTATCGAGAAGTGCACATCCGTATCTTAGAAGAAGCCTACAGAACCACCAGGACCAAGAGTATCAAGTTTCTCAAGATTCAGTGGAGCAACCATACCGAGGAGGAAGCTACTTGGGAGCGCGGAGATTACATTAGGACAGAGTTCCCAGATCTCTTTAGTTCCTAGTTTTCTTTGTAAATCTCGGGACAAGATTTTGTTTAAGGGGGAAGGTTTGTAACATCCCAAAACTTCAATCCAAGGTTATCATGATCAAATCATCCAAAAATGGGGTTAACAAAAACTTTTCCAAATTTAAAATGAAAGCATTCATATATGTGTGCATTTAAAATAGGAGTTGTTTGAATTGCCATGATTGATTGATCCAATTCTTTTAAAATGTTTCTTAGGTGATTTAAACATCATCTACATCATTCCCAAACTTTTCCTAAAGAAAATCAAATCAAAAAGAATTAAAAAGGAGGAATGGTCATTTTGGCAAATTTAACTCCCATGCCTACTTTGGCTATTCCTAGTACTCAAAACTTAACAGAAACAATTCTTGATCTTTGCACCCCTTGCTAGTACACATAATGAGGTACCAAGGCCCACCTTTGGATCTACTAAAAACATTCTGTTAACTATTTTAAATGACTGTTTAAAATTGAATCTAATGCATATGCATAGATCACCCCTATTTCAAAAACCATCTATTTGAGCTCCACTTTCAAAACCCTTGCAACCAAAGACTACCTAGCACTAGTGGAGATCACTCAAAAATTTTGAAACCAAAATTCAAAACTTGTTCTCTTTCGGCCATTTCATCAAACACCTTGCTGGCAAGATAATATTGGCCTAACTAATACTGTTTTGGGTTAATTTTTGTCTAGCCATTGCAATGTGCTTTGATCATCTTGTCCCCCTCAAGCCTGACCAGACCAACCCCAGTCTCTTCCCTACCCCCTAGCCGCACTGCACTGCCATGCCGAGCCCTCTCTTGCCGACCAGGTGCACTCACATGACAGCCCTCTCCAACCCCTCTCGCCATGTCTAGTACCTGCCGGTGGTCCACCTCCACCAACCAGCCCCGGGCCGAGGCAGGCGAGCAGCCGAGAACCGCGCCCGGAGCTTGTCGAGCATGCCGACGCTGCCCCCAAAGCGCGCTCTGTCCCCGCTCGCATAGACCGCCCCTTGGCAGCAGCCCGCGCCCGCCGCTCCACCTTGACCTGGAGAACACCCCAGACACCCCCGCTGGCCGCCCAACGCCTCACAGCCACCGCTCGTTGTGGACACCGCCGCCTCTACCTCTCAGAGTACCACCTCGCCCAGACCGCAGGCCACTGCCCCTACGGCCGCATTCAAGTTCTAGAGCACCGCCAGGGAACCGCCCATCGATCGCCACCCCCAGCCATGCCTCTACCCCGCCGTAGCCATGTCGCCACCGTCGACTACCCATCCCGCTCGGTCTCACCGTCAGGCCTATAAAAGGAGCCCTCCCTAGCCTCTTCTCTCCACACCATTCCACTCCCCTCACCTCTCTGAACCTCACCCACCTCTCGTCGGAGCAAAGGGAGCAGCAGCTCGCCGGAATTGGAGCCGGAGCAGCCGTAGCAGGAGGAGAAGGGGGTCGTTGATTGCGACCACCCCAAGCTCCGCCGCAACTGCGCCTCGCCTCGCCGTCGTCTTCCACGTCGTTTGCCCGCCTCGCCGACCCCGCTGGAGCCCTGGTATGCCCCCAGTAGACCCCCACCGAGCCGCTAGGGTTCGAGCTCGTCGGCGACCTGTTCGTCGTCGACGACGACCCTCAGTCGTAGATTCCTATTCTAATCGCTTGCGGCTCACGGTACCATTTCGCGTTTTTAAGTCTGTGACATCGCGGGACCCCCAAGTCACAGCCCAGCGCCACGGAGCCACCAGGCCCATTTCTTTTCCCGTGCTAGCCCACCTATTCAAATCTGGATTTTTCTTTTTAGTTTGAATCTAGTTTCTATCCCCTAGTTTAAAAATCAATTCAGAGAGTTTTAGAAATCCAAAATGCATGAAACTAATTTTGTCTGAAAGGTATTAAAATGATCTATCCAAGCCCATTGGATTTAATTCAATTAGAGTTATAGATCTCTCCTAATAAAAATAAGAAGACAGAAGCTTTTGCAACTTGCAACATTTTTATAAAATCAAGCAAGTTAGCTTTTGAGGTTATTCCAACTCTCAAAAATCACATTTCATCATATCTATCTAAATATGTAATAATATTAAGGTTTACATGCAGTGACTTTGGACTAGTACCAAAATAATGCTATATAGGCATTTCTAGTCACTTTAAATCATTAAATAATGAACTTAAACCAAAGTAATATTGATCCAACCCTTAAATCTCATCCCCTCATGTTAAAATACGTGTTGAGGACATGTGTCCACATGATCCCATATTTTGGTGGTGAATATTAAATTTTAGTTAATATTTCAATGAGTAGAAATTACTTTTCTAAAATAAAAAGGATGAAACTATTGAAATTAAACTTGTGATGCTTGTGATGATAATAGATCATCAATTGTGTGTCTTAGAATGCTATCTAGCCTAGTTAAGTATTGTTTGGTGATTGTCTACTCCGTATGTATTGTTATAGAAGATAGTACCGACCAAGCTTACGAGGAGGAGGAGTGCTATCAAGACGAAGATGGAGAAAACTTCAACCACTGCACCAACCAAGGCAAGCTATTATTGGCAAGCTAACCCTTGCAAAACACACTTTAGCAAGACACCATTAACAGTACAAGCTACCCTTAGCAAACTAGAATCAAACTAGATGGTTTAGCAAAGATGCCATAAGCATGCTTTGATCACACCCCCTTTAACTACTAGTACCCCAAGTCTTACTTACAAGTTTTACTCCCCTTAGTACACAAAGTTCTTTACTTGTTTTGAAGGTAGCATAAAAAGTATAAAACTTGACCTACTTAGAAACCTTTAGATGTCGTTCTATGGCATGAGATTGATCCCATCCTTCCACCTTAGTGAACACTCTTAACTTAGTATTATAGAGTAGATCAAAAACTTGAGTCACTTTAGATGGGAACACTTGGTGAAAATGAATTATGAAAACCTTGGAATGATGAGTCATTCTATTGAGATGTTTGGACATGTGTTGAGAAACACAACTGGTTTATGATGATGAAAATGATGAGGCATGAGCCTTAACCCTTTTATAAAACTGATGGTTGGATTCGGATGCGATACCATTCCAAATTTACCGTACAACCACATTACCTGAATTGGGTAAGGCTTAGCTGGAAATTTATATGCATTAGTATTAGTTCCCTCACGGGAGAGGTTTGAGCTGAGGCTACCTCTCAATGATGTCCACCTATGCAGTGCCCAAGATGACTGATGGTCATGGTTGGGAGGCCATGCTCATAGGAGAGGTGCTTATACTAGGGTGTGTAAAGGGAAGGTTATGTTTGATTATCTGCATACTAAGTATGATGATTCAGGGTTACCCCTGACAGATGTATCGAATCTTGTGGTGAAAGTGTACCACCTCTGCAGAGTGTCAAACTATTGAATAGCGCGTCATGATTATGGACAGTTGGAATAGCCATACTGTTTCGTTGTCAGATGTTTTCTAAATAACTTGAAATAAAGGATGAACTTTGACTTAACCACAACAGGGTTGTGTTGATGATAATAGCTTCCCAACTTAAGTGATTCTAGAACTTTACTTTATCTTTCTTTGCTTCTGAACTCAGCTTAGGTTTCAAACTTAACTTGATAGTTAAACTTAGATTTAGCACTTTGACTTAGAACTATAGTACCTGTTAATAGTAGTTTGCGAGTACTTAAAGAGTACTCATGGCTTTTGTCCCTGGCTATTATCATGGCCAGACTATGAAGGAGATTATCAAGAGGATGGTCAGCAGGACGGCTATGATAACTAGGACTATCTGCCTTCGTCAGTATTGCTTGTGCCCCTGAAGATGGACCCCACTGCTACGCTTATCTTTTATTTCCGTTGCTTGTTGTATTAAAGACTGGATCATGAGATCCTTATTTGTGTAGAACCTTATGTATGGTTTGTAATGGATGATGTACAGTGATATCCAATCCGTTATGTCTCGCAAAGATGGTAATCCTGGGATTGCGAGGTATGGCATAACGGGCATCTGGGATTAAAAATCCGGGTGTTGACAGAGATGAAGAATGGACTAAAGCTCAAGCTTGGGGATGCCACCCCATGTCACCCCAAGAAATATTCAAGAGGTACAAGCGTCAAAGCTTGGGGATTCCCAAGGCATCCCCTTCTTCATCAATAAAAATTCCAGGTTTCTTCCAAACACTTCATTTTTATTATTTCATTCACAATTGTGTTGTTCTTGGAGCGTCTTTGTTTTTTTAGTTTTCTTTTGTTTAGTTTGCTGAATAAATTGGTTGGACCCCCTCTTTCATGCATTGGTTTTCAAATAGTTCGGTTTGGATTGGAAAAGAGTTGGAAAAGTTCATGCTTAAGTGGTAAAGAGAGCTTGTTTTTGACTGTGGCCTATGATTTGTCATGCCATGCTTGATATTGTTTTGGATTTATGCTTAGTATTCTTTGCTGTAGCATGACATGTTATAAACAATTGAGATTGCTTAATGTGCCTTGGAAGAATCATGCGTTGTTTTAGCATATTAAAGCATAGTATTGTGGTATTCTCCTTTGATGCTTTATTTGGGTTGACTTGGCACATGCTCACACCATGTTATGACTATCCCAAGTCACTGTAAGCCTTTATGATCCTTTAGTTTTCAACTTGTAGTATCACTTTATGCTTTGATTAATGATGTTTTGTCGCTCTGCATGATTATGGCCATTATTGCTCTCTTAGTTGGTCGCTCCTAGTCTTTTGCTAGCCTCCATAACCAAGTGTGAGTTCCACTCATGCATCCAACTCCTAAAACCAAGTTATTCCAAAGAGTCCACCCTACCTACCTATTAGCATTTGCTATTCCAAGTATATTCATGTTTTTATCTACCTTCTGAATTAAACTTGTTATGTGAAAATTAGTGATTAAAGCTCTCACGAACTTGATGGCACACTTTACTTTCTTGCAATTAATAAACTTGAACCATTGCGTCCATATTTGTTGCGTATATGCTTGCGCTTTATAAGTTGAAGTTAGCAGAACCATGTATCATGGGGAACGCTTTCAACATTGCACATGTACTTTGTACCCCATTGATATCATGTTCTTTTGCTTATGGATCCCGGCGGTGTGAAATAAAAGGAGAACTTGTAAGATCATGGAGTTTTTATTTGTGTTAGAGAAACGCCTGGGCCGCTAGCCTAAGCCATGCCTAATCATGGTGGAAACTTGCAGCATAACCATAATGAGCACTCTATGAAGCATACTCAATAAAAACCTATGCAAATAGCAAATAAAAGATCATTTGAGATGCTCATTGTCTGCTTGCCTTGTCATTTTGATTATGGGATAGCTCCTGTATCATGTGCAAGGGGTACCCCGTTGGCGGTTCTCTATGATACATATGTACTTACAATGACAAGAGCTTACTTGTGACTAAAGTTGAGTAGGATGAGGTTCAGTCTTCGTAAGTAAGGGGCATGAGATTTCGGCTTATAACTTGTCAAGCATATCCTCTTAGTTGTGTCACTTTAACCTTAATCACCTTCAAGATGCTTATGATAGGGGCAATGAGAGCTGAGAGCTAATAAGTACCATAATTTTTGGAAGCTCTTTATGAGACTTGAATCCCTACTTCCTTCTATGAAGGCCTTTCTTTTACTTTTATGTTGAGTCTCCACCTTCTATATTTATGCACCTACTTTGAGAGCATAGTGGCCATTCTTAGTTCTATGTGCATTGTCCCAAGACTTGTTGATTGATGCATAGCTTTGATATTGCTTGTTTTAAACTATTTGTATCTAGTCACTCTTATGAACTTTGAAGGTGTCCTATGCATTTATGTTTGCTACTCTATGAGGGACAAGCTGAATGCCACTATGCTATGTTTTCTTTATGTGAAACAAACAAACGTCTTGCAAAGCATTGTTATTCATGAATCTTTTGTTTATGCCTTTTCATGTTGCAACTTAGTTGCTTTGTCTTATTGCTAGAACTTTGTCATTCATGTTTTGATTGAAGTACTATGATCCCAGCTATCAATGTTTTACAAATACTTTGATCAAGTTTATGATGGTGCATGTCACCTCAAAAATTATTATTTCTTTTTATCACTTACCTACTCGGGGACGAGCAGGAGTTAAGCTTGGGGATGTTGATACGTTGCAAACATATCTATAATTTTTGATATTCCATGCTTGGTTTATATCTACTTTCTTATGTTTTGTCCACACTTTGGAATACTTTCTACACACTTTCTTGGACTAACCTATTAACAAGATGCCACAGTGCCAGTTGCCTGTTTTCTGCTGTTTTTGGTTCCAGAAAGTCAGAAAATGAATATTCTCGGAATTGGACTAGACAAAAGCCAAAGTCGCTATTTTCCCGGAAGATTCACGGAGCCAGAAGGAGAGACGAAGGGGGCCACGGGGTGGCCAAACCACCCCTAGGTACGGGTACCCCTGGCCGCGCCAGGGCATGGTGTGGGCCCCTGGCTGCCCACCGACCTTACCTCTTCGCCTATAAGATGCCTCCCGATGCAAAAACCCTAAATCGTCAAGCCTGCAGCCACGAAAAGTTCCACAGTGCCGCCGCCATCGAAGGGGAGATTCGGGGGACAGAAAGTCGCTATTTCGGCACCCTGCCGGGACGGGGAAGTGCCCCCAGAGTCATCTCCATCGATCTCCACCGCCATCTCCATCACCATTGCTGATTCCCATGATGATGAGGGAGTAGTTCTTCCTCGAGGCTAAGGGTTCTACCGGTAGCTATGTGTTCATCTCTCTCTCTCTATGCATGATCATATTGTGATCATGAGCTTTGTAATCAAGTAGATCTACCTTGCTATTCAAGTGCTTTAATAGATCTCTGCTCTCCCCATGTGTGTTGTGGGGCCCCCGGATTAATCCTTCGAGAATCCCTGTTATGCATACAACCACGATCCCATGATCAGTTAGTCATGGCACATAACCGAGAAGTATCATTACAACATCCGAGACATATCAAATTTACAAGACTTACATAAATGTCGTTATGGCTACATCAATAACCATCAGCAGAACTTCATCAAGCGTAGAGCCCAATCCATGCCTTAACCTACAGACAACTGACTGGGAGAACGTCCTAGCTCGCAGAGTCGCCAACATCATCTTTGTCTTGATATCTGACCAAGTTAATAGCCAGGGACAATGCCAGTGAGTACTTTGAATGTACTCACAAACCACCTTAAGATAACAGTAATAACAAGAGAATATGCATTATGGCTGTGGTAGTAGGAGGGCTCCAAGAGAGGTTCTTTTCTCAAATAGTTTCTCTTGTAGATATAGCATCTACATATCTTTGTTGAAAACTTTTGTAAACATTTTGGAAACCCTTTTTGTAAAGTTTTGGAAAACATCAGGACTGGGTCACCCATTTGTTCCTTTCTCCCGGTCGTCCCACAACCAAACTCCTTTCATTCCTTTCTGACCATCCCATGGTCAAAACCTTTCTCCTTTTCGACCATCCCATGGTCAAAATATTTTCAAAGCTTTTGCTTTTCTGAAATCCTTTTTGAAAACAAAACCAGCACCGCTCTACAGCAACCTTCCAAACCGTCCATGACCACAGACGCGGCTATTCGAATAGATTTACACTCTGTAGAGGTTGTACACTTTACCCACACAATCCGGGTACACTACCCTGATCTACACCGATCGTGGGTCGAGTAACCGATCAAGACTCACCGGATGCCCACTCCAATATAAGTGCCTACCCTATGAGTGTTGTTCCCCTCAACACCGGGATGTCGGGTACCGAGGACCAACCGGAGCGCATATTGCATGTCCCACGTGCGCGCTTTCAATGAGGGGCTCATAGTAACGCGCGGAGGTCTGTAGACCCTTCGTTCCTTCTCCCGGTCGATGTCTCACATGGACTGTTTTCCAGAGAAGGCCCACCCTCCAGGGAGTTTCATCCCCTATAGTAGTTGTGAGGCAGCTTATACCAGAATAGACAAACATCAAATCTAGCCCTGTCCCATACCAGAGTAATGTGGTTGCACGGGTTAATTGTTCTAGCAAATCTGCAAAGAACCGGGTGCATTTTCGTAAACCTTTTTCCTCCATCTTTCCTTTAGCATTTTATAAAAAAAAACTTCTTATTTTTCAACATCTCTGGGGAGGTCCCACCTCACCAAGGTTTTATCATAAAACATTTGGTAAAACTTTTTCCGGGGTCTTCCCATCCTCTAGCTTTGCTTCGGCTAAATCGGGTTCTCCAAAGGGGTATGGTGGATATGCACCATCTACTCTACTAGGGACAATTAGGTATCACCAAGGGGGTTGTACTTAATAGTACAAAAGTGTAATAGTTGGGAGGGGGCAAACCACTACCATATATATATATACATCAACATAAAGTAAAACGGTGCAGTTTTAATAAACAGTAGTTAAAACATGCATAAGTAAAACAGTAGGACAAGGCTTATGAGCAAGAAGGTGGCTTGCCTAAGATCAGCAATATGGCAATATGTCCCTGGCCTTCTTATTTAGATAACCAAGAATACCAATAATAACAAGACCTCTTCTTCTCAGCGTCAATACAAGCGCAACTATCGTCGTCACCGAGTACACATGCAAACAAGCAAGACCACAATCAAACAAGGCATTCAAGCATCAAAACCATACAGCAAGCAAATTACAATACAAGAGTACAAGTCATTAGTGGTGTTGAGAAAATGGATTAGAAGGATTGGGAGCATGTCTTGGAACATTTGAAGGAAACCATATGGGTTTCATAGTCTAGAAACTAGGGATGAGAGGGTTTTGGAACAAAAACTTATTATATAAGGTACCATTGTATAAACATGATACCAACAGATAGGTATTGATAAAATGAAACCAACAAAAGTGGTTTCACCACATTATCAAATTCCATGGATTTGTAATGAATATTCTAGTGGAAAAAACTCTAGTTTTAGGAAATAATTCACCAGAGACGTTCGGGAGCTCAAAAAATTATTTCCTTGGATGGTTCCATAGGGTTTGATGTACTTATTCACTGAGAGTTGGAATCATGCCAAAATATTTACCAGAATGCCCTCAGGAAATTTCCAAAAGCAGTTCTGGAGTTGTTTTGTCTTTTTCACCAAATTAAATCTATAGAAGCTCTTAATTTGATTCCAAAGACATATTGTAGGTATTTGGAATACCTTTCTGTAGATTGGAATTACCTTGTTTGGATTTATATAACTCCTGCAGTGATTTTATTGATGAATAAACCATGCACAGAAATGTTTATTCCACCAAAACTCAATAGGGGTTCCAACAATTAAGGTCTCCTAGGTTTGGTTAGATATGGATGTAGATAATCCATTAGAGTTGGAATTAGGGTAAAATCTATTATGGATTGGCCTAGAGAATTTTCTAAAGGCAGAAAGTCTCTGCTTTCGTTATTTTTTCTACAGCAACTCCAAAGCTCCACTTGGTATGGGGCTGGGGTGGCATGCAGGGTACCACTGATACCTTTCAGTGCAAAGTGGTTTATTCAAATTGGAGTTGTAAAACTACCAGTAGGATTTTAGGAGGGTTTTAGATACCTTCTAGATATTGATTTAATATAAAGAATCTATACATAATCTAGGCTATCCAAAGGTACTGAGTGTTAGAGAAAATATACATGTACCTAGGAAAATTTAGATCTGGGCACTTTGTGTTGATTTCCATTTTTAAAAGGATTTAAACCAAATAGTCAAAATAGATCTGGTGGAAAAATATTAAAGAGGAAACGAGAGCCGGGCTGGTTTTCCAAGGGGAATTGGGCCGCCGGGAGGAATCGGCCCACGAGGCAGCAACACGTGCGGGCGGGAGTGGTTTTGAATCCCGTTGGACGGGGCCCATCTGTCAGCGTCGGCGGGACGACAAAGGGGTACGGGGCAATGACAGTCGTTAGATTAGAAGGGTCATCGACGACGGGGAGCTCGTCGTCCTTCTTCTCGTGGCAAGCGAGAAAACCCTAGAGGCGGGAGGCGCAGAAGCTCACACAGGGCTCGGGGGAGGTCGGGGATGGTCCAGGGCGACGCGGTGGAAGACGGCGAGCTCGGGGATGGTCGGCACGGTCCTTGTTGGGGACAGGGTCCTACTCCCGTGACGGCGACCGAAGGGAGCCTCGTCGGAGCTCATCGGCGAGGCCAGTAGAGGTGATCTTGGGCCAAACAAAAACATGGGGCAAGTCAGGAGAGGTAGGGGAGCATGATAGGATGACATGCAGAGGGTGAGAAGGAGAGAGCGAGGAGCTACGCTCGAGTTTTTGAAAGAGGCCGAGAGCTCCACTTCTTCTTCTTTCGAGAAGAGCAGAGCAGGGGAGAGGAAGAGGGTGCTCTGGGGAGGGGAGTGGAGAGTGATTGGGGGCAAATGCGCCAGAGAGGGGAGAGCTGGGTGGCCTGGGGTATTTAACCCGAGAGGAGAGGTCCATGATGGACATGGCCTATGGAGCAAGGGTGAGGGGGTGAAACCAGGGCTTGTATTGCTGTGGGCTAAGGGAAGGTGGTTTTCTGGTCGAGCTGCAGGGCAGAGGGAGCAGTGTGCAACAGCTGCAAGGGGAGTAGGAAGGTTTGCAAGGCAAGGCACCCACATGGGGATAAGCTCTAGTGTCCAAGCACTAGAGGACAAGCTGCTATAGTGATTTGCTACAGTGATTACGACCAGAGGAGATGGTGGTTGCTTTGGTGAGTGGTGGTGATCCTTGGTGGTGGTTGATCCTTGATTTGGCTCAATAATTCCTTAGTTTGCCCAATTTGATTAAATAGATGGTCATGAAGGAAGTCTAGAAATTTGACCTATGCAAGATGAGGCAAAGATGGTGGTAGATGGGTGTGGATCATATATAACTCCATAAATTGACTGAGAATTATTGGATGAATTTTGGTCCACTTTAGATCATTTATTCAAAAAGTGCAGAAGTAACTTCTAGCATATCATTTGAAAATTTTACATTGGACAGGGTTGGTTTATGGTTGGAGATGGTCCCAAATATGAATACACACTTATGGGAATTTTCCCAAGATTTATTAGAAGATAAAAGTATTTAAAACAATTATTATTCCAATTTAGCCATTTAAGAAAATGGGCAAAAAGAAATAATAAAGCTCTTCAAAAATATCTATTTTTGAAGTGGTAAGATGGGGTATGATATGTGGGTCTCAATTGAGTCAAAATTTGGGGAAGTGCTTTGGAAAAATCCAAACTTTCCCTTATGGAAGAGGTTTTGAAGAATTTGTCTACTAAAGAATTAAATTGATTTGGAGCCAAAATAAATATGGGTAATATTTGATAAATCTTGATGATCAAGGTAGATGATGTATACAAGGTGTAGCAAGCATTTGCAACCTTGGGATTGGAGAATCCAAGTTGATTTTGGTGGGATACCCTAGATTAGGGATCTAGGGTGATGTTAATTTCATACTATCAAAACATGGTTGTATCTTGGAGTTCAGATCTCCCCTTGGGGTATGGGATATATGGATGGATAGACCAAGTTATGTAGATTTCAATGGTGTATAGTTTTGAGCTTGATCCTTCTTGAGCTCACCGAGACAGGCTTTCAAACTTTGAATAAAATAAGCCTACCAAAGAAGAGTATCAACTAGCCTTCAAAACCTTGTGGGTTTAAGAAGCACAAAGATCCACTTGGAACAAGTGAAGTATATATTGATAGACCTATATTAGTAGATCACAACCATGCAAAGAGTTGGTCCATAGAAGGTTGGATGATGGTGTGAGCTTCTGTCAAAGTAGGCATGTTGACTAGATTTGCAGGAACAGTTATTTTCTTGCCTGCAAAACCATCAAGAACAAGTGGGTTGGAGGATGATCTAACCAAGGGAAGGAGTGGGCCTTGGTAGTCCTTAGGATGGTTAACAAGATGGTTCAAGTGCATTACCAAAAGTGCACAAGGGTTGAGAAAGGGAGACATCCAAAAAGGTGATGTTGGAAATAGTTTTCCAGACAGCCAAATTTGGCAGACTTAGGGTTTTTGACTAGAATAAGAGGGAGGATGTTTTTGATTGATTTCAAAGTACCAAATCATCATCAAGTGGATGATGTTGAAGTGTAGATTTAGTATAAAGGATCCTTGCTTGATATTGGTCTTCATTGACTTGGAAACTTCTAGAAGGGATATCTTCAGGATTGATCTGGTTAAGGGTTTTAGATAATCACCTAGTATCTAGAGATTAGATCCAGCTTTGTATTATTGCTTAGGGTGTGGTGACTTGGAAACATATTGATCTTAGTGATGAGCTCCTATAGTAGCTCATACTATCTCCTAAGCAGACAAATCAAGCAACAGATCAAGGTAATTCATCTTACGAACAAATTAACTACTACTAGGGTTACCATCAAGCTTGGCTTGAGGTAAGGTTGGGTATATCGAAAAGTTTGTAGTTTGGAATAAGATGAGGGTCTCTTGGTATCTCTACCAAGGGTAGAATTCAATTGCTTCATAAAAAGGTTTTGTTAAATCTAGAGATAAGAATAATAGAAGGTTCTGTCTTGAAAACATAATGAGATTATGTTATATAGCTCCCCATAGTTTGATCAATAGAAGCTACTAAAATAGTTGGTTTGCAAAGGCTTCTTGGCTCAGGTTTTGAAATGCCAGAACATTTGAGAATATGGAAATTAAGCCAAGACTGTTTTGGGAAGTAGCTTTTGTCAACTAGTGTTAAGGTAAGGAGTATATCCTTTAATACACATTCATATGCATAAGCATATCCAAACAACAAGCAAACACTTCAGCATTAAACAAGAAAAAGTTTTTGTTCCCCCTGATTTTTGCATTCTGGACAACTAATCAGGGTTGCTGAATTTGGGATGTTACATGTGTGAAAGTGACAGCGTGCACACCATGGTGGCACTTAGGCTAGAGATTACAAATACTTGTTATGAGTTATATTTGGAGTTGGATGTCTTTATGAAATTGTGGTGTTTGTTGGAACCATCTAGTGCTCAAGCTGACAGTGTGGGGTTATCTAGATGGGGAAAGCAAACTTTGAGGTGTGTTGTTATAGCCCTACCATGGATTAGAGTGTCCAACCGGAGAGTAGTTCAAAGTAGTATCATGAAGATAATATATTTATATGACAATGTTCACTAGTGAAAGTATGATCCCTAGGCCTTGTTTCTAAGCATTGAAATATCATTTGCAACTAGATATGTTACCTGTTTGCTTGCTTCCATCTTTATTTCAGTTTGCCTTTAGTCTTTTCCTCCCGTCAAGCTATTTTCTGGCACCGTTGTCTTTTATCCATACCACTTGTATTTCACTATCTCTTCGCTGAACTAGTGCACCTATACACCTGACAAGTGTATTGGGTGTGTTGGGGACACAAGAGACTTCTTGTATCTTGATTACAGGGTTGCTTGAGAGGGATACCTTTGACCACTTCCTCCCTGAGTTCGATAAACCTTGGGTGATCCACTTAAGGGAAACTTGCTGCTGTTCGACAAACCTCTGCACTTGGAGGCCCAACAACTGTCTACAAGAATAGAAGTGTGTAGACATCAAGAAGTCAAACTCTAGCAACTTAAGCATGAGCTTATGCTGAATTCCTTCTAGCTGCCTCTGGCTAGCTATGTATTTAAGGCTGCATTGGTCAGTTTTGATCACCAACTTATTCCCAAGGAAGTAGTATCACCATTTCTTGAGTGCTTGCAATATAGCCAAGGCTTCCTTTTCATAAACAGATAGAGCTGAATTCTTTGGGCCTAAAGATTTGCTATAAAAGGCCAAAGGCTTAGAATGTTGCATCAATACAGCTCCCAAACCAGTGTCACAAGCATCAGTTTCCAATGTGATTGGTATGGTAAAATCTACTCATGCAAGAAGTGGAGGTTGGGACATGACTGTTTTTAGTTGCTCAAGAGCAGCCTGCTATTCTTCACCCAATTGGAATGCATTCTTTTTAGAGCATTGTGTAATGCCTGGCAGTTGAGAGCATATTTGGGGATAAATCGCCTGTAGTAGCCTGTTAGACCTAGAAAGCCCCTTAACTTCCTTACTGACTTTGGCATTTCCCACTTGATAATGTCTTGTATTTTAGATGGGTCAGTAGCCACTCCCGGCCCAAAAATAATGTGTCCTAGGTATTCAATTTGAGGTTGTTCGAACTAACACTTTGAGAGTTTGGCTTTTAGGTGGTTTTGTCTGAATACAAATAACACCACTAGCAAGTGCTCCAGATGTTCCTCCTTTGTTTTGTTATAAACGAATATGTCATCAAAGAAAAATAAGACAAATTTGTGCAGATAGGAAGCAAAGATTGTGTTCATCAGTTCCTGGAATGTTGTCGGCGCATTACAGAGGCCAAACGGCATTACCAGGTATTCATAGTGACCTAAGTGGGTAGATAATGTTGTCTTTGCAATATCTGCTTCATGCATTTTGATCTGATGGTATCTAGACCTTAAGTCAAACTTGGAGAAAAGCATAGAGCCCTGTAACTCATCCAGTAGGTCCTCAAAGACAGGAATAGGGATCTTGTTCTTTATGGTTTGTTGATTTAAGGCTCTGAAATCAGTGCATAAATGCCATGATCTGTCCTTCTTCTTCACCAAAAGAATAGGGGATGAATATAGACTTTTGCTGATTCTGATCTCTTTCTTCTGAATCATATCCTTTATTATTTGTTCCACAATATTGTTTTGGCTATGAGACATCCTATATGGTCTGATGTTTGGAGGTTTTGAGTCAGCCATGAGGGGTATTTGGTGGTCAATTTCTCTAGCTGGTGGTAGGCCCTGGGAGCTTCAAATATGTCCTTGAATGACTGTAACAGAGCTTGAATACCAGGGGACTGAGCTTGCTGTCTCTGGATTTCTGTATCATCTGCACTCACTGTGTACAACAGAAGGTAGCATGTGGCTCCCCATGCCATTAGTTTGCTGCACTGATCAGATGTAATGAGAAGTTTTGAAGGGAATATGCCCGAGAGGCAATACTAAAGTGGTTATTATCTTATTCCATGTTTATGATAAATGTTTATTTTGCATGCTATAATTGTATTAATTGGAAACGTTAATACATGTGTGTTTAATAAACAAAATACAAAGTTCCTAGTGATGCCTCTCATATAAACTGGCTCGTTGATTAACAAGATGATCAAGGTTTCCTAATCATGGACATTGGATGTTGTTAATAACGAGGTCACAACATTGGTGGAATGATGTGATGAACATTCATCCAAAGTATAGCATTACGGTCAAAGTCATTATGTTTATATTGCTATAATATCATACAAAAGTAATCCTAGTCCTTAGGCCATGAGATCATGTTAATCACTAACACCGGAAGAGTATCTTGATAACATCAAACGTCACACTGTAACAGGGTGACTATAAAGGTGGGTTCAGTGCTACGAAGGTGTTATGCAGAGGGTCATGGATCAAGAGTGGGATTTGTCCATCCCGATGATGGATAGATATACTCGGGGCCCTCTTGGTGATATCACATTGAAATAGCTTGTAAGCAAGTGATGTGATCACTAGAATGTTATATCACGGGAACGAGAAAAGAGTGCATGTCGGTAACGAGATCAAACTAGGTATTGAGATACCAATGATCGAATCTCGGACATGTAATATATAGCAAGACAAAGGGATTTAGTTACGGCGTTAAAGGTTCACACGATCACAAGAGTCATTGTTGAATGTGTGGGAGTCATTATGGATCTCCAGGTCCCGTTGCTGGTTATTGATCGGAGAGGGGTCTCGATCATGTCTGCATTATTCGTGAACTGTAGGGTGACACTCTTAAGGGATACCGACACCATTTGGAGCAAATATGTTTCAGATAAAGATTTAAGAAAGCACTGGAATCATTTCGATGGAAACCGGAATTGTTTTGGGTGAAATTGCAAAAACTGGTTCTGCATGTGATATTGAAATATTGCAAGGGGTTTTATGTGAATGTTTGTTAATTAAAGTAATTAACAAAATTATGAATAAAATAAGTAAAATAGTTTTATTTAATAAGAGCTTGCATTAAATTTGGAGGAAATTTAATGCATGTGAGTGGAAGTGTGAGTGGAGGCATATTTATGTGAGTGGAGCATCCACCACATGAATGATGGAAGAGGTGGGGGCACCACCATGGATGCCACGCCATGGCCCTTGGTTGCCCCCACTTCCCTATAAAAGGCCCCCCTCTCCTCCTCACAACACACACCTCCTCGTAAAGGATCTCTCTCCCGCTCTAGTTATTCTCCATGATCTCGGATTAGCGAGATACATGTTCCCGGTGGCTTTATCTGGAAAGGAGTTGTTGCTTCCACTGCTTTGCTGGAGCGAGGGACGTAGGTTGTCGGGGTACCGAACGTGTGTGCGATCACGGATACATCGCTGCTTTGCGGTGCTGGACTTGGTGGTGCTGGACTTGCTGGAGCTGGATCTGATGGACGTGGTGGAGCTAGACCTGCTGGACTTCATCACGATCTTGAGATCGTCAAGTTTATGACTACATCATCCACGAGTTCAATCTCATTAACAAAGCTTTGTTGTCTTCGAGGGTATGTTCTCTATGTATGTATATCCACCCGTTGCTTGTATCTAATAGATAGATCTTGGCGTATAATAGTTCCCATCATACGGAATTTTTTGTTTTCTATGTTGCGAACCCAGCAGTGGTATCAGAGCTTGATCTATGTGTATGTGCTTTGCACTGGTAGTACACATATGTTTATATGTGGGCGATGATGATCATGTTATTGCTTCTTTCATGTATTTTGGATATTGGTGGCATAGTGGGATGAAACGGCCCGGACTAACTTTACATGTCCTCGCACATGAGACCGGTTCCACGAATGACATGCAACTAGTTTTGCATAAGTGGCTAGTGGGTGTATGTCTCTCCTACTATAGTCAATATCTGATTTACAACGAATTGCTAATAACTTAGTTATCATCGTTGTGGTTCCATGTTCGTAGGTAAGACCGGTTCTATCTCCGAAAGCCCTAAGACATGTAAAACTAGCAATGGATAAATTAGAGGTGTCTAGTTTAGATTGTTCCTGGGTTAGTGTCATGATATGGTAATATTGTAAGTTGATGTATAGTTGATACCCTTACAACACACCTAACGTGTAAGTTCCATAGACCTTGGCCTTACACACAAAGGAATGATAGAATCATATCACGATGCACATGATGGTGATCAAATGCATGGACAATATATTTCCACTTTACACATATGATGTTTGCATCTTATATTGCTAGTTTGGAGTTTTATTAGCATTATAAGATGATCCCTCATTTAGATATCAAGATAAAAATGTGTTCTCCCTTAAGTACACACCATTTATGTTTCGCCGCTTCAAGACATCACGTGATGATCGGGTGTACTTGAATCCACGATCATATTTCGGGTGTAAGACAGTTTTACACATGCGAGTACTAAGGTTCTTACTTGGCGAGTCTAGCATGTATAGACACAGCCTCGAAACACGGACCAAAAGGTTAAGCATGAGTCATATAGTTGATATGATGCCAATATTGATGCTCGCCTTTGAAACTATACTGACTCACGTGATGATCGGACTTGGTGTAGTGGATTTGGTTCATGTAATCACCAAAAAGACACGAGGGATGTCGTTTTTGAGCGGGAGTTCATTTCTAATTTGGATTAGTCGAACTAAATTTGTCATAAACTGAATTGAAGTGAATTTGCATAATTTGTTGTAGTCATTGGCATCTGTTTACTACCTTATGCTTAGTTTTAATTGAGATAATAGAACTATAGAATTCTGGATATTTGCTTTACGAACTGGTATCGTATTGTTTTGAATGTCAATTTTAGAAGTCCGATTGCAAACTTTCAGCAAACTCTATTTACTCCATGAAGTTTAATAAGTAATATTAAATCGAGAGTAAGAATTCCAATGTTAGTATCTAAAGTATCATGTTTGCCTCCATGATTCTTGATATTCAAAAGTTAATTTTTAATATTGAGGTTATCTAGGAGCTGAAAGAATTGTTTAGAAGCCATCATGTGTGGAAGATATTTTGATATCTGAAATAATGTTTATGGTTGCAATATGATAGAGTATAATTTAGCAAAATACATATTCTCACATTGTATGAGAATTTGCGAATGTTGGAGACGCTAGACGTCCTAATCTTCCAAAAGGTTTTGGGAACTGACATTATACTCATGATTCGTCCTTGTAAGCCACAGTAGCTTGATAATGAAAGTTGTCATGATAAGGATGAATATAAGATGTAAGTAAAATGTTTACTGTGTTTAAAAGATTACTAAAGAATGGAATTTTGAAAGAACACCAAACATTTGATGATGATGATCAACTTCAAAGTGCAAGCCCAATGGTATTAGTATTTTACGATACATGCTTTGGACTGTGTGTCATATGTATGACACCACTGTTGATGTTGATATATTCTTTTAAAAGGAAAAGGAAATGCTGAAAGAGAATCTATAAAATATTTGGCAGAAAATAAAAGACTGGAAATGTCTAGCTAAGGTATATAGAAGATATGCATGTTATGGTTGTATTCTTTGCTTGTTAAACAATATGGTTCTTGGGTATTGGATACATAATTGGTTGGTATGAAATATCATACGGAACGACACAATTCATAAACTACAATGGCCTAAGTAACTAGCAAAAGAATATGTGATGATGTTCATCAAAAACAAATAAAGTGTTATTGTATTTCTTGTTGACATCAAAGCTTACCTTCAAGATTTGTTTAAATAATTGTTATTTTGTTCCGGTATTATGAGAACATTGGTTGTTCAAATAATTACCGTATTCCATAAAAGATGGATGAACTTTTACAAGTCTAGTTGGAGAAATCACGTCCATAAAACTTATGCTAAAATGTCGCAAGACAAATGATTGAAAGATCACCTACGAAGTGACATCGCTGTGTAAATTATATTGGAAATAAAACATGAAGAAACTCCATGTTGATGGATTTTTGGAGTCATATCCTTTCTCTGGAAATTTGAGTGAATATATCTATATATTTACTTAATAAGGAAGAAGTATGAAACATTTGAAAATTGTTCAAAGACTTTCAGGATGAAGTGGAAAATCATTGTAACAAGAAAATAAAGATTTTATGATTTGATCATAAAGGAAGATATTTGAGTTACAGGTTTAGCAAAACACCTAAGATTTTGGGAATTGTTCCACGGATTTGCATTTCCCGATAAACCACAGGAGTATGGTATATTCGAGAGATCAAATCAAACCTTGTTTGACATGGTAAGATCAAATGTGTCATTTGTAAAACTGTCATTATATTTTAAGGACTAAAGCTTTAGAGACTACCACTTTTACACTGAAAAGAGCACCATCATGATCCGTTGAAATGACATTATGGTTTGGGAGAAAACCCAAGTTGTCTTTTCTTAAAAATTTGGTATGCTATGCATAAGTAAAATATTTACAACAAAGTCGGATAAGCACGCCTTTGTAGGTTATCCCAAAGAATTTGTTGAGTATTCCTCCATAACACCAAGAACAAAAGAGTTTGTCACTTGGAACGTTAAGTTTCTTGAGAAAGAATTTTTCGCGAAAAGTTAAGTGGGAGGACAATAGAACTTTGATAAGGTTATTGAACCTTAGCTATATGTGCTAATTAGCGCAGCGCCGGAAGGTGTCCCGGTGGCGGCCACAATGCTCATGGCTCCCGTGGTTACAAAGGTTGTGATCTTGGATATTAGAGTTCCTATTTGAACCGTACGCATCAGGTAATAATCAAATAGTGAGATTTGATAAACAAGTCTTTGTTGTTTTGGCAATAATGAACCGACTGCATGCAAAGAAGCGATGATGGGCCCTGACTCCATAGAATGACTAGAAGTCATAAAATCTGTGATAGTTTCCATACACGAGAAATCAAGCTTTTGAACTTGGAAGACCCACCAAAAAGGCATGGAGCCTATCGGTCGTGTTTGGATCTATAAAGAAATAGACATGGATGTTTCACATCTATGAAATAATCGACATGTCGAAAAGTTATTTACGACAATGTTCAAGGAGTTTACTATGACAAGATTTGATCTTTCATAGCGATATTTAGTCTTGGCGGATTAATCTAGCAACCACTACATATAATTTGGTATATGGTAGTTGAACAAACAAAACAATGTTCTTCAAATAGAATGGTTACCTAGGACGTTTACATGACATGGTCCGAAGGGTTTTGTTAATTCAAAGGGTGCTAAAAGGGCATGCAAACTTCAATAGTTGAAGTGAGCATAGCGGAGTTGGAATCTTCACCGTGATGAAAATATTAAAGGAGTTTAATTTCATCGGAGACGATGAAGATGCTTGCATTTGCAAGAAATTAAGTGGGAGCACTGAGACAAATTTCCAATACATTATGCAGAGTACATATTGTTGATTGGAAATGATGTATCTTTTATTGACACGGGTTAAGAATTTCATTTTTGATGAAAGACTTGGGCAAAACCGGAATATTCGGCATCAATGTCTATATGGATAGATTGAGGCGCTAATATGGTTGTGCCAGACATACATACATGAGATATTGAAAAGGGTTCAATATGGAAACAACAAGAAAGGTTCTTGTTGCATGGAAAGGATTGTATCAAGATTCAAGTTTTTAAACACTTGGTGAGTAAAATCACATGAAGATTTTGATCAATAATACCGTGATATGTACATATCCAGATATGTCCAATGCTCTAAATGTTATGAGCATATACCAGAATGATTCATATGATGATCATTGGATGATAGTAAAGATATTCTTATGAGCTTTGGAAGAACTAAGAATATATCATGTATAAGTGACAAATAGTTGATAATAGTTCATTGTAATATGTTACATTGATACTAGTTTGTCACAAGATACAAATTAAATTTATCTCAATTTAAACTATGGGTGGCACAACATTATGGAAAGGAAATTCCATGATGGATTTGGATGAGTTCCAAAGTTAAGACATTATGACGGATACTACAACAAAAGGCTAAGTATATGACTGCCATAGTAGCAACATAGGAGGGCATTTGTGTCAAGTAGTTTGTTATCAAACTAGGTGTGGTTCATAGTGGGATAATACTATGAAGATATATTGTATGACAATACTATCGACATGTTTTAACCCAAAAAGAACTAAAGGTCTCACCAAAGGACTAAATTTATACAAAGCCATCTCATTAGAGAATGAGTGATGCGTAGAGATGCAAAGACATGCAAATACACACGAACCTGAAAGTGCCAGATCCGGAGATTATGTTAACCACTAGCAAACGCGTATATTAAACACCTAGGTGTTGTATATATAAGTTTACAAACTAGATTATTGACTCTACTGCAAGTGGGAGACTGAAGGGAATATGCCTGAGAGGCAATAATAAAGTGGTTATTATCTTATTCCATGTTTATGGTAAATTTGTTTTTTGCATGCTATAATTGTATTAATTGGAAACGTTAATACATGTGTGTTTAATAAACAAAATACAAAGTTCCTAGTAATGCCTCTCATATAAACTAGCTCGTTGATTAACAAGATGATCAAGGTTTTCTGATCATGGACATTGGATGTTGTTAATAACGAGATCACAACATTAGTGGAATGATGTGATGAACATTCATCCAAAGTATAGCATTACGATCAAATTCATTATGTTTATATTGCTATAACATCATACGAAGTAATCCTAGTCCTTAGACCATGAGATCATGTTAATCACTAACACCGGAAGAGTATCTTGATAACATCAAACATCACACCGTAACAGGGTGACTGTAAAGGTGGGTTCAGTGCTACGAAGGTGTTATGTAGAGGCTCATGGATCAAGAGTGGGGTTTGTCTATCCCGATGACGGATAGATATACTCGGGGCCCTCTCGGTGATATCACATTGAAATAGCTTGCAAGCAAGCGATGTGATCACTAGAATGTTATATCACGGGAACGAGAAAAGAGTGCATGTCGATAACAAGATCAAACTAGGTATTGAGATACCAATGATCGAATCTCGGACATGTAATATATCGCGAGACAAAGGGATTTAGTTACGGCGTTAAATTCACACGATCACAAGAGTCATCGTTCAATGTGTGGGAGTCATTACGGATCTCCAGGTCCCGCAGCTGGTTATTGATCGGAGAGGGGTCTTGATCATTTCTGCATTATTCGCAAACCGTAGGGTGACACTCTTAAGGGATACCTACACCATTTGGAGCAAATATGTTTCAGATAAATATTTAAGAAAGCGCTGGAATCATTTCAATGGAAATCAGAATTGTTTCGGGTGAAATTGCAGAAATTGGTTCTGCATGTGATATTGAAATGTTGCAGAGGGTTTTATGTGAATGTTTGTTAATTAAAGTAATTAACAAAATTCTGAATAAAATAAATAAAATAGTTTTATTTAATTAGAGCTTGCATTAAATTTGGTGAAAATTTAATGCATGTGAGTGGAGGCATATTTATGTGAGTGGAGCATCCACCACATGAATGATGGAAGAGGTGGGGGCACCACCATGGCTGCCACACCATGGCCCTTGGCTGCCCCCTCTTCCCTATAAAAGGCCCCCCTCTCCTCCTCACAACACACCTCCTCGTGAAGGATCTCTCTTCCTCTCTAGTTATTCCCCATGGTCTTGGATTAGCGAGATACATGTTCCCGGTAGCTTTATCAGGAAAGGAGTTGATGCTTCCGCTGCTTTGCTGGAGCGAGGGACAGAGGTTGTTGGGGTATCGGACGTGTGTGCGATCACGAATGCACCGCTGCTTTGCGGTGCTAGACTTGGTGGTGCTGGACTTGCTGAAGCTGGATCTGATGGACGTGCTGGACCTGCTGGACCTTCTAGACTTCATCATGATCTTGAGATCGGCAAGTGTATGACTACATCATCTACGAGTTCCATCTTGTTAACAAAGCTTTTTTGTCTTCGAGGGTATGTTCTCTATGGATGTATATCCACCTGTTGATTGTATCTAATAGATAGATCTTGGCGTATAATAGTTCCCATCGTAGGATTTTTTTTGTTTTCTATGCTGCGAACCCAACAAGTTTGTCCGCAAGAAACAAGTGATCACTAGTGTCAACAGTTTTCCTTGGACTCCAATAGTTAACTTTCTTTCAATGAAATCGAAAGTAACTGGGTTGTGCTCTTTGAACCAATTTACCCTTAAGATAATATCAGACCCTTGGAGCTCAAGTATTATGAAATTGGTGCATAATTCATGACCTTAGATGGTGAACTTGCAATTATATGCAATAGCAGTAGAAGAAAGAATCCCCCCACCAGCTACTGTGACTGTTCTTTCCTTAGAATCAGTCATTGGGATCTTGTATTTTGTTGCAAAGGCTAGGTCCATGAAGGTTTTTGTACTCCCTGTGTCAGCTAGAGCTACAACTTGTGACTTGTTTATATTTAGCAAAAGTGATATTGTTGAGTCACTTGGGCATCCACTATAAGCGGCAACAGAAATGTTCATTAACCCCTCTATTGGTTGTACTACTAGTTGTGCTTCCACCGTAGGAACACCTTGTTCTGGTACTAGTAGTATTGGCCCTTGTTGGATCATTGGTGGTGGGGGATTAATTGGTAAAGGCTCTAGTCTGTCTTCTTCTTCTTCTTCACCCAGACCTTGGAGTTCAATGGCATTAAGAGCTCGTTGCATTTGGGGGTATTTGTGGCCCATAAAGAAGTTTTCGTTGTAGTACTAGCATAATCTAGGTCCTCTGTTATTGTTTGGAGGCCTGTTATGATTATCTCTAGGCAATGGTTACCTCTGATTCCACTATGGGGAATATATTCTGGGAATTGGGGCAGCAGGTTGTACCTTCTTCACATTCAACAGGTAAGCCTTTTCATAGTTTCTAGCATACCAATAGGCTGAGAGCATAGAATCTAGCTTTTGGCATTGCACCATGTGTTTAATGATGTCCTTTAATCCACTGACAAATCTATCCACATAGAAATCCTAGGGCAGATAACTTATTTCTCATTTTATTTGAGTCATCCATAGCTCATACAGATCAATGTAAGCATGGACTGTAGTGGTTTGTTTAAGTAGCTGTAGTTGGTCCATAGGGTCATTTGCAGCACTATCTGGAAAACGGTCTATGAGCACCTGACTAAGTTCCTGCCACGACATGTTGTGCAGAGATAGTCCAGAACTACTGATCCATGTTTTTTCCTGCCCTCGAATATTTGCAATCCCCCACTTAACTCTGTTTTCATGAGGAATTTCTACCATATCAAACACGTCTGCACACTCCAGCAGCCAGGCTCTTGGTGATTCACCCATGAAGATCGACAATTCTACATGTGGAGTTCTCATATGCATCTCATGGTTGGTGTGTTGGTAGGACAATTGTGTAAAACGATTGTGTGGAAATGTGTTGTTTGATGGTTGTTGGTGTGTAGGGAGTGGCTGGTAGTGAGGTGCTGGTGTTGTGGAATTGGTACTTGGGTATTGGGCAGAATTGTTTTGTGTCAGGGTGGAGGTGGGGATTGGTGGTGGTGTAGGGTACTGGTGGTTTCTTGTGGGTGGGTGCTGGGATTGATACAGTTGGAGCTGGTTATTTGGGAGGCGTTGTTGTTGGTAGTAGTGTGGCTGGGTGCTGGGGTTGGTGTGTTGCACAAAGGTTGGGCGCGAAGATGACGCCGCTGTTGTGGACATGATAAGCTCGTTCTCCGTTGCTATGGCTTTCTGTCGAACATCTGCCGTGCTTGGTTGGATGGGTAGCTGGGCTGGTGTTAAACGACCCAATTGAGGTGGGAAAGGTGGAGGATTTGTGTTGGGAGGTGTGGGTTGTGGAGTAGTTGTCTCAGGAATGGGGGAAAGTTGGGTGTTTGTGCGCGGTGGAGGAGTAACAAAGGTTGGATCTTGGCCCATGTCTGGGGCATTCATACCTGACGTTGGAGCGAGCCGGTTGATGCTGGTCTACATCCTAGCCATCATCACGGTCATATTCTCCATCTGGCTAGTAAGCATGCCAATTGCCGCCGACGATTCCGCTTGGTAAGAATGGAGACGGCGTCCCACTGAGCGCTCGTCGCGCTCCGATCTCTGTTGCACTCTGAGGGCCGCAAGCTCCACATCCCGTTGTTGATGCTGACCTCAAGATTAGTGCCACATCTTTGCGGTGCTCGCGGGAGGAATTCCTTGAAGATGACCGAGAGGAAGCCCAGGTTCTTTTGCCCTCCGACATTGCCTTTTGTCGCTGTAGGGATTTTACACCAAATCAATGAGATATGGAAAACCTAGAAGAGGAGTGATGAGGGAGGGAGGCCGCCGATGCGGCTTGATTGAGGAGGAAAGACGACGTCGTCGATGCGGGTTGGGAGGGAGGGAGACGCTTGAGGCGTCCGAGGAGCGCTGGCTCTAGATACCACCTTGTCAGGACCCCGAGGGCGCTGATATCGATTGGCAGTCAAGAAGGGGGAGGAGGAGCTCCGGTGGCTCAGAGATACAGGAAAGGAAAAATAGTAGATAAATTTAGGGTTTTATTTCTGCGTGCCACCCATCCACCCACTCGTGCTCCTTTATAACATAAGAGCAGGACCACACTTTGTTTAAGACTGGTTATTACACTCTACTAAATTACTTAAGACTGGGATTACAAAACTGACGGTGCTGAACGATTGGATTACTGAATCATCAGGTGCCAATCCTGACAGGCTCGACGCGTGAGAACGGAAGGAGCCAAAGGGAGGCTTGCTGCGGGAAGCTGGAGTGCTGGGAGGCGGCACGCGCGTGGAGTGGTGGTTGGCGGCGAGTGGGTTGAGTGGTTGGGGGCGATGCAGTTAGTCGGGAGGAGGACGAAGGGACCAGGGAGGTGACATAAACATTGAAAAGGTGCCAAACTTACCGATGGCAGGGTGGGTTATTAACTCCAAATCCAGGGGTAATTTTAAAACCACCGTAAGCAAAATTATATAGTAGAGATGTATTGTACGAGGAAAAGTTTAGAGATCAGGCCTTTCTCGGCCTGTCACCGGCGATGACGTGTTGGCACTTCTTCGATCCTTTAGTGGAGATGGCATGTTGGTGCTTTCTCGATCTGGCGACGGAGACGACACAATGACGAGGCTGGTTCTAGTAAACGCAATGGGGAATGGGGAATAGAAGGGAGACAAGGCGTCAACCTTATCGGAATAAATTGTTTCCTTTTTTATAGTAAAAATTATATTCTTTTGACAAATTTGTGATATGCCAATAACTTAAACTCAAAACTAAATGGTTTGCTTGTTAATTTTACATAGTCGAATCTCGATGTTTTTTGTTAAGCAATATTTATGCTGGTCTCACATTTCAGACTCGAACAATTTATTTCAGACTCGAACAATTTGCAAGATACCAGCCCGCCCCACAAAATAGATAAGCTACCCGGCCTCCAGGAGTCCGAGTGTGCGCGTCTTCGTTGTCCGTTGATTCGGCTGAAACGCTCTAGGTTTCAACCCCGCAAGGATTCAGCGTAGTTCGATTTACCCACCTGTTGTTTACCTTGAGGCTACGTGGACATGCCAATGACTATTGGGCCTAATTGTGTGTGGGATCGTCGAAACGAGGCAGGGTGCATTCTCATTTGGTGCGTGCAGATTGACTGATCGATGGCATCGAGCGAAAAACCTAGATAGGGGAAAATATCTTCTCTTCCTCACGGACCTCCTTCTTCACGCCTCTGCCGCCGCCCCTCCACCCGAGCTCTGTCGCCTCCTCTCCCGCACGCCTCCGCCATCGCCCCACCTGGTTACCCGAGCTCCGTTGCCTCCGTATGCGTATCCACTTCATCACGCGGGGGCGGAGCGAGGGCTGCAACAGCTGCGGCTGGGTCGAAGCTAGACCCGTGCCTCTCCTCGCCGGTCGTCGCTCCATGCGACGGAGCTCCACACCTCATCAATGACAGGTCCGCGGGGTGGCATATGCGTGGCCGTGGGGAGGCGCATTCGGGTCAGTGCGGGTGGTGTCAAACAAAGGGATCAACGATAGCCTTGGCTTTCCGCCTGCACAGTTTGGTTGCAGTGGCGGAGGTGTTCGTGGTTGGTTAGTGATCGTCGGCACCGGCGCGAGACCAAGGTGACTCCACTCTCTTCCTCCTCCATTTCCCCATTTTCCCATGTCAGCTCCCAGATTCAGTCACCTCCTTTGGTCTCCCCCTTTCAGCATATGCGACTCGGGAAGACGAGAAAGGGCGGCGAAGGAGGAGCAGCCAGCATATGCGACCGCGGGAAGACGAGAAAGGGCGGCAAGGGAGGAGCAGCCTCGCCGGTTGGCCTGCGGATTTTGCATCGGCGGACTCCTCCACGGGTAATCCCCTCCGCTTGCTCTCAACGAATGTTTCCTCCATCTCTCGTCTCTCTCACGTTCTCTCTCTGTCCATAGATTGGACCACGCGTGAGCCGGCAGCGGCGACGTCTGCGTGATGGCACTGTTCCGTGAGATCCATGGATGTGCGGTGGCTTGGTGACAGGTCATGGTCGGCGAGGTCCTCCCCCTTCTCCTCAAATTTTGATATGTTCCCTTCCATTCAATCCGATTCGTGAGTTAACTTCGTTTGTATTTGGTTTGTTATGTTTGTGCCCCATTTCAATTTTCGAGATCCGTCCAGATTAGGGGGCCTTGATGCCATTTTCTCCACCGGATCCAGCACGAGGTGTTTCTCCAGTGAAGTTCTGATGGATGGAGGTGAGGTGCACAATGAATTGTACGTGCTGGGGGCATGGTAGAATCTTTCTCTATCTCTTCTCTCTAGATCGATGAACACATCTACTGCTGCTTGTGAACCTCTTTCTCCTAGATGTGATGAAATATCTACATATTAGTTCTACTTAAACAATCTGAAAATCAGTTCTTCACATTATGTTCCAGGCTCAAGGGACCTATCGCACTCCCTTAATCTAAAGGTACTCCTGAAGGTGCTGAAGGCAGCAGAGAGGGAGGCCGTTGCAGTGCACTGATGCAGAGGGCACTCTACCTTAGGAGGTCACGGCTGGTTCCGCTTGCTGGGGCGCCATCCTCGCCAACAGTTCCCCCATCAGAGGAGGAGGGGATGGCACGGTGGTGCAGTCCTCCCTGTGGCCGTTGTCGTCGATGATGTAGGCGGGGGCGCTCATCCGAGCATGGCATAGTCCTCCTTGGTCCTCCGTCATGACCTGGACGCGGCTGCCGCTGCTGATTTCCCAGATGGGCGCGGCGAGCTGCTGCTAAGCACCAGGGAGACAGGGAGTTTGGAACTAAGAGATGAAGAAGAATGTCATTTTCAGATGTGGGGAACAAGGGGCGGTAGCAAGCTGCAGCCGAGAAGTAGGGAGCAAGGGCAGAGAACGCCTTGGGCAGCCTCCAGAACAGAGGAGAAGCCGAGCAAGGGGAGAACCAGGGAAGGTAAGAAAAAAGAGAGGTTAGTCATTTTGGTAAATTTTTCTGGTAAATTTTTTGATTACTGAAAGTATGAATAGCCTGTGCTTTTCTAGGCTCATGTATTATTATTACAACCGATATCCCTTTTCTCTTACTATGGCACAAGGTCAATAGTCATTTTGCATAATCATGTCTCTTCTGCTTATTTGAATCATATTAAATCTAGAGCTAAGTTATAATCTATTCAGATTCATATGACATAAAATCCTCTATGAGCTTGCCAGCCACTCATCTTGGTTCAGGCTTTGAATTTACGTCTGATTGCAGCGTGGTAGTTAATTAATGTTGTCCCCTTTCCTTATTTGTGGCTATCTATGGTGGATTCATTTAGTTTTCGTCTTGTTTTATGTACTTCAGGGCTGATTCAAGTTCTTTAAGTAGAAATAGATGGTAGTTCTACTTTACTCAATTTCGGTGCAGCCAAATTAGTTGCTGATCTTATTTTGGTGTGCTTTGCCATTGCTGATATTACCTAATAATTTGATTATGGCGATGTCATCTCCATCTCAAATTAGATGCTTACCGTGTATATTTTCGACTTGACCGTCCATTGTTCAACACCGGCCTGCTGTTAATGCGAGATTCCGCTCTGCATTTTAAAGTTGTGCATATCAAAATTATTGATTCAGTGTTAATTCTCCTGCTTAAAACTTAGTCCTCCACATGAAACTACTAACTGGAATTTGGCGGTTTATCTGCCTAACTCGCTTCCATTCAGGTATGCATATCTAAATATCGATTCAGTGTTAGTTCTCCTGCTTAATACTCAAGCCTCCACACGAAAGTACTAATTGAAGTTTGGCGGTTTATCAGTCTAGCTCGATACCAACTGCCTGGGTACCTATCTCCATGCCAGTGTTTAAAGAAAGTATAGTGCATCTTAGTAGAGTAAGCATATATAATACGCTGGACTCACTTTACTTGATACAAGTTTGAAAGAACTCCTTAACGAGATCAGGTTAAAGTAGTGTTGTTCTGCTTAGTTCACTTCCATTCTTACATGATTTCATGATGTATCTATAGATAACAATTCTCCCACGTCTTCCATCACTATGCTTTATCTAGAGCCGCAGTGACTCTGTCACATCTGCTTTCTCCACTAACAAGACTGTGCAGCCCCGACCTCTGTTACTTCTAAATTTTAGTTTCTACCATCGGTAGCCAATTAGTCAACTGTTGATTGTATGTAAATACGTTTATGGTTTATGAAGACAGCAAAATTCGTGTGACTGTCAATTTTCCACGCATCAAAATTGTCGTGTCCAGGTTCCCATGTTCCTATGACTATACATGGAGTCAGGTCCATGGATGTAACCATAGCGGAATACACCGTTGTTGTAGCAGCTATTAGATACACGGAGAATGCAGCTAATACGGTGATAAGAAATTTGAACTACAGGCGATTAAAGCAGGTAAAAGAGAAGAACAAACATCTCAGGATTCATCTCTATGGATATCAAATTATCATTTTATTCCCCATTCAAAAATATTCCAAGAACAATTTTTTCCTCAGATTCGGTAACTCCCCTCTTCAGGCCGCGGGCACAGCGGCACGGAAGGTGGGAATGTGAGTGCTGCAGGAGAGTGGCACCGCTCAGGTCGCGATGATAGAGTGTGTTGACTGAGTTTTGTCCTCTTTATGTTGAAGGCAGGGAGGGACAATGATATATTAGGAGATAGCTCTGTTGTTGAAAATCTGTTAAAAGTAGGAGATATAATATTGATAGGCCATTCTTGGAGTGTTCGAGTTTTCTCAACAATAAATAGTGATAGGCCATTCTAGGAGGAAAATACAAGACTGAACTTCTACTTGGTTCATAATGTGTTCCTAGCTTCTTATTTACTTATGTTTTTAGCTATCATTTTAAATGTTAATCCATGTACGCCATACACGATTATACTAGGTAAAGCATATTTTAAGACAGAAGATTCCCATACATTGCTATTGTAGCACTCATCATCTATGCTTGTTGTTACAATGCCCCATAGAATATGCTTGAGTTGTTGCATGGTATCAGAAGAACACGTTGATTCATACTACAGGTAAATATTTCAAAGTGACAAGATTTTTTGTTTCATATGCAATTATAACAATTATTTTTGATTCTAATATATTTTCTCTTTTGTTCTTCCCCTTTTGTATTTATTTGCTACCCTCTGTGTTTATCGGCTTTGTTTGTTTGTTACATGAATCTCATGGTATGTGGATCTTTTTTTTTTCAGATTCTAGCGTCACGTTTCAGTGTACTCTTTTCAGGTACATGACTATTCATCTCTTTCACCTTTAGTGGTTATTTATTTAAGGAGACAATGTTGACTACTAATTTGGCTCTAGGAATCACCGCGTAATAATTAGAGTTCTGTGCATTATTTCCGAGGTCGTGAAAAGATTTGTAACCTGTTGCCTTCTATTTTATTTTCCTTAATTCTTCATTCCCTCTAAGTACTTGATGTTACGGCATCATCAGATTACTACTGACATAAATTTTCACACGGTTTCTTAGGTTGGCTGCAATAAACTATGAGGTGCAAAGAAGTGCTGGTTTATGGTGATCTTGCACAAATTATAAATTAAATGCTTTGGAGCTTATTTCTTATGTAGGTTCAAGGAAGTATTGTTTGTTACCGTGGATGTTATTATTTCTATTGCATAAGAAAAAGTACTTGCCAACAGGCACTAACAATGAGAATCATCTACCTATAGCTTTGCCTAATCATGCAAGAATTAACTTTTGATTGTAAATATTTTTTTGGGCATTCTTATAAAGCTTGCAACGCTAGCCGTAATAAAATTTCAGATAAACCTGCTGCTTCTTATGCTAATGATTGGTTCTCATGTAATTTTTGATCTTCCATGCCACTTATTTCTTCTACCGAGATAAAACTCGCCGACAGTTTTCACCTCCAATCCTTACCAACTTGGATGTTGGTTGCTGCTGTGCTGGCCTCGAGGTGGTCATCCGGCCATTTCTTCCAACTTGATTTCATCGTGGAATAAATCTGTTGAAGGATTATAGGAAGTTCGTATTTTAGAAAGGTAGGGGCATGTAGAGTAATATGTATGTTTCTTATCAATATAACCTGGTGCTGTTAGTAAGAGCATGTTTTATTAGTTGATATAAATTTCGTTGAGTAATTGCGTACATGTTAATGGCTATTCTATGTAAACAAGATGGCAATTTCTTGAAATTTCTGATTGTGGTCTTCTTTTATCATGGTACTACTTTTGGTATGACATCAATTATTTAGTGAGCGAGCTTGGACAAAAGCACAAATTCTAAAAAAAATAGTGTGAAGTTGTACTAAATTATCATATTTATGGTGTAGCACCTCGATGAAATGGCTATTCTATATAAAAGAGATAGTAAAGCAAACAAATTCAGGGCTGACTCCAGATACTACAGTATCATGTGGTTGACACTGAAACGAGATATATGAAACTTATACTCCTCCGGTCCATATTATTGAGAGTAGATAAAATGCCTGCCCATTCTGCCATTTGCATCGGTGGCTTTCCATTTTGTAGAGCCTAACACATCTTGTTGTGTTACTTCCGTTCAGTTAAAAATTAAAGAAATATATATTGTTTCCAACTAAAATGAATTATGTGTACGGTCAACATGGATAACATTTGTGGCTACAATACTTCCTTGCTTTCGATCGTTCTCACCTGTTTCATTAGCTAACTGATGTTTATACAACATAATACCTACGTTCCCTAATAACTTTGACCAAGTTATTAGAATAAACTATCAACGATACATCATGCACTCATTTTCATATTATATAGATATGCTACTATGATTCTCGAGAATTTTTTCTATAACATTGCTCAAACTTTACAAACATATTATACACCTCCTTTTACTGTACGAGATGATGTAACATATCCAAGCAGCTCGGATACAAAAGATTATTCCCACATAAAAATAGCACCCACAGGTCTCTTCCCTGAAAAAAAGGAATTCCAATCAATAATCAATAGAACAATGGGTGACACAAAAACACATTTCCAGAAAACCATCGCATTCCTTTTGTTCCAGAAATAGCAAATTAGAATGACATGCATCGGTTGATAATAGATATTCTCATCTCTAATAAAAATAACTATTCCTTCAACTATAGTTGTATGTCCAGATTAAATACAAGTTATTCAATGCGGTTCAGTTTCATATGATTTAATCTATGGCCAAAGTACTGTCACGCTTTTGGCCTCGGCGCCAGTGACGCACAGAGTCATCTAGTATATTAAAGATGGTGAGAATCGCGAGCTCTCCTTGCTCCACGATGCTGCACTGTAGAAGTTGGTTTTTGTCCAATCAACTCTGACCATGTCGCATGTGTTCCTTGCTCCATGAAGCTAGCGTTAATTTTTTTCCTAATCAACTCTAGCCACATCGCATGTGTACAGTATATTATTTTAGTTTCTCGGTTTAGACTCTTTTCTATGCAAGGCTCTTTTTAGACTCTTCGACAGTATTTTTGAACGCAACTTTTTAGCAATAATTTTCTGGTGGCACTTGGCTACATCTACCTCTCAAACAAAAAGTTACCTACGTCTACGGCGTTTCTACGTATCTTATTTTTGACTACTCGGTGGTATTTTTTTACACACTTTTCCAGCCATAATTTTTAGATGGTAGTTAGCCTACATGTACAACAACATTTTTTTAGCTCCTCCTTTCAATACCTATGGTGGTCCTTTGGCCCAACTTTTTGCCATAATCTTCGACTTAACTTTCTAACAGTAATTTTTCGATGGCAGTTATCAACATCTATGTCGATATTTTGTTAACCTCCTTGCTTCTTAACAACCATACGGTAATTCTTCGACATACCTCCTGCTCATAATTTTATGATAGTTGTTAGCCTATGTCTACGAGAGTATTCTTCCAGCTTATAATGAGGTTGAGCCGTAGTTTTTCTATGTGGTTTTCATACTGTCACTCTTTGACTGTACGTAATTTTCCATGATCAAGTAAAATTCTATATGTTACTATGCACATCAGAAAATACGCATAGCAAGAGAAAACATATATACTATTTTCTGGTATTGTACCGGTATGAATATATGTACTTAGCTAACATCTAATAACTTTCAAATATCATGATGATATCGAACCTAGCCATATAGACGGCGAATTTAATGCACCAAGCACGGAGTGTCTTCGTGCCAACTTCCCTAGTATTCGCTGTTATGTGGCTTTTTTTGAAAAAATTGTCCGCGCAGAAACCGCAGACCCATCAGGCCACTCCTCCCAAATCGTCACCGCCACAGACTACGATAACGACTCCGAGTATGTCATCAACACTAGAAGCACCGGTGAGTTAGTAGCCCGGGAGCGCTGGTTAGGCTTAGCTAGCTAGTTCAGTTAACTAGTGTTTGCTAGTTGGAAATTGCTGAATATATGTGGAGGCATTTGATTTTGGTTGTATGATGAACATGATCATCCCCTATGTATGTATAAACTTCTTGTTCATCTGGGACAGAGATGATGTTGATGTAGATGAGCAATGGATCTATTCCTGGTGGCCGTCGGGGCCTCTTTGCATTGGATTCTATTGGATCGGCGAACCGGCCCGTACGATCAAAGTGGTTGATCCATTGGGGGTTTATTGCACGTGTGTGTGCGTATTCTGCCGTGTCCGTTGCCATCTCTTGTCTCATCACCCTATCTCAAGATCGAACCATGAGATCGGGACTCACATCCTCAATACAAGACAACTTTCGCCTCTAGGGCACATAATTCCTACACTTTCACCTACCCTTTCGGCTTACACTATAAATAGGCTCGTCCTCCTTCATATCTAGGACATAGATGATGATGAGATAGACGAGATATGGCTATATCTAGGACACTATAAACAACTTCGATAGAGATGATTTGTTCTCCGTGTATGTACATCGCCACACTAATCTTTCCCTTGCGAGGTTCTACTTCGGTGTGTCCGTCGGGTCTTCCTTGGATTGGATTCTATTGGATCGGGGGACTAGACAGTAAGCCCATTTCGAATATAGGGATAGGATTCATCGTTTTATCTCCACCGGTGTGAGCGTTTTCCATCGTGTTCTTTTTCATCTCCCTTCTCAGCAGCCGGAGAGGATGGTCGAGGGAGGATGAAGAGTAGCTACGACTGGCGGTGACAATGTCAGAGGGGTGTCACCCCGACACAATTCTCGGATCTGTTGGTTTTTTCACAACAAAATAAGCTTTTACCAATAAATTTTAGTTACATTATTTTCAGCAGCATATATATATATTTCATATTGCTTAAATATATTATTTTTTCAGTTTATTTGATTAGTCTAAACGATTTCCTGAAAAAATTGTATCCCAACAAATAATTTAGCGTGTACCGTACTTTGCGCAAATAATTTCTAGCCTTCCCGCTAAACACCTTAGTGTCCCTCCAACAATATTGTACTTCTCCACCAAATAGTTTGGCGTGTATTATACTTGCGCCAAAAAAATTAACCTTCCCCCTAAACGCCCATCATAAATAATCGCAATTAGTGCTCTAAACTAATTCACGTCGTCATCGCACGGGATTGGATGACTCTCCATCCTGGTTCCTCGTCCTCATGGCGACATGACGGCGTCAACGCTGCGAACCACACCGGAGCTCATCGCTCGGAGAATTTCTCAGGTTAATCCCTTCTCCCATCTCCTCCGCATAGTAGTTTAGGTGTGCAACGCAACGCCCCATTTCCAGCTTAGACTACATCGCCGATGGCCACCGTGCAGCACTCCTCACTATCGCCTCCGCTCTCCGGCAATAGCCAGCCTTGCCGTCCTACTACAACAACCGCCGGGATGCAACTGGCCCCAACGCTGGTGACCGGCAAGGCGGCGGTGGCGGCGGCGCTCACGCCAATCTGGGAGACGTTCGACCAGGTGCCATCGATGTCTTCCACGGCCTTGGCCACGACGACCACAGCCATGGCGGTCGCTACCACGACAACGACTACCAACACCTCTCCCATCGCACGGTTCGACTGGGATCTCTTCTAGAGAGCAAGCCACTGTCGAGCCCCGTGAGGGGGAACGGTACATGCTTGTCTCCTCCCTTGTCCATGGATCGTTGATCCCTACCTCAGGTCGCCGAGCAGTAGTCTTTTCTGAATTTAGGTTCAGTTAACACTAGTGTTTTCTGAATGTACGCAACAAATCTTTCATCTCCATGTAGATACTCCAGGAAGATGGTCTATCATGTGCCTAGGTAGTGATTGCCTGCACCACACGTTGGCAATCTGTTTCTGCGATGCCTGGTAGCCTCTGTGTATCAATGAGATGATGCTGTTGAAAATATAAGCAAATTATCATAATATTTAATCTGAAATAAGTAATAATAAATCATGACTACAAGTGTTAGAATTAATCTAATCATGTATACTAGCAGAATAAACGAACAGATCATATTCAATCAAAATAAACAGATCACATCTATTACAAGAGCTAGTACAAGAAATCGCAACTGAACTAGATAGGAGCAGATTACGTGCGGTGCTGGAGGAGGAATCGGATTAGCGTTCAGGTTGGGGTTGAGGTTCGTTGACACCAGTGTCGACCATGGCGTCGATGTAGAGGCTGCTAATGTCCGGAAGAAGTCCTCGTCCGGAAAGGAGTGGTCGGTCGACGTGATGCCCGTCGATGGTCCAGACACCCGCTCCCCAAAAACCTGATCGCCCTCACCCGTGCAGGTTCACGAAGGCGGTGGTTCGAGGCCCTCTTGTCCGTCGTCCGGTGCCGCGGAAGAGGGATGGAGAAGGTGTGGCGGCGCAAGGTTACGGAGGCGAGAGATGTATTTTCTCGTATTAGGGTTTTAGCCAAAGGCCGTCTATATATAGGCGCCGGTCGGGTAAGACGTGGGGCGTAGTCCACGTCCGAGTAGTAACAGCCCACGTTTCCGGAAAAACCGGAAACGGCTGACAGAAAAATAACTCGCACAATAATTTTCTCGAGCAGCAAAAAGATAAGATCGGCACAATTCCATAAGGCCTTGTCAGCGTCGTGTGGCGAGGCGAAGGCGTGGCGTGGCGGCGAGGAGGAGGAGGCGTGTATGCCACTCCTCTTCACTCTCTTTAGGAGGTAGTGAAACACTCCACTATATATATTGGTCCAACTCCTCTAAACTAGCAAGGTGGGACTAAACTTTGGTGCCACCCTTGCTAGGCATGAATGGGCCAAGAGAATTTCAGAATTTGTATTAGGCTATGGGCCAAGGCCCACACCCAAATTCAACAATCCCCACAAATTCTCATAGGCACATATCATCATATCACATCTCAGTTCGAGCATTGTTTATATACGGTGCGAGGTGGAGACTGATTAAGTTGAACTTCCACTTAGAACTTCATGCTACACTAGATTGCAACTTGAATAGTGGACTATGCCTTGAACTACAAGTTTAGTGCGCACTAGTTTCACATAAGGTCTAGACCGACTGAGTGCCGAAGCTTCTCCGCGGTTTGGAGCTTATGCGTCATACTCCATGGCCTTTCATGAGTTTATTAGAGAGCACCCAACTCTCACGGACTGCGACGTTTGACAGTCAGACTCATATAGGTGTGTTCTTCAAAAGATGTTACAGGACAACATCTTTGCTTAAACAAGCCACTCGAACACATTAAGGTAAATACCAACCTGCCATGCAGAATAGGAGAGTATTGCATCTATACGGAGTGGTAGTATGCTATAAGGATACTCTCCTCCTAGTTGACCAACAGCTTGTCTCCCAACTCTACTTCACGGGATCTCCGATCATATAGAGCGGATTACCACTGTGAGCAACTCAAAAAGTGGGTCTCAAACCCATCTCCCTCGATGCATTATCTATCACATTACGTGATAGACCCTTTGTGAAGGATGCAGATTTTTAGATGTTTGGATATAATCCAATGCAATAACCGGAGTTTCTCATTTTCGACAGATTTCAATCTCCTCTTCACATGTCTTGATGACTTCATATTGTCCTTAGAAGCTGTTTATTTTATGATCAGTTTGATTATCACAGTTCATAAGGATTGCGGGTATTGGTTTTTCAACCACAGTAAGTTCATCAAGAGTTCACAAAGCCACTCTGCTTCAAATGGGTGTCTAATCTTGTGAGTTCCGCTTCCATAGTTGACCTCGTTAAGATGGTGCCTTGCAAGACTTCAAGAAACAACGCCACCACCAAGTGTAAACACATAACCACTCGTGGCCTTAGTCTCATCGACATCAATCCAGTTTGAGTCACTATACCCTTCAAGTACCCTTGGATACCGGAGTAGTGAATCCCATAGCTCATGATGCCTTTCAAATAACATAAAACCCTTTCAAGGGCCTGCCAATGAACATCTCGAGATTTGAGACAAATCGACTTAACTTGCTTACAACAAAGGAGATGTCGGGCCTCGTGGCGCTGGCTAAATACATAAGCGAGCCAATAATCGAGAATATCTCGGTGATCTTTAGCATCCTTAGGATCTCCACGATTCTTCGAACCAACACGCTAGGATCATATGGTGTAGGAGAGGATCTACATTCGCTATACCCAAAAGCGACTCAAGATCTTCTCCACATAGTGAGAATGAAGCGGTGTTATCCACCATCATCATCTTTCAGCGACTTGATGTTCAATATCACATCAGCCACTCCTAGATCTTTCATCTCAAAACAACGAGATAGAAAGTCTTTGACCTCATTGATAACATTAATATTGGTCCCGAATATCGGTATATCATCAACATACGACATAAGATGACTCCCTCGCCCCACCATGGCGATAGTACACACTTATGTCACCGTTTACAATAAAGCCTTCATTAGTTAAAGTCCTTTCAAACTTCTCATGCCATTGCTTAGGTGCTTGCTTAAGACCATACAGAGACTTGATAACACACACCTTGCCTTGTTGACCATCTATCACGAATCCATCCGGGCCATTGATCCATATAAATTTCCTCATCTAACTCTCCATTTAGGAAAGCGTCTTAACGTCCATTTGATGAGCGAGAAGATCATGCGAGGCAGCCAAGGATAGCGATTCGAATGGTGGTCAATCTAGCCACAGTGAATAAGTATCAAAGAAGTCTTCTTCTTCTGGGTATAACCCTTGGCAACAAGGCGTGCCTTATACTTCTCAATAGTACCATCAGGTCTAAGCTTCTTCTTAAACACCCACTTACATCCTACAGGTTTGCACCCATAAGGGCGATCAGTAATTTCCCAAGTTCCGTTTGCTATGATGGAATCCATCTCACTATGACGGCTTCTTTCGATGGTCGACATCTTGAGATGCATAAGCTTCAAATAGAAGTGGGAGTATCATCCACGAGGTTACAATGAAATCATCACCAAAGGACTTGAAGTCCTTTGTCTCTTACTACGGTAGGAGCTTCCTTATCCTCCACAGGATTATCGGTGTTCTATCAAAATGGTGGGTTCAGGAATTGTGATTAATTCTTGACTAGATAAACTAGGCATCTCTGATTTGATGAACTAGACAGATCTTTCATGGGAAAGATGTCTTCAAAGAAATCGCATCATTCGACTCCATGATTGTACCAACATGCATGTCGGATACGAGATTTCATTATCAAAATCTATAGCCAATGCTATGAAATGCATATCGAGAAAGACACAATCCACGGTTTTGGTCCAAGCTTGCGCTTCTTGGGTATCGGCACATTCACTTTCGCCAAACAACCCGAAGTTCGTAAGTAGGAGAGTTTCAGCCTTTTCCTTTCCCATTCCTCAAATGGAGTAATGGTTTTGTTCTTTTTGGGAACACGGTTTAGGACATGACACCTTGATCTTTATCGCCTCCCCACCATTCCTTGGATAGACCCGATGTATCTAACATGGCGTTAACCAAATCAGTTAGAGTCGGTTCTTTCTTTCGGCCACCCCATTTGGTGAGGTGAGTAGGGAGGCGTCCTCTCATGGATAATACCATGCTCCGCACAAAAAGAATCAAATTCGTTGGAAAAATACTCTCCACCACGATCATACCGAAGTCGCTTAATCTTTCGATCAAGTTGGTTTTCTGATTCAGCTTTATAGATTTTGAAGTGATTAAAAGCTTCATCTTTAGATTTCAGAAGATACACATAACAGTATCAAGTGGAATCATCAATTAAAGTCATGAAATATCGCTTTCCACCTTTTGTCAACTCACCATTCATCTCACAAAGATCTGAATGTATTAGTTCGATGGTGCCAAATCTCGTACCTCGGCGGTCTTGTGAGACTTGCGAGGTTGCTTAGCTGCACACATACTTGACACTTGGAACTTTTGTCGTAGTAAATTTGAATTAAATTCATATCGGCAAGCCGCGTCATGCACCCAAAATTAATATGACAAAGTCGTGAATGCCAAATATTGGACTCACTATCATTGCAAACATGATTAATAACTTGAGTACATAAGTCTGACAAAGATAAGCGGAACAAGCCTCCGCACTCATAACCCTTTCCAACAAATTGTCCACACTTAGAAACTACAACTTTATTGGACTCAAAGACTAACTTAAAACCATCTCGACACAGAAGAGATCCATTGGCGAGATTCTTATTGATTGAGGAGCGTCTGCACATTCTTCAGGTATGCGATCTTCCCAGTAAACTTCAGATCCACCGTACCAACACCTTGAGCGAAGCACGTGAGCCGTTTCCCATCAGCCGGAGCCAGCCTGTTCGACTGATAAGAAGAGAACATGGAAATATCAGCACATACATGTATATTTGCACCGGTGTCTATCCACCAATCAGGTGAATTACAAACTGAAAGAACGAGTGGGAAATATACGTACCCAGCATCCTTCATCTCAATATCACCAAGGACAACATTAGCGGACTTGCCACTATTTCCATGTGAACGCTTGTCAAAGCGATTGGGGCAGCTAGGAGCTCAATGATTAGGATCACCACAGACATGGCAGGATCCTTTCTTCTTATACTCAGTCTTCTTCTTGAAGTTGGTAGTCTGTGCGGCCTTGTTTTTGCCATCAAACTTTCCTTTGCCATCAGACCTGTTCTTATTCTTGAACTTGTGGGACTGGAAGTTGTTTTTCTGCACTACATGTGCGCTAGAACTTCCATCAAAACCTCGAGGACGTGTATCTTTTGCTCTCGCCTTTTCTTCAACATGAAGAGATCCGATGAGATCCGAAACAGAAAACTCCTGTCTCTTATGTTTCAGAGAGGTAGCAAAGTTCCTCCAAGAAGGAGGAAGCTTGGCAATAATGCCTCCGACCACGAACTTGTCCGTAAGTTACACTTGAACTGCTCGAGTTCTTTGGCAAGGGACTGTATCTCATGAGCCTGATCCACGATGGGACGGTCATCAGTCATCTTGTAGTCATAGAATTGCTCCATGATATACAGTTCAGTGCCAGCATCCGAAACACCAAACTTGGCGTCCAGTGTATCCCACGCATCCTTGCCATTATCAAATGACATATAGGTGTCAATAATGTTGTCACCAAGAATATTGAACAAAGCCCCCATAAACATGGTGTCGACTTTCTGAAACGCTTCCTCCTGAACAGGAGAAAGGTCTCCCTCAGGTTTGCCAAGAGTGGCGCTATAGCAGCCTAGGTTTTTCAACCATAGAACTGCTCTCGTGCGCCATCTCTTATAATTGACACCGTCAAAAGGAGGCGGCCTTGTAGCCGCGGCTAAACCAGTTGAATTCAGTTGCCTATAATCAGGTTTTTGGATTGTTGAAAATATAAGCAAATTACCATAATATTTAATCCGAAATAAGTAATAATAAATCATGACTACAAGTGTTAGAATTAATCTAATCATGTATACTAGCAGAATAAACGAACAGATCATATTCAACCAGAATAAACAGATCACATCTATTACAAGAGCTAGTACAAAGCGCAGCGAAACTGAACTAGATAGGAACAGATTACGTACGGTGCTGGAGAGGAATCGGGTTCGCGTTCAGGTTGGGGTTGAGGTTCGCGTTGACACCAGTGTCGTCAGCCATGGCGTCGATGTAGAGGCTGCTAATGTCCGGAAAGAAGTCCTCATCGGGGAAGGAGTGGTCGGTCGACGTGATGCCGTCAGTAGTCGCGCAAACGCGCTCCCCAAAAACCTGATCGCCCCTCACCCGTACAGGTTCACGAAAGGCGGTGGTTCCGGAGGCCTACTGTCCCGTCGTCCGGTGCACGCCGGAAGAGGGGATGGAGAAGGTGTAGCGGTCGGGTAAGACGTGGGGCGTAGTCCACGTCCGAGTAGTAACAGCCCACGTTTCCGTCGCACAATAATTTTCCCGAGCAGCAAAAAGATAAGATCGGCACCGAGGCACAATTCCGCAAACCTTGCCAGCGTCTTGTATGCCGAGGCGAGGCGAGGCGGGCGGCGGAGGAGCGCGCGTGTATGCCACTCCTCTTCACTCTCTTTAAGAGGTAGTGAAACACTCCACTATATATATTGGTCCAACTCCCTCTAAACTAGCAAGGTGGGACTAAACTTTGGTGCCACCCCTTGCTAGGCATTAATGGACCAAGACAATTTCAGAATTTGTATTAGGCTATGGGCCAAGGCCCACACCCAAATTCCAACAGATGCAACCTAACATTCTAGATTGGAAGTTGAAAATACTACCAATATTGTCCAAGAAAGAAACATACCTAATTCCCAATTTTCTAGATTTAGCAGTCTTGACACGGTCGGCTGTAAGTATGTACATGTGCTAGCTATGGGCAGATAGAAGTATTCTATACCGCCACGCTGTACAATTATTCCAATTCGTATCCAGAGCAGTACGTGCATGTTGTAATTATTTCTATCCACGTTATTCGTTATATGTGCATCTTCTCATATATCTCACGTACATGCTGCCCTCCTGGATTATTGTCTCTACCCACACATGTTCAGTTCCTCAATTCACACTATTACGATCTACATACAAACACTGCATATATTCCTTTTAGACAAAAATTTAATTATGTTGGACAAAAAACTTCATATACTTGCTATGGAAGAAAAAGCATGCAATAAGTAATTGCTTGATTTGCCTTGCAGTAAATATTTAAACAAACTATCTGACTATCTGTTTAGCCACTTTCAGATTGTTGAAGCAGCACTTTAATGCACTTCATGCTTTTTTTTCCAGTGATCTTTTCTATTGGTTCATTAATCATGTGTTTTCTCTTGTGAACATTTGAATTTTCATCTATTCTAAGCAACACCTAGAAACATTATTAAAGTACATGTTGTTTGAGAACCGAACGTGATTGCACAGTTAATGATTGCACATTGTTTATCATGGACATGTAATAATTTATGCCTGTTGTAAGTATTGCGTTTCTTCTGAAATTAACTCAAATTCTGATATTACCTACATAAAGGCACAATGATGAAATTCAACAGAAGATCCTGCTGGTAGGAGACCGAGTACAATACAACGGAAACTTGCTGATAATATTTATGTTCAGTTCAATTGATACCATAGCTGCGAAGGTAATTAACATTTGGGATTACCATGCAGTTCGGGATGCGGCAGGTAATGTGCACGCTTTGGAGGAAAGATATGACTCATATTACTCCTTTCTACAAGGTACACAACTTCCTGTTTTGTCTTCATGTTGATCTTGATTTGATACGTTAATGGCCTTAATAATGTGCATATGTATACTTGCTTGCACTACTATAGTTTGTCAATGATAATGTGCTAGTTGTTGGCGTTTGTTCAAATAATACTTCTTTAGTATTTGCTTGTCCACTTTTTTGATGTGCATCTCTCCAAATAATTCACCAAATTGGAATGATGAGAAACTACACAGAGATTTTAGTGAGTGCATATTTAAATTTTATGACTGGAAAGACAGTTTGTTTGATACTATTGGTCTGTTGGAAAGTTGAAAATATTACATAACCGGGGATTAAGTAAGCATGCAACATGTTGTTCTTAAGTTTTAATTATTATGGTGGTATCTAAATCTTCTTGGTGAACTACTTTACATTTATCTCTTGTGACTTTCTCTGGAGCAACATATTATTAACTCATTATGTATCCCACTTGGTAATTCATTTTGTTCCAGTGATGCACTTGATAACAAAAATTCACATTGTTTTTATCCATGTCTTGTACCAACATGTTGGTAAGCCATAATTCTATTTTTTATATCGACGTATGTGTTTAGTTATGTTTAGTCTGCTGCTGCCTACTTTTTATATGCAGCTTTGAGATTCCATCTCTATATTGTGCATAATTGATCTTTGAAATTTAGCTACCGTAATAAAAGAATTTTTTCAAACAATCTTCACTTAACCATCACATTCCACCATGAATTCGTTCTATCTTTCACTCATCATATGTCTACTTGCTTGCACTACTGTACTTTGTCAATGAAATTTACAATGGGGCTGAAATAATTTTATGGTGTATTTTATGTTGGACTCATTAACTCATGCTAAATAATTTTTTGTTTTCTTGATTGCAGGAACCAAAGAATTAACTGGACTGGACTCACCACGTACAGTTTAGTCTTGGCACTAAATTAGGATGGCATATTTAGTGTGTTGAATGATTGCTAAATTATATTTGTGTTGCATTTGATGGATATTGGTTGTGCGAACTATTATTTTTATGGACCTATTTGAATCATGTAACTGAATGCTTGTTTTTTTTTCAGTTGCAATAGCTTATTACCACAACCTACTTTCGGTTGCAATAGTATAGCACCACAAAAAATATAGTATTGCGTTAAATCTTGCAGCCACGACTAGAATATTGTTGCCATAAGTTAATGCCACAAACATAATGGTTCATGGCGAAAGTCTAATGCCACAAAAACAAGAGTTGTTGCCATAGGTTATTACCACAATTGACTATTTCCACGTAAGAGTATGCGGCAAAAAGAAAGCATTGTTGCCATAGGTTATCACCACAGATGTCTATCACCACGAACTAATAATCGCCATGTTTTACTATCCTTTGCAATAAGTTATCGCCACACACCAAATTGTGGCATCAAGCTTGTGCTACCATGGAAGAAATGTGGCAACTTGCTACATGACTGTTGCAATAGCTTTTTGTGGCAATAACCTATTACCATGCATCCTGTCGCAACGACTGACAACGAACGACATGTTGTAGCAATATGTACCTATTGTGACAATTCACTACTTATTGCGATGAAAGATTTTGTTGCAATAGACCGGAATCCTTGTAGTCTTTACAGGAACTATGCAACCTTTTTATATCAAGCAGATCTGGACCAAGAAGGAAGATGTTCCTGCAACACAAGCCAAGAGAAGGGGATTCGAGAGGGAATCTTCGTCTTCCTCAACTAAAGAGTCTACTAAAGTGTACCCACTCCCCAACATGGAGGATATGTTTTCGCTCAAATTGGAGATGATCAGGCACATGGAACAAAGGAAGAACAAAGAAGAACCCTCACTCAACCCCTATAGGTATAACCTTCGCAGATCTTCTCTCAAATCTCCTCTTGGATCCTCTTCTCAAAAAGAGGAAGGACGGGATGAGATGAGGGAAAAGAACAAGAGCCTTGAAAATATTTCCAAAACTTGTGTTGAAACTATTGGGGAAGGAGTTGACTCTTACAGGATGATGGGAAAAGACCTCGAAAAGAAGGTCGACAACATCGATAGTAGAGTTCAACTCCTAACCAACATTATCATGGAGATGGCTGATGATAGGAAGATGCTGAGAAAAATAATTAAAGAACAACATATTAGTATTATGGAGTTTTCCACTCGATTCGTGTGTATTTCTCATGCCTGCATCCTCAAGGTGGAAGAAGAAAAAGATAATGACTTCTTCACTCCCAAGAAAGAGTAGGTACTCACAAGGAATTTTTTAGATCCTCTCCGCCTTGATTACAAGCTTGGGGGATCTACGAAGACCTTGTAATCTATCTTACAGTTTTAGCATGTTTACTTTCCTGCACGCATGTTAGATTTTGATTTAAGGATTTGCATTAGTTGCATCAACTTCAAGCTCCCCTCTATTGAAGGAAAGAATTTTATCTGTTGAGTTTCGAGACTTCATGATATTTAAAGTTATCTTTTGATTCATGACTATTTTATTAGATGATTGAATTAGGTTGAGTGTTATGATACTTGTACATGTCTCATGATTTTAGGGTCTTCCACACCAATAAAAGTATTGATTAAATTATGAGAAGAAGAATTTTGGTAGCATATTATAGTCACGGGTTTTAAAAACCAATAAAAGTAGTGATCAAGCAGCTGTGATATAAAAAAGGAAGAAGAGAGATCAAAGATCAGCCATCAAAAGAATTTCAAGGAAAAAGAAAAGTACAAGCTTGAAAAAAAAATAGAAAAAGAATGATCATTAATCTTCATTACTGAAATCAAGTGCTCAACCAATTTAACCTTATGATTATATAATATGTTGAATCACTAAAAGATTCTTATAACTTCATTGGTACAAAAGATGTGTAAGGGTGTGATAATGGCCCCGAAATAACTTTACATCTCATATTGTATTCCCGTTTCAATTTCCGCCTCATTTATTGTAATGACTCCTGCCTCATGAACATGATGATCTTGTCCATAGGCCACCATCTTGCTCGGGTATGAGCAAGAGTCTAGCTTGGGGGAGTTGATGAGTCCAAAATTGAAGCATATTTACCTTTCATTTTTGCATAAATAGAATAGCGATTTTGGTATTTTACTGCGTTTGCGCGCACCTTTTGTCCTTGTTTCAACATGATCCCGAATTACTAAGTTTCTTGTGAACATATCAATTGGAACTATCATATTATGTTGTAATATGATATTTTTAAATAATAAAAGTCATTTAAATGATTTATATTCGCACCTGGGAGAATTGCAAACATGAAGGAAAATTATTCCAGCGTTAACGAATGAAATGGATCGTATGGGCACCTAGAGAGGGGGGGAGGTGAATATGCGCTACTCCAAATTTTACTTCTTTTCAATTTAGGCTTGACACAAAGGTAAATTCTCTAGATATGGAACTAAGGTGAATATACCTACATGACAACCTAGCAACTAGCACAACACAAGTAAAGGAACGATAAGAGGAAAGAGGTAACCGAGAGTGAAGCACGCGGGGACAGGGGACTTGATTCACCATAGTTCCTTCATTTTTATGGGAAGTATGTCTTTGTTAGAGAGGTGGACAGTACTAAGACCACCACGCCATAAAGGCCTCACCCTATTCTCCAGTGATCTTCCGCCACAAATGGCTTAGTCCACTTTTCCACTATCGGTACCCTTCGAGGTGGGAACCGACACCTTTACAACAAGCTTGGAGAAACTTCCACAAAGGAACAAAGGCTTCCAAGTACAAGGCTAAGCTTCCACAATGACAACAAGCAAGTTACAATTGAAAATACAACCTAGGGTTTCCTAAGAAATACTAGAATAAGGGGGCCCTCAAGTAAATGAGGGGGAAATGCAAATCTCTATGGTGAAGATGTTGATCGGTATCTTATCCTTCGATTCTCCAAAGATCAATGACTTTGGATGGGTGAGAGAGCATATCTTGATGATTTAGTGGCTCAGCTTCTAGGGTTCTTGAGGTTAGGGAAGAGCAGGTGTCCAAGGTAGAAGAAGGGGCCTTTATATAGGGCCCCAGTAAATGTAGCCATTGGAGCCAGTTAACCCGGAGTGTCCGACTGAAACCCACCGGACTTTCCTTCCTAGGCCAGACACGCCGACCGCGCCACCTCGGATATTTCGTCCTAGCAAAAGAATCTTCACCAGCTAGAGTCCGGGTGGACTCTAGTATGGCCATCAGAATGGAAACACCTCTTGGCGAAAGTCCAAGGAAATCCAGGGTCGGACACTTTGATCTGCATCCACCGAACATTCCGGCTGGGCTAGATACTCTGGCCAACATCAGATGGATAGTCCGACAGAACTCAGTTTTGCACACTTTAAAAACCTGAATCCTCTTGAATCAATTCAACTAGAACCCTCTTTCCCCTTTGAGGGGAAAAAAGTAACAGTATGCTAACAAGATAATTATGTCCTGAAACACTTAACACACGATTAAAGTTTCCTAGTGTTGTCAACAAACATCAAAACATATGAAGGGCAAAAATTCCCTTTCAATCTCTCTCGTTTTGTTATTTGATGACAACCCAAGGATTTGCATATATGATAAGCAATAAACTTAGCAACAATTAATTTACAAACATAGAGAGGCTTCCCCAAGATGTGTGACCATTTTAAGTTTTCATTTGAGTACAAGATCACATAAACTAGGATTAGCACCTAGTCTAGAGTTTATAAATTGATGAGGTAAGACAAGATACTAGGATAAAGACTAGACTAAAACATCATAGGCATAACATAGTCTTTAACAAGATAAATATACCGGGCTCGCATGTCTTACCACACACAAAGGAGTTCAACACGACATAGTTCACATAATAATAAATAAAGACACAAGATTCAAAGAGGAAAATCGAATGAACAAGAAGCTTATGTACCCATGCAAATCCCCGGTAGGAACCTAATGGGGCTACTTCTCTCCCTTAGGCATCGAGACACCAAAAAGGGAAAAGATCAACAATAAAGCATCCCAAACTGACTCTAGCCACTGAAGTCCTTGTCATCCCCATCCTCATCGCCATCATCATCCTTATCCTCATCCTCATCATAATCATCGTTTGGAGCAATATCCTTGCTGTGAGGGAGAGAATAGGAGGACACATCCTCAAACAATGACCAATCCACACGGCCCTGGCTCCAGTGACCATAAGAGAGCGTACCATCAGAAACCCGCTAGGAGGAGTCAATGTCCATGGGCTGGTTGATCTTCTTGAGATCCTCATGACATTACCATTGGCCTTGTAGGCATCATACTGACCATGGCAGATGTTGATGTTCTGACACAGGAGTAGCTTCTTTAACCAAGAAGCTTTCTTCATCTTTTGATGCACTTCCACTCGAGTGGTGTCAAAACGATATGCATTGCTAGCATGCTTCACGCGAGGGCCATGTGTCACAACTTCCTACACTTCCTCAGACTCATCACCACTATCATCACCATCTTCATCATCATGCTCAAAGATACAATGGGATGAGGGATAGCCACAGAGTGCCTTGGAGGAATGAGCCTCCTTTCTCCAAAGCTTGGCTAGCTTGTGCTTCAAGAGGTTTGAGTGGAGCAAAGTAGTTGGAGAATTTTGAGGAAGAATGAGTTTCATCACATAAGGGGCATAGAGAGGACACTTATTGTCCATAATGCACTTGTACATATCCTGGTAGATGAAGTCCATGACATCAATAGCACCACCTTCATGGTTTGGACCAAGAGCATATACAGAGTGAGCATGAGCCGTGAGGTTGGTCTCAACACCTCTCATTTCATCCTTGTTGCCTACCTTGGGATTAATAGTGTGGAGGAACATGCGAAGCAGAGTGTTATAGAGGAGCTTGATGTTGGTGGTTTGGACAACCACACCATTATATGAATAAATGGGAGCCAACCTCTTCTTATCATATGCCTGACCATGAACATGCATTCTAGCACCACTGGGAGCATTGGGGTTGAAAGGAAAACCAATAATACCTACAAATTGCATCACGTTGGAATGCCACCTTGTGTTGCCTGACATCCACTCAATAAGAATTTCCAGAGAATCACAAAACACCATTGTGGCATAGAACTGCTGGACCAAGTCCGTGTTGAAGTATTCCGTGGCTTGAAAGATGGTGTGCAACCCCATCTTCTTGGTTACCCATAGAGCATCATAAAAATAAGAGAAAGCTCATAGCTTCTCCATCTCCAACCACTTCATGGGAATGACATGAGTCTTGAAGGTACTCATCACCTCGGTATAAAGAAGCAATTGCTCATTCCTCCAGAAACGATCATCAGGGGAGGTGTGAGGCTGAGCATAGAATGGCTGAATCCGCATCTCCACAAACTCCTCGGTGCTCATCCCTTTCAAGGTAGTCAAAGATTCAAACTTGATTCACTTGGATTCATCCCTTTTTAGTCGACTGGTCTTTTCTTGCTTTGATGTTGCACACTCACATGCTGACTGCCTGACCACAACTGGATCAACATGATTGTCACGCTCTTCGTCATATTGGAACATGCGAGGACGAGCCTTTTGCGGTGACCCAACATACCACTGCATGATGTAGTACACTATAGTCGTTAACATAACACCAATGAAACACCGTTCACTAGTACTACATCCCTTAGAGTGGTACAATAGAAACACAGCAGGTCCAAGACATCACTATAGATTACAACTCGACTCTTTACAAAAGATCCAGAGAACACTCTAGGTTAAAGAGGAGGAAAATAACTTCTTACAAGAAGAACCAGAAATAATAATTCAGAACTATCTAGTAACTAAGACTAGTATCTAAACTATTTGGCTTGCCATTGCTGCTATTGCAATGCTCTACAAAAGTAGGTTTCATGGCTAGAGAATCTACTCCTATCTACTTAAGAACTTTGTCTTCACTTCGTTTATTGTATATGTTGACTTTATTGAAGAACTTGAGCTACCGATGATGGTTTCTTGAGCAGAAATTAATGTTGACATCGTCTTCAACGACTTAGAACCTAGCAAGGATTAAGAAGGTACGGTTGAGTATGAGCGTACTCAGCAAGTTCACTAAAAAGGAGTGTATGATGCACTATCTCTACAGCCACAGACCAAAGGTCGTAGGCAATGCAGGTTTTCATAAACATTTCTTCAAAGGTTGCTTTTATTCTGAAAACTATGTCTGACAGCCTTCACAGGTTGACCAAAACCTTCGTGGGGTTCCTTTCCTGCCGCGTTCGTAGCTCCTTCCTAGAACAGGGAGTAACATGTCACAATTCTTACACTCTGCAGAGGTGCGTCACTTTTCCCATAAGAGACCTTAGCCTTGTTGCACATCCAAGCCGCGAGCTTGTCCACACTTCCTTGGTATGGGTCCCAGTCTAAGATCCAAGCCAGTACTGCCCTCTTCGCGACCCTGCATGAAGACACGATCCCCCAAGACGGACTACCACTGTTACTCTTTGGGTAGCCTCTCCAGGACTCTGTAAGCAGCTCTGTTTGGCAGCCACCATCAGCTATGGTGAGCTTACACCAATACAGCTATGCATAGATAATCTAGACACCTAGCTTGCGAGGAACTAAGGGGTCCCACCCATGTGCTGGATTCTCCATGAGAAATCAATAGCCTCACGATAAGGTCATCCGTCCATGCAAAAGGGAGAAGATACAACTGACTTTCTCGTCCCATTCCAAGTCTTATGGTTGACGCGTAATATACATCGCTAGAATCACTGGCGACATTGGTTGTTAAGTCCTAGATATTATGTTCCTTTACCACTGGAACTATATCAGTAGATTATTACCATTTGGTAAATAATCCATAATCAAATTATTATGAAAATAGTGTTTTCTGACCTTTTTGAAATGCAGGTGATGACAACATTTGAGTTACAAGCATTTGATAGAAAATAACCAAAGGACATTAGCAAGTGTGAACTTGCCTTTTGTGATTGCAAGATTATGCACTCACGATCTTCAAGACAATAGAAGATCCAAAATCTGGAAACAACATCATTGATATGGTAAGGACTAATGTTTAAAGAAGCAAGATGCAATTATGCATAAGTAATGTAATGTAGTTTGATAAATGCGAATCCCCGAATTAATCGTATCTAATCTAGGGTTTGGAGTTTGTGATGAGTTCTTAGGAATGTGTTGCACTGTTATACCAGTTTCACACTTGTGCTTCTTATTAAGGCTTGTGAGAGTGTGTGAAACACTATGTAAACACAACAAGTAACATGCAATACTAAAGCACTCAAATGGATCATGGTATCTAAAAGATTTCTTAAGCAAGATTATTAATCACTTAGAGCTTTCAAGAAGTGTTTAAGGATTACTTTTAATACTTCTGAAAAGAATGACTTTTGAGGAAAATATTACTTTACAAAGTAAAAATCATTTAAACTTATATCTAACACTTTAATGTTTTCTTTTTAATTACAAGTATTAAAGTAGAAAAAAATTAGTAATTTTGAATAACTATTCCACTAGCAAGTGGATACTTGTAACATTTCATGAAGGTGAAACAAAAGTATTATGTCTTTATGGAAGTGGTGTTCTCTTGATTTATAAGTGAATATAATCACTTACTTATTATAGAATTAATATTTATTTCTATAAACATGGGAATGACATTATGTTAAATACTTATAAACTTTGTTTAACTTTTAAAGTGGATTTCCAAACTGTAAAAGAATTAGTACTCAAATCTTGATGATCTTATAATTGATAAAATATTTTTGGAGTGTAAGATTTACTTAATTCTAAATGGTAGTTTTAGTAAGTACAACTTAAAATGGTTAGAACTATCTTAACTTTACTTAAACATCAATTGAACTTGTTATTACATTTTTAGACTTTAAACAAATAATGGTAAAGACAATAGTAAAGGTTTATATATTTTTAATGAATTAAAATAGAAGAAAAGAGTTTAAATAAGATTTATTAGACCTTTACCTTTTATTTGACTTCAATTATGAAATAGGATATTTTTAATGTGTAGAATTTATTTTTGTGATCATTTTGGTATATTATATGTATTTTTGTGATTTTTAAATAGTAAGATATGAATTTTATAAGTTTTATTTCTTTATTAACACTAAATAAATAATAAATACTTAGTTAAGTTACACAAAAATAATTGAAACAAGTTTGTAAATGTAGATCTTGTTTTTCTAAGAATTTTGGTATATTATTTATATTTTTCTCATTTACCAATATTAAAATATGAATTTTCAAAGTATTATTATTTATAAAATCTTTATTAAATAATAATTATTTAACTAGTTAAAACAATAATGGTTGATAATAAATTTAAATTATAGATTTTATTTTTTTGAGCATTTTGATATATTATATGCATTTTTTTGAATTATAAAACAAAAGATATTCATTTTCTAAGATTTATTCAATTTTTGGAATTAATAAACCAATTTTTAAAGGGTTTAATGCGTCCAAGTGACATCAACATGACATAGCTAATTGGGTAAAACATTTTGTACCAACCGAAACCTACCCCGAGGTCACTGACTGGTGGGGTACCGGCCACATCATCTGCCACCTAAGCATTGACCGGTTCAAACATGCTGACTAGGTGTGGGTGACGTGGGCATGACGCCGACATGACGTAAGCACGCTGCGACACGGCGGCTGAATGCCGGCGAGGCTACTACTCGACGCTGGGGCTTCACTTGGCGATGCTTCGCTCGATTTTGGATGTGGGCGAGCAGGTCGATGCGATTAAGGACAACGCCGCTACCTAATGGTCGCTAGAACATTTTTGACAACGAGCAACTGCAATGGTGCTCGCCGGCCAAATGACAAACTCGCCCTATCGGCTGCCCTAGGATGCGTAGGTAATACCAATCGATGCGAACGCTTACCCTGGACATGATGGTGGACTTAGTGATGTTGATGGTGACCCGAGATGAGCGTGGCGTCACGGATTCCGGCGAACCCCATCAGAAGAGAATCTAGAAATTCTCCTACCTCCGACCTCCCCATGACGCCTGCTTGTGCTAGAATGATCATGTCGATGAGGTGCACCTCCCAGAACACTCCACGGAACCGGAGGTGGGTTGAATCGACGGCTAGCTGAAGCTCGCCGACGGCGGCTTCGGTGAATTTGTGGAGGATTGGGAGCGAGGGAGATGAATGGAGAGGATGAGGATGAACCAGGAGAGCAATGCGGTTATGTGCGGAGGTTTTATACGACTTGGCGGGCACTGACACGATGGCACAGCAGCGAGGACGTTCGAGATGCGGTGGTGTTTGATTTGGGCACGAATCGCCGTGCAATCCACCATGCGGACTCCTAATAACTAGGGCGAGGCTCTGAGATGGTCAAATGCGTCCGGGGAAGTCTCGAATGAAGGCGGCGACGTGACTCGCCAGCGTCGTGTCGACCATGTGGAGGAAGATGAGAATGATGGTTCTGTACTCACACGGGCCCCACTTGAAAGAGAGAGAGCGAAAGGGTACCCGGGCTGGACTACTGTTGGGCTGTGGTGGAGCGATTGCTACTGCTTGTGGGCATTAGATAGAGGGGTGAGGAAATGGGCCTCAGGCCTACGCCTAGCTGCCTCCTTTTTCTTTTTCTTATTTTTTTATTTCTGTTTTTTCCTTTTCCACTTCAATTTGAATTTTCTTAATGATTAAAATACTCAAACTCAATGAATCAACAAGGGTCCTACATGGTTAAAGTAACTAGTTGATTTGACATTCTTTTTTAGTATTTTTTTACTATTCATGATTATATAAAGAATTATTTTCATTAGAAAATATTAATAGGGATTAGGGTTTTAGAGATTACTTCTCATATAAAGACCTTATAAAATGATCTTACCTCCACTAAATGAATATAAGGGTAATGGTTTAAAATGGTTATTTAGGTGTACAAAATCTTATTAATACTTAACCTCATAAAGGAATCATGTATATACGTTAATAAGGTATTAATCCTTGTGGTTCATGATAGGGTGATTTAAGTTTCATGGTTCTCCCTTTTTTGGTGATTTTTACCAAATCCAATTCTCTTTGATTTGTAATGTTCAAAAATACCACAATACAATCTTTGTTAGGTCATTATGAATCAATAACAATCATTGATGGAGAAATGCTTAGGTTTATTTAAATGTAGGTATATGGGTTTTGAGAGGATTTAATAACTCATATTCAATTATGGAGATGGATGAATATTAAGGCTAGACATATTGCCACCATGTTTTGTGATCCTGAATAACCTCTCAACTTAAAGTGAGTTATTGGGATTTCTTTCATAATGTGATCCTGATAGTTCTATCATTCTAGGTTTCTATTAGGGTTTAAGACAATAAGGTGGACAAGACTTCCATCAATACACTCTCAACCGGTATTCTATTTATCTCTTAGAAATTTCATTTGGCTAAGAGATACTATCCATTGGTTGCCTAAAAATAGGAATTGGTTTAACTACCTTCTTTATTCTAGGGTTTTAAACAAAGAGGTAGACATGGTTCTTGTCCTGATTTGATATGATCTTAGTTAAGGATTTTTCTAGAACTCCTATCCTTAAAACCTTACTAAGTTTTCTTTAGTTAAGGATTTCCTTTCCTAAATATACTCTATTTAAATCTCTCCTCTACTTCACTAGGATCTCTCCTGCCTAAATAAACTAGGTATCTGGCTCTACCATATCTATCATCAAATGATGACATGGTCATGCCACTTCAACATTACTCCATTCTTACTCCTAGTATATAACTCCTCTTAATTAACTATCATTGATGCAACTATCAATGTAGCTACTACTAACTCCATCTATTAACTTCCTTTAAATCCATCTTGCAACTACTTGCAAGATTATAATTCTCTCTAAATCATATGTGATATCAATCCTCTGGAATAGGTATGGTACTACTCTTCATAATACAAGTTTGTTCTTGTATCATCTTGGTTAAACTATTATACTTCCAACTACTCCTACAACTTATGTTATATACTTCATTATACTCTATCTTGACTTCTCAGGATCAAGCTAGATGATTCGTCTTACTAAGGTTTTGCCTAATTTGCTGTACTCACAACCTTTCTTCATCAGCTGGTAATCTATTCTCAAGTAACTTAAGAATACTCACCACCAACCTTTGATCAAGCAAAGCTTAGGCTTCTAATTGTCTGATAAAGATATATACTCAACTAAGTAGTAGACTTGTACTGGTCTCTCTATAGGCTTATCTTGTTAAGCAAGCTTACTCTAAGTTTATATCTACTTGGCTTAATAAGGGCATCACTTGATTCTCTAACACTACTAGCTTCCTTATAACTTTTCAAATATTAGTTAATTCTTAGGCTTAGATACTTCCTCACTGTGCCTCACTGACCAGGGTGGCCTTCTTTGGGTTAGAGCTTTGCTTCACGGGCGGCCCAGTCAGGGAGAAGAGGTGGAGTCCAGTCCGGCTACAGGAAGGCCCAAAATACTTACCGACATAGGCCTGTAGTGTTCCTTGTAGTTCAAGATGTACTCTATAACTGACTCTTAGTTGTAGCCGAATAGGTCTCTCCTGTAAACCCTAGGCCAGATATCTATATAAGCCATCCTAGGGACCAACCTTTAGGGCACCCCACAATAATCTACAATATCAACTCACACAGGCGAAATCCTTGTAACCCATATTCCGGCTCTACCGTATTACTAGATTGCTAGCAGGAGTAGGATCCGTCCAAAGCCGGCGGATTCAAACCTGGGTAAAGTGGTGGGCTCACCATCCCGAAACACCATACGTCTCACACCCCTCTCTTCCACACGCCTCAAGGACCCCTTCATGGTGTACTTGTCATCAATCCGACGACAGTTGGCGCCCACCATGGGGCAAGTGAGCTTTAGATCTACATTCCGAGCGGAATCTGCAAGAATTAGAGTTGACAAGACAATCGCCGTCGGTCGCATCCTCTATGCCAACGACGTCCCTCTGATCGTTCTCGACGAGACCTAGAGTCCAGCTAGGGAGGCCGTGACTGCCTACACCATCATGTCTTTTGGTGAGATCGATGTTTACATCGATTTCGCTGAACCCGCCCCACCCTCCCCAGCGGTGATAGAGGCAGAAGAAGCTTCTGGGTCCACTTTGTCCATGGAGGCAGCAGAGTTCCGGACCTCGGAAAACCCTAACCCCACCTAGCCCGCACCTGTCACGGGGATAGTGGAGAAAACTGAGCCTAAAGCAGATCTTGCGGTGCAAATCGAATCTGGAGTGGATCTCCCTAGGGAGGCCAAATCTCAGACCGATCTCCCCGTCGAGGTTGCAATCTAGGAGGATCAAGATAACAACTCTAGTTCCGGCTCTGCCAACGCCGGAAGGGATCAACCTTTCCTGAGGTACACGTTGAGGTGTATGATGCTACAAGACGCCAGCATGGATGAAATTCTTGAGACCATCAGACGTTTCTTGGAAGCCCACGAGGAAAGCCGCAACTACCTCAGGTCGCACGCGTCGCACTTTGTCGGATATGTTGGATCCGGATCCGGCTCTACCGATGCTGGAGAAAATGAAGACTTGGTGCAGGAGGCAGTCGAAACAAACACCGACTTACCGGCAACTTCGGATGATTCAATAACGTCGGCGGTTTTCCGAAAGTTCTCCGTGGAGTATGAAGAGGAGTACAACTCCAAAGCTGCAGAGGAAGGAGAATCCATGGACGAAGGATCTGGAGAAAACTCTCCCAAAGCGCACGATGACATGGATCTCGGAGATAATCCTGACGTCCAGATGTCCGAAAGTACTGATCAGAGCTTGACTCTAGGAAACGGACCCAAAGGCGTCTTTGCTACCGGCGCTGCCAAGAAGGCAAAGAAGAGGAACAAGAAGAAAACTCCAGCAAAAGACCCTCCTGCTGATGAAGTAGTTGCTGAAGAATATGAAGAAGTCTCGGATGGAGCCCTAATCCTAGACGAGCCAAAGGAAACTCCGGCGGATGGATACGTGGTTACCGCTGGTGCCCATAAACTCATCGAAGATGTGTTAACTATGCTAATCCCTACTGCTGCAAAACTTACACCTGCAGAATTGGAAGATAGGGCCCAAGCCCTAGAAGCGCGTCGTCAAGTACTCCTGGATGAGGCTAACAACCTTATGGAAGAGAAGAAGCGCATTGCATGTGCGGGGCAGTTCAACTCCCTACAGCATCAGAAGACCCGGAACGGCCCCGTGCGGCTAACAAAAATCCGGAAGTCCACAAGACCCTCTTTGAGGGAGATGGTGCCGCCAAACGAGAACCTCGGCTAGATAGCAAGGGAGATTTGGTGTATGGAACGCCTGTGGAAAACACTACTGCAGCACGAGATATCCTGGCGAACAATCTAAACCCAGATCAAGTCTGGTTGGGCGTAAAGCTACTTACCAAGGGTCTGGAGTAGTAGAAGACCGCGAAATCCGGAAGCGGAAAACTGGTCTCAAAATCCGACCAATATTGCATGGATCTGGCTTGGAATGACTTTAGGCCCCTACGGGACCCGACACAGCATCACCGTCCCAATCGTCGGGAAGACAACTACTCAAGAACCGGATCTTCAGGGCAACAACACAGAGCCGCACGTGACTGGAGCAATGTTGCCCCAGCCGCAGAGCGAGACATAGTTGCAGCACTGGTTCCGAGGCAACCTCCCTAGCAACAGTCAAATAATTGCAGGGAAGATGAAGAAGAACGATGTCGGGAGGAGGACTGACAAAGGATGCCACCTCCTAGACATACAAGCCGTTCGACTGAACCTCATCACAATGGGGGAAATGACGGACGAAGGAACGATGGACACCGTGCCGAGTCAAGCCGGCAGGAGGCTCGTCGTAATCAAGACCCTCCCTGGAACCAGAATAATGATGCTCCGGATGGAGGCCGGTGCTCAGCCAGAAACAATCCACCTGCACCACCCTCTCCACTAAGCAGCCATCATACCGGCTCTCGAGGAGGCCAAGGAGGGCGTCGTGGTGCAGGAGGTGGTGGCAGAAGCAGAAGTCCAGGTCCACGGAACGCAGCCACATCGAACAACGAAGACAGCGTTCTCTATCACCAAGTGACGCGAGGCACCGGATCAACTCTAACATAGAGGCGCGGCGCTACGAGAACGATGATATTTACGTGGGTCCAAAATGCTTCGAACCATGAATTCGCCAAACACACTTCCCGAAAGGATTTGCTATCTCAAGACACATCCAAGCCTACGATGGTGTGGCCTGGCCAGATACTTGGCTTCAGGATTTTTTCCAGGCTTGCTGCATTGCTAAGGGCGAAAATAGCTTGGTCGCGGCTCGATATCTCCTGCTTATGCTGAGGAAGACAGCATGATCCTGGCTCAATGAACTTCCGGAAAACACCATCCACAACTGGTATGACATGCAAATCGCGTTCTTTCGGAATTTCGAAGGCACATATCGGAGGCCCTATACGGTAGGAGACCTATATCGGAGAAACTTGCCGAGATTATCTCGAATGATGGATCGACACAACAAACTCCTGTGAAGGAGTAAATGATCAAACTGTGGTTGAAGCTTTCATTGCAGGACTCCCAATGGTTTACTACGTCACCATTTGAAGTGCGACAAGGTCACTGATCTAGGAGAAATGATAGAGACGGCGAGCAAATATGCATACACCAACGATGATGTAGAGGGACTACCAAACGTCCTGGCTGTACCACAGTCGGCAAAACAGCCGAAGCAACCAACTCATTAGCGTAAGAACACCTCAGAAGAAAAACCTAATGCGGAAACGGTGGGTGTCACTACTACTTTCGAGTCTGGAGTACGAGGAGGGCGTGGAGGCGGCCGCATACGCGGTCGTGGGACCTCAAGATTCGAGGGTAGAGGAGACCAACAACTTGGCAAAACCTACTCCTGGGCCGACATTGCCATCAAACCGTGTGTGCATCACTTAGATGCCAACGGGGGCTCGTCCCACACAAATGCCGAGTGTCGTTTCAATGTTGACATCAAGAAAGACGAATCCGTTGGCTACAGGGCCAAGCGAAGAAAGGGAAATAAGAATCCCGAAAAAGAAAAAAGTGACCAAGGAAGATTCCAACATGGAGGAAGCAGAGCCTTCAAATCCCAAGTCGGATGGAAAGAAAAACTTCCCAACAAAGAAAGACACTTATGTAACTTTCCTTGGGTCTCAACCAGCTAAGGTAAAGAAGGCAGGTTTGCATGAACTCAATGCAACTGTTCCGGCTGTCCCCCAATTCTTGGATTGGTCAGAAGTGACAATCACCTTTGAACGCGCTGATCATCCGCCTAAGTTGCATAGGCGAGGAAGGTATGATTTAGTCGTTAATCCACTTATTGATGGCTATGGATTCTCCAAGACCCTCATGGACGGCGACAGCAGCATCAACATCCTCTACATCGAAACGCTGCGTCGAATGAGGATCTCGGAAATTCAGCTGAATCATAGCTCTGTGATCTTTCACGGAGTCATCCTAGGAAGACAAGCAAATTCCCTGGGATAAATCACTTTGGATGTTACTTTTGGAACTCCAAAGAACTACCGGACGGAAGCAGTTTCCTTCGAAGTGGTCCCATTTAATAGCGCATACCATGCTATATTTGGGCGGCCGGCTTATTGGGATTTCATGGCTCGTCCGTGTTACATTTATAATATGATGAAAATTCTAGGTCCCAAGGGCGTGATCACCATTAAGGGAGACCCGAAGAAAGCACGAGAGTGCGAGGACGGAAATGCCGCCTTTGCTAAAGCCATACTGCACGCCCAGGAGTACCAGGAAATCAAGAAGACCATCGACCCGTCCAAGATGCCCGTGATGAAGAAGGAGGTGACAAAGCCGACTCCAGAGTTCAAGGCATCAGAAGAGATGAATACGATGCCATTTAAGGATGATGACCCCTCCAAGGTGACCCAGATAGGTGCAGGTTTAGACCACACATAGGAAAGCGCGCTCGTCGAGTTCCTCCAAGCAAATCAAGATATCTTCGCATGGAAGCCATTTGACATGACCGGAGTACCTAGGGAACTTGCTGAGCGCTCTCTAAATATACACCCAAATGCTAAACCCGTCAAACAGTCCTTACGATGTTTCGGCGATGAAAAGCGAATAACAATAGCTAAGGAATTAGCCCGGCTCGAGTTAGCCGGATTCATAGAAGAGGTCATCCACACTGAGTGGTCGGCCAATCCTGTAATGGTCCCTAAAAAGGACACCACTAATTAAAGAATGTGTGTTGATTATACCACCTTGAATAAGGATTGTCCCAAAGATCCATTTGCTCTGCCTAGAATTGATCAAGTTATCGATTCTACGGCAGGCTCGGAACTTCTATGTTTTCTCGAAGCATATTCCAGTTATCACCAAATCCAGATGAAGGAATCAGACAATGTCAAAACCTCATTCATAACCCCCTTCGGAACCTTCTTTTTCGTTACGATGCCCTTTGGGCTCAAAACATAGGAGCTACGTACCAGCGCACTATGCAGCGTTGCCTCCACGATAAAATCGGACACAATGTACATGCATATGTGGATGCCATAGCGGTGATGTCCAAAAATAAGGAAACCTTAATTTCCGACTTGGAGGAAACATTCGCTAATCTACAGAAATACAATATAATGCTTAATCCGAAGAAGTGCTTCTTTGAATACCAGCTGGAAAATTGTTAGGCTTCACCGTGTCTCAAAGAGGCATAGAGGTGAACCGAGACAAAATTAAAGCTATACTCCATATTTCCAGGCCGACTCACCTGAAGGACGTTCACAGATTAACTGGTTGCATTGCTACAGTTAGTCGATTTGTAAGCTGGCTTGGTGATAGAGCCACACCACTCTACAAGCTCCTAAAAAAGACCAACAAATTCGTTTGGACTGATGAAGCTGAAGCTGCACTACAAGACCTGAAAGCAGCACTCTCATCGGCTCCTATCCTTGCAGCACTGGAATCTCATGAACCGATGTTGCTCTATCTCGTTGCAACAAACAAGGTCGCCAATGTCATCACGGTGGTGGAAAGACTGGAGGAAAAACAGGAACACCTGGTGCAGTGTCCGACTTATTACCTCAGTGAAGTCCTAACTGAATCAAAATAGCGGCATCCGCACTATCAAAAGCTGGCTTATGGTGTGTTCTTAGCATCTCGGAAGTTACGACATTACTTTCAGGAGCATCAAATTACCGTGGTGAGCACATCTCTCATGAGAGACATAATTAACAATAGCGACACCACATGACGTGTTACAAAATGGGGAATAGAGCTTTTAGCTTTCGACATTGAGTACAAACATCATACAACAATCAAATCCAAAATCCTTGTTGACTTTGTCGCTGATTGGACAGGGACAACAAAAAATATGACCCTCCTAGAGTTGGAATACTGGACCTTGCATTTTGACGGGTCTAAGGCGCTCGGGGGATTGGAGGCTGGCATGGTCCTCAAATCACCCCAAGGAGATAAGCTTTTCTATGTGTTGCAGATCCACTTCACGACAACAAACAACATTGCCGAATATGAAACACTACTGCATGGAATCCGGATTGCTAAGGATATCGGCATCCAACGAGTTATGTGTTATGGTGATTCGGATCTTGTTGCTCAACAAGTGTCGGATATCTATAATGCAAATAAACACATGGTAGCATATAGACCTGTCGTGGATGAACTATCTAAATCGTTCGAAGGGTTGGAGGTTCAACACATCCCTCAAACAGAAAATGAGGAAGTAGATGCATTATCTCGAATAGGCTTTGCACGGAAAAAGGTCCCAGACGGCACTTTTTAGAGAACCTCAAAGTTCCCTCTATAAAAGGATTTGATGAGGAATATCCGACCAAATCTAACTCACCTTTAGTGGTAGTCCTGACTGTAATTCCCAGTTGGACTCAACCCTACCTTGATTTCTTGGTAGATAGAAAATTACCCGAAGACAAGGTTCTGAGCCGGCAAATCATCCGACGAGAAAAAACCTATACAATAATAAGTGGTGAGCTCTATAAGCGGAGTGTATCTAGGGTCTTTCAGCGCCGTGTATCTCCGGAAGAAGGAGTGGAAATCCTAAGGGAAATCCACGAAGATGAATGCAGTCATCATGCTGCAGCCAAATCTTTAGTGGCAAAAGCTTTCAGAAACGAATTTTTTGGCTTACAGCTAAGGCAGATGCCGAACGGCTGGTCAAGACGTGCAAAGGTTGCCAAAAGTACGCCAAACAAGCTCATGTTCTGGCTGATCAACTGCGAACAATACCTATAACATGGCCTTTCGCGATCTGGGGGCTTGACATGGTAGGACCGTTTAAACGGGCTCTAAGTGGATTTACTCACCTCTTAGTGATGGTGGATAAATTCACAAAATGGATTGAGGCTAAACCCTTCCCAAGTTGTGATGGAGCAACAACCAGAAGATTTGTCGAGGATGTTATAATCCGATACGGTTGTCCGCATAGTATTATCACGGACAACGGGAGCAATTTTTCTATGGGAGAACTCGCCGAATTTTGCGATGAACAAAAAATCCGGCTTGACATTACATCAGTCGCACATCCACAAGCCAACGGACAAGTAAAAAGAGCAAATGGTTTAATCCTACAAGGCCTCAAACCAAGACTTGAAGCACCACTTCGTCGTGCTGTGGGGGCTTGGGCAGATGAATTACCGTCTGTGATATGGATCTTAAGAACAACTCCGAATAGGTCAACCGGATACACACCTTTCTTCTTGGTCTATGGCGCAGAAGTAGTTCTTCCCAGTGATCTAATTCATACTTCTCCCTGAGTTGCTGCATATATCGAAGAGGATGCCGAAATTTCTCGACAAGATGATCTCGATTTAATCGAAAAAGTTCACGTCGTTCCTAAGATGAGATCAACAGCCTATGAGAAGAAGTTACACAACTATCATAGCCAGAGAGTCAGAAACCGGTCTTTCAATAAGGGCGATTTGGTTCTCCGGCTTGTGCAAAAAAGAAGGCATAAACTTTCCCCAGTATGGGAAGGGTCCTTTTTAGTTAGCCGAGTATTGCACAATGGTTCTTACTATCTAACTGATATGTGGCCAGTCAAAGAAATACCTGCTACTAAAAAGAGAAAGAGAGCTAGAGGCAGTACAGACACAGAAGAATTAGACAGACCATGGAATATTTCTCAGCTACGTCCCTTTTATTCTTAATATTTCTTTCTTTGTAATCATATATGTGTACATGTTCAATGAGAAATAAAGTATTGGTTGCCTCAATATTTTCTGAGAAGTTTTATATTACAATATTATTTCCAAATGATCATGTCATAGTTGAAAATCCCAGAATACTTGAAAATACTTTATTCTCATATTTGTTCTGGTTAAGATTTCCGATTCTAAAAATGATACCTTTGGGTATAAGTCTAAATTTTCTAGTCTATACTTGGGTTCTTTATCTGATTGCCGAATGAGGGCATTTTCCGAGTAGTGAATTGTTGGTACTAGAAGCCGACGTTGTTTCTGATTTTAAACTAGTTTAGCAATTGAGCTCCATTGCTCGACAAAGTTTCCGTGTTGAAGGTTTGCCGGCTCATGAAAGGGACGAGGCGGAAAGCTAGAAAAAGCAATAAGTATAGACAAAAAACAAAAAGTGCTTATGTAAAATTTCAGGCACAACAAAATGAAGCCAAAGTGCTAAAAGGAAGTCAAAAGCATAAGTTCTTGCAAATCTTAGCACTAGCAAAAATATTATACTACTTATTTACAATCCGATTGTTTCAGAATAACACATTGTTTTTCTGGTACTCTACGATGCAGTGGAAGAGGTAGGAGCTACTGGCTCACTGGAGACATCGCCTTCGCCTTGATATCTTTCTAAGACAGGCAAATCGGATTCGGTTTGCTCGTCGTCGGAAGCTTCAGCTGTTTCTTCAGCAGGCGGAGGAGGCGTTTCTACGCGAGTGAAGAAAACAATGTTGTAACTGGTTAAATTGGCTACGTGACATCCATAACTGGCACATCAGTCCATAATGGCCTTGATGTTCTGCTCCTTGCCGTCTTCGTCCATAGTTGAATAACTCCTGGTTACTTGCCAGATCTCCATGCTTCCATCGTGGCACATAAACATGGTGAGGGCATTTTGTGCTGCGGTTCGCGCATAGGACATGTTCTAGTCCTGGATGGCTGTGACATCTCCTTCTCCTTTTCTTGCATCTCAAAGGCAGACATTTTGTTCATGTCTGGAACTTTAAGAGCTTCACCAATATCCTCTAGTGACTGACAGAAATCTTGAAGCAGGTCGTCGACTTTGGTAAGCCGGCTGGTGCGACACTCGGTGGAGGAGGAATCTAGCAAATTCAGAGGACCCGCGTATATAAAGCAAAGGTCAGAAAATATATCCGAACTCCTAGAGTCGGAAGAATGAAAAGTCAGTGGACAGGAAAAATACCGAAGATGACATCATCCACTTTGGTCTTCTCCGCCCTAAGGCTCCGGAGTTCAGCTCGGAGTGCTTGGGTGATATCCTTCTCCCTGGCCAACTCATCATTGAGATCTAAGATTTTCTTATACTAGATTGCGATCTTTCGATCATGCTCTTCGGTGGCCATATTAAACGATTCAAGAATGCTGGCAATGCTGCGCTCATGATCCGTCTTAAGTTCATTCAGCTCCCGCCGTAAGTTGGCGTTTTCCACCTCCAGGGTTTTGAAATTCTCGGCCTCTTCAATCATTTTACATGACTGTTTAACTAGTTCTGTAAGCAAAAGATAACAGTCAAATAAGAAATTCAGCTATGAAAACAAAAAGAACAAGGATAAGGACTAAAATGATTACCTTCGGCCTCATCCTTGGAAACCTTCAATTGAGCATTTTCAAGACGGAGAGCTCTGGTCTATCTCCGCTTATTGCAAATATTATTTAATAATTCCTGGTTATAAGCATTAACTTTCTATAAGTCAGAATAGTACCCAGAGTCAGAAGTCTACTAAAGACTCGGGCTAATATTTTAACTAATATCAGCACGAGCCTTGGGGGCTACACTAGTTCATTCTTTGGCATCCTATGAAAGCATAAATCCGGATTGTCTATCCAACTTCATGCTTGGGGGCTAGAGGATATGATATGAAATAATGTAAAAGAGTGAGTTGGAATTCCGACTTACATATTGTTCATGAGTAAGCTTGCTTAGACTCATGTTCACCTCAATAGTAACCTTCTCGGCGAGAGTTAGCGGGATTATTGGTGGTGGCGGAGCCACACCGGCCTTCAGCTTCTCGTCACGAAGACGAACTTGGTCAAGAAGCTCAGAGTACTTGACATCGTCGACTTCTTGCGCCTCTTCCTCGGTGGTGATGTTACAGCTCTCTAGGCATTGCTGAGCCATCTTCTGTATCTCTTCTGCAGTTTTTCGAGTAATGCCAAGTTTGGCGATACCTAGATTACTGAGAAGGTTATCGGCGAAAACCTCTGTCGAGAGATCATTACCCTTTGCGGGTTCACCCATATCAGTTGCCGAGTCACATATGGTGACGTCGGTCTGCGAACCAAGGTTTGCTGGCTCATAATGCTGAGCTGGATCTTCTGCAACGCTTGGAGATGGTGTAACCTCCGGTGCTGTAGAAGGCTTTGGGGTAGGAGTCGGAGGCGCTGCGGTAGGAGAAGTCAAATTTAACTTTGACTAGCACAGGGGCTTCGATGAGTCACCTTTCCCCTTGACCTTGATGAGATGTTTAGCTCTGAAGAAGTGACAAAACAAGATCATTACGCTTCAGAAGGAATAAGAAATAAAATACAAAGACCTTGTGAGGAAAGTTACCTCTTCACAATAGGCACTTCCTTTGTGCCAATAGAGACAGTCAGGGTCTTACGCTTTCGGGTAAGTGTCTCCAGCAATGGAACCAATTCTCCATCATCCTGAGAGAGCTCAGGAGGATATCCCTCAAGAGGAGCAACCTCTGACTCCAGGAGGTTAGCAAGCTGAAAGAAGAAATTAGCTCAGTATTGCAATAAGCTATAACAAAGTATAGATGAACACATATTCGAAGTAATTGCTAGAGAACTTACTGGCGTCACAGGATCGCCAGCCGTATACATATCCAAGGAAAGTTCCGTAATCTTCCTCTCGATCCGCTCTCTGATCAACCATTTGATCTAGGACTCATAGTCCTTTTCCGAATAAGGTTTGGAGCATATCCAGAGAGAATCCGTCTTACTCTTGGTGATTAAATGCATGAGCTGATCACCATGATGCTGGAGAGGCTGGATCCAGTGTGCCAGCAGTGGATCAAGTCGGATCCTTTCAAACCCTTGTGCTTCATCAAATATTTGATCTGCATGTTGGCAAGAAGCAGATTGTCAGTGAGAGCCGGAGCATCTGCGTCCCAGGACTCTTGGGGCCTGGCGGCACCGTCGATGAAAACCAGCAAAGTAGTTGGTTTGCCAGGAGCCGGTCGGTCATTATGGTAATAGAACATGGACGTCCACTTCTTCACAGACTCACTAGCCTTAATCCTAGGATATATTCGTTCTTTCCTAATAGAAAAACTAAGAGTCCCGTTAATGTAAGGATTAACGACAATGATGGAATTTCTCCGGGTATGGAAATAAAACTGGAAAAGAAGAAGACTCGGCCTAATACCGAGATATCCCTCACACAAAGATGCATAAGCACTCATTTCTAAAAGTGAATTTGGGGGGAGATTGTGGAGTTGCACTCCATAGTGATCTATAACCTCAGAAAAGAAATCTCAGGGAGGAAAACTCAAACCTCTGTCGAGGTGGGTGCCGAAGTGCACTCACTCGTGGGTGTTGGGGGTGGGGATGGTTTGCCTGAAACCGCTCCGCCAGTCACCGGTGCGGAGGAAGCCTTCCTTCTCGACGACACGAAGCATGGCATTGTCAAGGGTGAAGGGGCTCCAAATCCCGTGGAAATTCTCCTTCTCCATTTCTACAGAGGTCGTCGCCGTTGTGCCGGAAGATGAAGCTTCAGGCATCTTTTGGGCATAGGTGACCTAGGATGGCCAGCGTTGTGGGCTTTGGGGAGGCAGGGGAGCTTTTTCGCAGGAAGCATCGAGAGGAAGGAGAAAGTACTGGCACTGGTAAGGAAGAAGGAAGAGATCTTGACCCCTTATATCCTTCACCTGTGCCAAGATTCGTGCAAGATAAAATAGTAATCATGGCATGCATCGTGGAAGGAGCTAGGTAACCTCCTCGCGAAGATTACGCTGCCTCGATCTTGACGTAGACATTAAAACGACGCCTCGGTTCCATGAAAGGCATACCCACCAATGGTCGTGCTGAAAGGAATGTCTGTCAGTGACGTGACTTGACCTTGACCGATGTCAGGTTATGTCAGAGACCAAGTTCTGGCTTAGTTTGAATTTCAAGCTAGAAACTCGAATGATGTATTCATAGGTCTGGCTTATTTTTAAGATCCAGATCCTATCCTTTCTTTTCAAGTTTCAGGAACCCTTCAAGATTCTGCAAGCCGAAGATGGATCAAGCTAGATGGAGATGGAATCCGACTCTGGATCTTGGAGGCTTCCGGGGCTACTGTTGGGGATATACTTTCCAGGTATCCTCACTGTGCCTCACTAACCAAGGTGGCCCACCTAGGGTTAGAGCTTTGCTTCACGGGCAGCCTAGTCAGGGAGAAGAGACGGAGTCCAGTCCGGCTACAGGAAGGCCCAAAAGACTTATAGACATAATCCTATAGTGTTCCTTGTAGTTCAAGATGTACTCTGTAATCGACTCTTAGTCATAGCTGGATAGGCCTCTCCTGTAAAACCTAGGACGGATATCTATATAAGCCATCCTAGGGACCAGCCTTTAGGGAACCCTAAAATAGTCTACAATCTCAATTCGCACAGGTGAAACCCTTGTAACCCATATTCCGGCTCTGCCGTATTACTAGATTGCTAGCAGGAGTAGGATCCGTCCAAAGCCGGTGGATTCAAACCTCGGTAAACTTGTGTGCTCACCATCCTGGAACATCGTACGTCTCACACCCCTCTCTTCCGCATGCCTCGAGGACCCCCTCATTGCGTGCTTGTCATCAATCTGACGACAGGGAGCGTTGGTGTTTCCTGGGCAGTTTGAGGAAGATCAATTAGAATAGATCGGTGTTTCTAAGATTACTGCAAGGGGATAAATTGCATGCTAGGGGGATAGAAGCATGGATTCTAGCATTGACAATCCCTCAAAAAATCATCTAGGGTTCCACTAGAGAAGGAGAGAGGGAGGGGAAAGTACCAACGTCCATGGTAAGCTCCACCGGTCGGGAAGAGGGCCCATCGACGGATGGGTGGGTAATGGCCGGTGGCTGGATCCATCCCGGAGGGGCCTTCCCGGTGGCGCTCCTAGAGGAGGGGTAGCAGGTTGAGAGTAAGAGGGAGCCGGGGGAGGATTAAGGACTGAACAGATCACTTCACCCCAGTTCCCTAAATCCCGAGTTTGAAACCGCTTAGGACGGACAGTCCATGCAACACACACCGGAGTCTGCGGGCCGGCCGGATATTCCGGGTTGTACACAGTGGAGTTTACGGGCCAGTCGGATACTCTGTTTTGTACACAACGGACTGTTCGGCCCCTTCAACCAAAAAAATGCCAGGACAAGTTTGTTGGACAAATGCATGGCAAGTTGAGAAGGTTTTGGGGTCTGAACAGGTCCTAGATGGAGAAACTACCAAGGATAGACTAAAAAACAAGGCAAATCCAAATAAATGCCAAATGAACTCCAACAAAATTTGAACAACCAACTCTTCATAAAGAAGAGGGCGATGGCCGAGGCCACCATGTAAGAGTGTGTGGCATGACACCACGAAGATGCATCTTGGGTTCATAGCCAATACTCATCAATAAAGCTCATATATCACTAAATGATATAAAGAGAATTGAATTACTTGGTGTTGGCATTATGGGGGAGGGATAGCCCAATTGATTAGGACCGCCCTCCCCATATCTTCATGCCCACACCTAAACCAAAGAAATCATCAAGATATAGGTGAGTATGCAAAGTGGTCAAGTCAAGATTCTTGAATCTATGATAGTTAGCTCATTCCTCAAATAGAAAAAACTTGCTTCATCAAGAGGCTTCGTGAATATATCGCGAGTTGATCCTTGGTGCCTACATATAGTAGCTCAATATATCCACAAGCAACATGATCTCTTAAAGTGATTTTGAATCTCAATATGATTGGTTCTTGTATGTTTCACCGGGTTGTAGTCAATCTTGATAGCACTTTCATTATCGCACAAAAGAGGCACGTTGGCATAAATGACACCGTATTCCTTTAAAGTTTGCCTCATCCATAATAATTGAGTGCATCCACTTGTGGCTGCTACGTACTCAGCTTCGGTGGTGGAGAGAGATACACAGTGTTGCTTCTTAGAATACCAACAGACCAAGGACCTACCAAGGAATTGGCTTGCCCCGGAGGTTGATTTCCTAGCATCCTTATCACTATCCCAATCCGAGTCCGTGTACCCACAAAGAGAGAAACTTGATCATTTAGTATACCACAAACCATAGTTTGGGGTATGAACTAAATATCGAAAGATTCTCTTGACCGCCACAAAGTGTCTTTCTTTAGGAGCTGCTTGATACCTTACACACACTCCTACACTCAACATAGTATCGGGTCTATATGCACAAAGGTAAAGAAAAGAACCAATCATGGACTGGTATACCTTTTGATCCACATCTTTAAAATTGGGATTTAGCTCAAGATGACATTTGGTTTGCATAGGTGTAGAAACCCCATTGCGATCCTTCATCTTGAACCTTTGGAGCATGTGTTGGATATATTTGGTTTGGTTGATGAAGGTGCACCAAATAATTGCTTGATCGCAAAACCAAGAAAGAACCTCATCTCTCCTATCATAGACATCTCAAACCTATCAGTCATAAGCTTTGAAAATTCATCATTAAAAGCTTTGTTAGTAAACCCAAAGATAATGTCATCCACATAAAGTTGGCAAACAAAAAGCTCCCCATTAACCTTCTTAGTAAAAAGAGTAGGATCGATTTGCCCAACCTCAAACCCACGGTTTAGCAACAACTCTATAAGGTGCTCATACCATGCACGAGGCGCTTGTTTAAGACCATAGATCGCCTTATCGAGTTTGTAGACATGGTTAGGGAAGTTGTGTTGGGGGATGACCCCAGGTAGGGTCAAGCTGAGGTGTAAGGACAAGGTCCACCGAAGTATACATTGGCCTCAACATGAGCTGGCCAAGGTATATAAGGGACGACCGAGTTACGACCGGGCTACCCTAAGCCAGATAACACCGGTGAGACTCGGCTGACATATGAGGTATATCGACATGATGTCTGGGTTGTTTTATCTTTGCATGTACTGTCTTGGACGAGTTACCCAGACTGGAGCCGAGTCATAGGTTAGATTTCTCAAGAAGGAGAGAGCCGGCCCAAGGTCAGTGCTTTTCTCTCTCTCACGGGAATCTAGGGAGAGACTAGCGCTAAGGACAAGGGACATAGGAACAGAGACAGAACAGAGGGTCATGGATGTGATAGTGTTTGACCCCAACGGTTAGATAGCATGGACTCTGAGCGATTACCGCACAGAGGCTAGCGACAGAGGAAAGGAGGGCGCCAAACAACTATTTTGGGACAAGCATCTTAAAAGAATATCTGGGCCACATATGCCCTAGCTGTAACCTGGCCACCTCTTTATAAGGTGAGCCAGGGCCTCCAAGGAGGAGGTCGGTCCATTTTTCCTAAGGGAAAACCCTAGAGTGAGAAGAGAGTAGAAGCACTTCATCTTCTTCCTCTCTTCGATATAGCTCAAGGGAGAATATAATTTTGCGGCCCAAAAGTTGAGGCGCCAAGGTAAAGCGGTACCCAAGTTGCTTGTAATCAGCCGCGTTACCCACAGTTGGTGTGCCAAATACTCAGGGGGTCTTTTTCAGCACGAATTCAACTTAACTTTTGAATACAAAATATCAGGCTAATGCCTGTCAAGTTCGCCCCTTGTCAGTTTTCTCCATCATGTCGTTGTTGTCATGGCTGCCATGTAGGCTTGCAGCATTGCCACGTGCATCCATTATGCATTACGCGTCTTCTTCTTCCCTTGAGCGGTGATCTGTGGTCATGGCCATGGCGTGGAGCTGGGACACCATCTCGTTCGGTGGTGAGATCTAGGACGTTGACAAACCTGCTCGGCCCCGCTCTCCTCCCCATCCCGAATTGGAGATCACCCTCACCATGGCCGCACCCATGGCATAACGGGGGACGAGAATTGGTTCCCCGTGAGATCTATCACCGTATCGACCATGCTCGGTCCTGTTTTCCTCCTCTAGAATCCGAGCTCACCATCGCCGTGGTCACACCCACACCAATTCTGCCACCCCTACCGAGGTCTCTATGGGACCTATACCCTCAGGAGATCAAGTTCTATCATGTTGAACCTATAAGCGAATTCGGAGCTGGCGGATGCAACCCGTTGTTGAATATAGTAATGTCGGTACCCCTTGTTGAATATAGTAATGCTGATGTGAGATCATTTAGTTACTTCAATACGAATTTTCCACCAATTTAAAATCTTGTTGATGTATTCCTTGACAATTATAATTGAGCACTAGAAATTTGGTAGTGTGCATGAGCATGATTAGTAATATAATTGAACACTGGAAATTTAAAGGAACTCCATATAAAGGATTATATATAGACGAGGTTCACCAGAGACGTCGCAGATATATTGTCTTACATTCAACTACAGACAATAATTAAGTTAAACAAAATAAAAGCAGGGGCATCAATAGGAGGCCAGGACATGGAGACGCAAAACAGGGTAGGGGCAGCATCAGGAGGACGGGACAGCCTACTCAAGGGGATACAGGCCAGTCCTGACATAATCCCGGACGAATTTGCCGAAGGCTGCGTGCCGCGCCAAGGTCTTATCCTTCGGCCTCGGCTTTTGCCAACGTCCACCGCCGATGTGAGATTATTTAGTTACTTCAATACAAAATTTCAATCAATTTAACTTGTTGATGTATTCCTTGACAATTATAATATAATCGAGCACTAGAAATATTTGGTAGTGTGCATGAGCATGATCAGTAATATAATTGAACACTAGCAATTTTAAGGAACTCCATATAAAAGAGTAGATAATATATATATATGTATATATATATATACGAGGTTCACTAGAGACACCGGATATATTGTCTTACATGCAACCAAGTAATAATTAACTTCAACAAAATAAAAGAAGGGGCAGCAGTAGGAGGCTGGGACATGGACACGCCTAGCAGGGGAAGTAGCAGGAGGCCGGGACAACCTACTCGAGGGGATACAGGCCAGTCTTAACATATTTCCGGAGGAATTTTCCGAAGGTTGCATGCCTTGCCAAGGTCTTCGGATGATGCCTTTGCCTCGGCTTTTACAACATCCACCGCGTGCTGGATCATGCTATGGATGTTCGTGTCGATGGCTCTGCCATAGAATGGGCAAAACAGTTTCCCCCTACGGTAGAAAGGGATTTGCCCACACCGTAATCGCCTCAGCACGTAGCGGCTCTTGTTGTCCCTAGAGTACTTGCTATCGTCCACTTCATGAGTATCCTCCTATTGATTTTTAAGAACATAAATTAGAACTCATACATATGATTGAATTGTATTACAACTCAAGAATTGACAAGATATATATGTAAGACAATATTAAATTGATATCAAAGAGAAAGCATGTTAGCACTAGTTTGATTAGTTCATATATTATTTCATGTCAACAAAATGAAAATTAATTGGATCAGAGTGTATGTAGAACAAAGATTGCAACCTCATAAGTTTCTTCAGGGATTGTGTAAGCGAACCAAGTAACAATTGCACAACCTCTATTGCGCTTGTACATTGCCCCAGGTTTGCTAACTCATCCTTGAAAAAATCGGACACTGATGTGTCTGTCTTTCTTTTGGGGCAATTTGAATCATTGGCCACAATAAGAAATTGAAATGTAATCCTACGAAACAATATTCAGGGATATACATATTCAGGTACAAAAACAATCCTAAATATTGTAATTATAAATAAAAATCAATTAATCTTCAGGTACATGTTGAAAAAACTTATGATCAAAACCATGCATATACATATGCATCCTACGAATCATTCAAAGATCAGAAACAATTCAAAGATCATACATGTAGTTCCATATGAGAATAAATCAAGGGCCTCATAATTTTTTCTAGAGATGGAGTTGGTGAACCAAAGTACCAACAACACAACCTATATTGTTTATGTACATTGCTGCCTCAGATTCACCAACCCATCCCTAAAAAACGACACCATCATATGTGTCTCCCCTTGCACTCTTTTGGGGCAAATTTTAATAATCGGCCTCGGTGAGAAACTGAAATGTAATTCTTATACACTATGAATGCATGCAATACATAATTCAAATATCATAGTTGTATGAATGTAGAATAAATATGGGGGCCTCATAAATTTCTTCAGGGATGGCATTTGTGAACCTAGTACCAATTTTACAACCTATTGTTCTTGTACATTTCCCCAGGTTCACTAACTCATCCCTAACAAAATCTGACACCAATGTGTCTTCCTCTCTTTTGGGGCAAATTTGAATCATTGGCCACAATAAGAAATTTAAATGTAATCCTACGAAACAATATTCAGGGATATACATATTCAGGTACAAAAACAATCCTAAATATACATCAAAACCATGCATATACATATGCATCATACGAATCATTCAAAGATCAGAAACAATTCAAAGATCTAGTTCCATATAAGAATAATCAAAGGCCTCATAATTTTTTTTCAGAGATGGAGTTGGGGAAACCAAAGTACCAACATCCCAACCTATATTGTTTGTGTACATTGCTGCCTCAGGTTCACCAACCCATCCCTAAAAAAATGACACCATCGTATGTGTCTCCCTTGCACTCTTTTGGGGCAAATTTCAACCATCGGCCTCAGTGAGAAACAATTCAAAGATCAGAGTTCAAAGATCATAGTTCATATGTGTAGAATAAATCTAGGGCCTCATAATTTTTTAGAGATGGAGTTAGCGAACCAAAGTACCAATTGCACAACTTACATTTTTGTACATTGCCTCGGATTCACTAACCATGCCTAAACAAATCTGACATCATCGTATATTTGTCTCCCCTTGCACTCTTTTGGGGCAAAATTGAATCATTGGCCTCAGTAAGGAATAGAAATGTAATGTTATACGCATGTTGTGTATCAAAATCAACACTCAACTAGCTAATCCTAAACCCCTAAATCAAATGTTACATATCGATTAAATTTATAGCATAAGAAGAACCGTATGAACAACAACGAGTTAAGCAAATGTAAATTTACTAGATGGCAGATGAGCAGATTGGGGTTTTGTGACTAGATGGTAGATGCATCAATCACCCGTTTGAACCATATATATACTACCCTACTTCAAGAGCAAAAGAATCTATAGACGATTGAGCAAATCCTAGGTATGAACAGTGAAATCTGCGGATGCGACTAGAGAAGCTAGCAATGTAGTACCTCAGACTCCTCATCAGGGACCTCCTCCTCAAACTCATCATTCTCTGCGATTGCGTTGATAGTTTCTTGGTGGAGGATGGGGTCGTTGATGTAGAGCACCGGGGTTGCCTCCGCCTACCGCCTGCCCCTCATCTAGATCTGCTGCTGGCACCACGACATTGTCGGCCACTTGCTGCTTGATGACGATGGCTACTGGCTGGATGGATGAGCTCAAAGCCTCGACGGCGCGACGACGAGCAGCGTGCATGCCCGGAGAAGATTCCTCCATCTGCTCGACGATGACCGAACCATCTTCTACTGTGCATCCAACTGACTTCACCTCCGGCTCGTCTCCATGCGTACGCTTCATGGCGCACCTAGGGAAGGCGGTGGTGCAAGCGAAGGACCTTCGACGCGCGAGGAAGGTGCAGATTGGGGTTTTGGGACTAGACAGATGGCCGAGCGGGTTTATATACACTGGATCGTTGGTAGTCCTCGAGTGGACATGTGTGGGTGGGGGGCTATATCTCCACTTTTTTTTGAAACAACCACGATCTCCACTTTCTAACTGCATTGATAATACACACAGGCTTTTCCTAAAAAACACGTGCATTCTACCTCGGGAAGGTTCACGCCACTTAGATCGTGCATGGCCTACCTCGATTCCACTACATGAAAGTGGCGCACAACCAATTTCTACCAACGTTAGGTATCCTCGAGGGCCCCCCTCCTCGAGAAGCATTTCTCAGCTCTTCGGCCTCCCGCTGATGTGTGGAAGTTTCTTGTGGTAGGGCCCAGTTGGAAGTGAGATTGAGAGCGCGCTGCGTAAAAATGGGATATGTCTGCATCACCACACCCACTTGGCTGTGTATGTATGAGTGTGCATCATTGTGGTTTTCGAAAACTACACATGGGATGATGACACTCCAGCATGTGGTGTCCAACAATGTCCAGGAACCATAGCAGCATGCTGGGATTCAACCGTAGCATGCATTCTACCACCAGTTTGAAATATGCTGCATCACTACACTGCTGCATCACTACACCCACTTGTATGTGTGTGCATGAGTGTATATCATTGTGGTTTTAGAAAAGTACACATGGAATGATGCAACTACAGCATGTGGTGTCCAACAATGTCCAGGAACCCTAGTAGCATGCTGGGATTCAACTGCATAATGCATTCTACCACCAGTTTGAAATATGCTACAACACCACACCCACTTGGATGTGTGTATGAGTGTGCACCATTGTGGTTTTGGAAAAGTACACATGCCATGATGCCACTCCAGCATGTGGTGTCCAACAATGTCCAAGAACCCTAGCAGCATGATGGGATTCAACTCCAGCATGCATTCTACCACCAGTTTGAACGATGTTGCATCACCACACCCACTTGGATGTGTGTATGAGTGTGCATCATTGTGGTTTTTTAGAAGTACACATGGAATGATGCCACTCCAGCATGTGGTGTCCAACAATGTCCAGGAACCCTAGCTGCATGATGGGATTCAACCGCAACATGCATTCTACCAAAAGTTTGAAAGATGTTGCATCACCACACCCACTTGGATATGTGTGTGTGAGTGTGCATAATTATAGTTTTGTAAAAGTACACATGGAATGATGTCACTTCAGCAGGTCATGTCCAACAATGTCCAGGAACCTTAGCAGTAGCTGGGATTCAATCGCAGCATGCATTCTACCACTAGTTTGAAAGATCCTACATCACCACACCCACTTGGATTTGTCTATGTGTGTGTATGAGTGTGCATCATTGTGGTTTTGGAAAAGTACACATGGAATGATGCCACTCTAGCATGTGGTGTCCAACAATGTCCATGAAACCTTGCAGTATGCTGGGATTGAACCGTAGCATGCATTCTACGACCAGTTTGAAAGATGCTGCATCACCACATCCACTTGGATGTGTGTGTGTGTATATGAGTGTGCATCATTGTGGTTTTGGAAAAGTACACATGGAATGATGCCACTGCAGCATGTGGTGTCCTACAATGTCCAGGAACCCAAGTAGCATGCTGGGATTCAACTGCAACATGCATTCTACCACCAGTTTGAAAGATGTTGCATCACCACACCCACTTGGATGTGTGTGTGTATGAGTGTGCATCATCGTGGTTTTGGAAAAGTACACATGCAATGATACCACTCCATCAGGTGGTGTCCAACACTGTCCAGGAACCCTAGCAGCATGCTAGGATTCAACCGTAGCATGCATTCTACCACTAGTTTGAAAGATGCTACATCAGCACACCCACTTGGATGTGTGTGTATGAGTGTGAATCATTGTGGTTTTGGAAAAGTATACATGGCATGATGCCACTCCGGCATGTCGTGTCCAACAATGTCTAGGAACCTTAGCAGCATGCTAGGATTCAACTGCAACATGCATTGTACCACCAGTTTGAAAGATGCTGCATCACCACACCCAGTTGGATGTGTGTGTATGAGTATGCATCATTGTGGTTTTGTAAAAGTACACATGGAATGATGACACTCTAGCAGGTGGTGTCTAACATTGTCTAGGAACCCTAGCAACATGTTGGGATTCAACCACAACATGCATTGTACCACTAGTTTGAAAGATGTTGCATCACCACACCCACTTGGATGTGTGCGTGTGAGTGTGCATCATTATGGTTTTGGAAAAGTACACATGGAATGATGCCACTCCAGCATGTGGTGTCCAACTGTCTAGGAACCCTAGCAGCATGCTAGGATTCAATTGCAGCATGCATTCTACCACCAGTTTGAAAGATGCTGCATCAGCACACCCACATGGATGTGTGTGTGTGTGTGAGTGTTCATCTTTGTGGTTTTGGAAAAGTACACATGTAATGATGCCACTCTAGCATGTGGTGTCCAAAAATGTCCAGAAACCCTAGCAACATGGTGGGATTCAACCACAACATGCATTCTACCACTAGTTTGAATAATGTTGCATCACCACACCCACTTGGATGTGTGTGTGTTGTATGAGTGTGCATCATTATGGTTTTGAAAAAGTACACATGGAATGATGCCACTCCAGCATGTGGTGTCCAATAATGTCCAAGAACCCTAGTAGCATGCTGGGATTCAACTGCAAAATGCATTCGACCACTAGTTTCAAAGATGCTGTATCACCACACCCACTTGGATATGTGTGTGTATGAGTGTGCATGATTGAGGTTTTGGAAGAGTACACATGGAATGATGCCACTCCAGCATGTGGTGTCCAACAATGTCCAGGAACCCTAGCAACATGCTGGGATTGAACTGCAGAATGCATTCTACCACCAGTTTGAAAGATGCTACATCAGTACACCCACATGGATGTGTGTGTTTGTGTGTGCATCATTGTGGTTTTGGAGAAGTACACATGGATTGATGCCACTCCAGCATGTGGTGTCCAAGAATGTCCAGGAACCCTAGTAGCATGCTGGGATTCATCCGCAACATGCATTCTACCACCAAATTGAAAGATGCTACATCACCACACCCACATGGATGTGTGTGTATGAGTGTGCATCATTGTGGTTTTTTAAAAGTACACATGGAATGATGCCACTCCAGCATGTGATGTCCAACAATGTCCAAGAACCCTAGCAGCATGCTGGGATCCAACCACAGCATGCATTCTACCACCAGTTTGAAAGATGCTGCATCACTACACCCACTTGTATGTGTGTGTATGAGTGTCCATCATTGTGGTTTTATAAAAGTACACATGGAATGAGGCCACTCCAGCATGTGGTGTCCAACAATGTCGAGGAACCCTAGTAGCATGCTGGGATTCAACTGCAGTATGCATTCTACCACCAGTTTGAAAGATGCTGCATCACCACACCCACTTGGATGTGTGTGTATGAGTGTGCATGATTGTGGTTTTGGAAAAGTAGACATGGCATGATGGCACTCTAGCATGTGGTGTCCAATAATGTCTAGGAACCCTAGCAGCATGATGGGATTCAACTTCAGCATGCATTCTAGCACCAGTTTAAAAGATGATGCATCACCACGCCCACTTGGATGTGTGTGTATGAGTGTGAATCATTGTGGTTTTTGAAAAGTACACATTGAATGATGCCACTCTAGCATGCGGTGTCCAACAATGTCTCGGAACCCTAGCTGCATGCTGATATTCAACTGCAACAAGCATTCTACCACCAGTTTGAAAGATGACGCATCACCACACCCACTTGGATGCATGTGTGTATGAGTGCGCAGCATTGTGGTTTTAGAAAAGTACACATGGAATGATGCCACTCTAGCATGTGGTGTTGTACAATATCCAGGAACCCTAGCAGCATGTTGGGATTCAACCGCAACATGCATTCTACCACCAGTTTGAAAGATGTTGCATCACCACACCCACTTGTATGTGTGAGTGTGTATGAGTGTGCATCATTGTGGTTTTGGAAAAGTACACATGGAATGATGCCACTCCATCATGTGGTATCCAACACTGTCCAGGAACCCTAGCCGCATGCTGGGACTCAACCGTAGGATGCTTTCTACCACTAGTTTGAAAGATGCTGCATCAGCACACCCACTTGGATGTGTGTGTATGAGTGTGCATCATTGTGGTTTTGGAAAAGTATACATGGAATGATGCCACTCCAGCATGTCGTGTCCAACAATGTCTAGGAACCTTAGCAGGATGCTAGGATTCAACCACAACATGCATTGTACCACCAGTTTGAAAGATGCTGAATCACAACACCCACTGGGATGTGTGTGTATGAGTGTGCATCATTGTGGTTTTGTAAAAGTACACATGGAATGATGCCACTCTAGCATGTGGTGTCTAAGAATGTCCAGGAACCCTAGCAGCATGCTGGGATTCAACCACAACATGCATTGTACCACTAGTTTGAAAGATGCTGCATGACCACACCCACTTGGATGTGTGTGTGCGAGTGTGCATAATTATGGTTTTGGAAAAGTACACATGGAATGATGCCACTCTGGCATGTGGTGTCCAACTGTCCAGGAACCCTAGCAGCATGCTGGGATTCAACTGCAGCATGCATTCTACCACCAGTTTGAAAGATGCTGCATCAGCCCACCCACTTGGATGTGTGTGTGTGTATGAGTGTGCATCATTGTGGTTTTGGAAAAGTACACATGGAATGATGCCACTCCATCATGTGGTGTCCAACAATGTACAGGAAGCCTAGCAACATGGTGGGATTCAACCGCAACATGCATTCTACCACCAGTTTGAATAATGTTGCATCACCACACCCACTAGGATATGTGCGTGTGTAGGAGTGTGCATCTTTGTGCTTTTGGAGAAGTACACATGGAATGATGCCACTCCAGCATGTGGTGTCTAATAATGTCCAGGAACCCTAGCAGCATGCTAGGATTCAAATGCAGCATGCATTCTACCACTAGTTTCAACGATGCTGCATCACTACAGCCAATTGGATGTGTGTGTATGAGTGTGCATCATTTTGGTTTTGGAAAAGTACACATGGAATGATGCCACTCCAGCATGTGGTGTCCAACAATGTCTAGGAACCCTAGTAGCATGCTGGGATTCAACCGCAACATGCATTCTACCACCAGTTTTATAGATGTGGCATCACCACACCCACTTGGATGTGTGTTTTTATGAGTGTGTATCATTGTGTGTTGGAAAGTACACATGGAATGATGCTAATCCATCATGGGGTGTCCAACAATGTCTAGGAACCCTAGAAGCATGTTGGGATTCAACCGCAGCATGCATTCTACCACTAGTTTGAAAGATGCTGCATCACCACACCCACTTGGATGTGTGTGCGTGTACGATTGTGCATCATTGTGGTTTTGGAAAATTATATATGGAATGATGCGACTCCAGCATGAGGTGTCCAACAATGTCCAGGAACCGTAGCAACATGCTGGGATTCAATCGCAACATGCATTCTAGCACCAGTTTGAAAAATGACGCATCAACACACCCACTTGGATGTGTGTGTATGAGTGTGCATCATTGTGGTTTTGGAAAAGTACACATGGAATGATGCCACTTCAGCATGTCGTGTCCAACAATGTCTAGGAACCCCAGCAACATGCTAGGATTCAGCCGCAACATGCATTCTACCACCAGTTTGAAAGATGCTGCATCACCACACCCACTTGTATGTGTGTGCATCATTGTTTTTTCGGAAAAGTACACATGGCATGATGCCACTCCAGCCTGTGGTTCTTAACAATGTCCAGGAACCCTTGCAGCACGCTGGGATTCTACCGCAACATGCATTCTACCACTAGTTTGCAAGATGCTGGATCAGCACACCCACTTGGATGTGTGTGTGTGTGTGAGTGTGCATCATTGTGGTTTTGGAAAATTACACATGGAATGATGCCACTCCAGCATGTGGTGTCCAACAATGTCCAAGAACCCTAGCAGTATGCTGGGATTCAACTGCAGCATGCATTCTAGCACCACTTTGAAAGATGCTGCATCAGCACATCCACTTGGATGTGTGTGTATGAGTGTGCATCATTGTGGTTTTGGAAAAGTACAAATGGAATGATGCCACTCCACCATGTGGTGTCCAACAATGTCCAGGAACCCTAGCAACATGGTGGGATTCAACCACAACATGCATTCTACCACCGGTTTGAAAGATGCTGCATCACCAAACCCACTTGGATGTGTGTGTATGAGCGTGCATCGTTGTGGTTTTGGAAAATTACACATGGAATGATGCCACTCCAGAAGGTTGTGTCCAATCTACGAACCCTAGCAACATGCCGGGATTCAACTACAGCAAGCATTCTACCACCAGTTTGAAAGATGCTGCATCACCACACCCACTTCTATGTGTGTGTCTATGTGTATGAGTGTGCATCATTGTGGTTTTGGAAAAATACACATGGAATGATGCCACTCCAGCATGTGGTGTCCAACAATGTCTAGGAACCCTAGGAACATGTTGGGATTCAACCGCACCATGCATTCTACCACCAGTTTGACAGATGTTGCATCACCACACCCACTTGGATGTGGTTGTCCATGTATGAGTGCGCATCATTGTGGTTTTGTAAAAGTACTCATGGAATGATTCCACACCATCATGTGGTGTCCAACAATGTCCGGGAACCCTAGTAGCATGCTGGGATTCTAGCGTAGATTGCATTCTACGACCAGTTTGAAAAATGTTGCATCACCACACCCACTTGGATGTGTGTGTGTATTAGTATGCATCATTGTGGTTTTGTAAAAGTATACAAGGAATGATGCCACTCCATTATGTGGTGTCCAACAATGTCTAGGAACCCTAGCGGCATGTTTGGATTCAACCGCAACATACACTCTACCTCCAGTTTGAAAGATGCTGCATCACCTCACCCACTTGGATGTGTGTGTATGAGTGTGCATCATTGTGGTTTTGGAAAAGTACACATGGAATGATGACACTCCAGCATGTGGTGTCCAAAAATGTCAAGGAACCCTAGCTACATGCTGGGATTTAACCGTAGCATGCATTCTACCACAAGTTTGAAATTTGCTGCATCACCACACCAACTTGGATGTGTGTGTGTGTGTGAGTGTGCATCATTGTGGTTTTGGAAAAGTACACATGAAATGATGCCACTCCGGCATGTTGTGTCCAACAATGTCCAGGAACCCTAGCATCATGCTTGGAATTAACCGCAACATGCATTCTACCACCAGTTTGAAAGATGCTGCATCACCACACCCACTTGGATGTGTGTGTGTATGAGTGTGCATAATTGTGGTTTTGGAAAAGTGCACATGGAATGATGCCACTCTAGCATGTGGTGTACAACAATGTCCAGGAACCCTAGCTGCATGCTGGGATTCAACCGCAACATGCATTCTACCACCAGTTTGAAAGATGCTGCATCACCACACCCACTTGTTTGTGTGTGTGAGTGTGCATCATTGTGGTTTTGTAAAAGTACACATGGAATGATGCCACTCCAGCATGTGGTGTCCAACAATGTCCAGGAACCCTAGCAGCATGCTGGGATTCAACTACAGCATGCATTCTACCACTAGTTTGAAAGATGCTGCATCAGCACACCCACTTGGATGTGTGTGTGTGTGTGTGTATGAGTGTGCATCATTGTAGTTTTGCAAAAGTACACATGGAATGATGCCACTCCAGCATTTGGTGTCCAACAACGTCCAGGAACCCTTGTAGCATGGTGGGATACAACTGCAACTTGCATTCTACACCTAGTTTTAAAGATGCTGAATCACCACACCCACTTGGATGTGTGTGTGTGAGTGTGCATCATTGTGGTTTTTGAAAAGTACACATGGTGTTGTGGAAATGGCCACGGCAGTCGCTGCCACTAGCAGCGATTGAGTGTTTCGTGAGGAAGAGTTGGCGGCCATCTGCGGTGCAAGATGGGGGCGGATGCACATGGGTTTACCCAGGTTCGCCCCCCCGGAGGGTAAAGACCTACTCCTGCTAGATTAGATTATGAGAGAGCGAGTTACAGGGGTGGAGAGCTCGATGGCTAGGCAGCGAGTCGCTTGAGGGGGTGTATGATGAAACGTAAGTCTCTAGGATACCCTAGGGAGGTTTATATATGAAGCACCTCGCTAGGGTTTACAAGCTATTCCTGAACAAGATAAGGATCCGGAGACTTTGACCTAGTCCGACTGGGCTTCTCCTACGCTTCTGGGCTTCTAGTCGCCAGTCGCTGGGCCTTTCCTTCCTTCATAGTCTAGTTGTCGTCTTTTGGATGCACTCGCAGGCCCTTCGGCCAAATCGGAATGTCCTGCTGGGCATACCCCCTTCGGCATATCCCCATCAGTAGTCCCCGAGGCCATCGTTGATGCAGGCGCATGCGTCCTTTTGGCGTTCGGAGTAGGCGAGCCCAATTTGGGCGTCTAGTCGAGTCGGCGATGGACTCCATTAGAACCAAGGAGAATTTCCCCATGTTCCCACTCGTCGTCTCAATGAATGTCACTGCCACCCAGTCGTCGTCTCAGCGAATGGAAAGACTGGCGGGTGGTGGGTGAACTAAAGGAGTTGGACCGTCAAACCTGGTCAAACTACCTGTTGGAATTTCCAACGGTAACTACGGCGTAATTTCCGCGAGTAACGGCTACCCCAATTTTGGCGGGTGGCGTTTCCCATATAAGGGGAGTGATGGTTCAGCTCCGCAGTCCTTCTTCACATTCTTCATTCTTCCTCATTCGTTCTTCCTTCCTCCAATCTTCCTGCCTACGTCCTTTCGACTTGTTCTTTTCGCATCGTGCGATTCCACATCCTACCCGATGGCGCCTCCTAAAGGCTCATGGGGGAAATCCAAGTGTACCACGGCCCGGCTTTGATCTTTCGAAGATGCCTGAGTGCTCCGCAAAGGGGAATTGGCGGGTTCCCCCCTCCTCCGCGACCGAGCCGAAGCCGCGACCCGGCGAGTTCATCTGCTTCCCTAGTCATCTTGAGAGGGGTCTGGGATTCCCCACCTCTCTCTTTTTCCGCCGCTTCTGTGCGTATTACGCGATCAAGCCATCGGATCTTGGTCCGCACAGCATCAAGCAACTGGCGATCTTCGTCGCCTTCTGTGAATGTTACCTTGGCTGCAGGCCGTATTTCCCACTATGGCTGGAGCTCTTCCACGGCCGCATCGGGTGCGAGGCGTCCAGCGGCTTGATGCTGGCCGCAGGCGGAGTCACGTTTCAACTGAAGCCGAAGGCCAACTTCGTCAAGCTCCTCTTGCCGAAGAAGGCCGCCAGCGAGTGGAAGAAGAGCTGGTTCTACATCAAGGAAGCCACTCCCTCCGGCGAAGTGGCTCCTCCCGAGTTCGTCGCCGAGAGGAGCGAGCCTCGTCGGTTGGCACCGAAGAAGCTTCCCAAAGATCAGCGGATGGCCGTCTTGGAAATGATGGACCAGATCCAGAAGCTAAAGGGCCAGGGTTGATTCCGATCAACCTCTACAACTGTTGGCTCGGGCGGCGCCTGGTTCCGCTGGCGGCTCGACCGCACTGGATGTATGAATACAGCGGGAAGCACGACCCATCTCGAACCAGCAAAGAGTCATGGGAGGCCGAGGACTATAAGGCCGCCCTGAAGAAGATCACCGACGCAGAGTTCACCAGCGTGGCGGTCGGGGTCGCCCCGTACACTCCTGTGAAGAATGAAGCCCCCACAGTAAGTTCTCTTTCCAACTGCTACGTCCATGTCTCAATTTCAGTCTCCTCGCTTGGTGTTTCTGACTCGTGGTGGTTCTCAGCTTTTTCAGGTGTTGGAGGGCTGGCTCCCTCCGCTTGATGAAGAGGTTCCCCAGGAACTGGAGGAAGACTCCGAGGGGGACCCTTCTGACAGCGACGGGGAGGAGGAAGAGGTCCCTCCCCCAGCGCCTGTGGCTCGCAAGACCCGGATGCAGAGACATCGTGAAGTCGAAGCGAGCCGTAGCCTGGACGAGCACGACGAAGGCGACGAGGTCGCACAGGAGCAAACGTCCCGGCGCACCGCCATGCCGTCGAAGCCCGCACGCCGGCCCAAGTCGCCAGCGAAAAGGCCCACATCACCAGCCAAGTCGGCGGTGGTGTTCGAGTCGGATGACGATTCTGACGATGAAGGTTCTCCCGAAGTCTCGCACAAGGCCCCAAGGGACGCAATCCCGACAAAGGGGTTGGAGGGCGAGGACATGGAGGTGGTGGTAGAAGTTCCCCTGGCGGCGATTGCGCCGATGGCCTCGGGGGTTCCAGGCCAAGAAGCGGCTGAGGCGATGACGTCCAAGTCGCCACAGCCATCAAGGGTGGCCGTGTCAGAGCCGGAGATCCCGGCGACTGCAGCTTCATTGTCAGGGGGATGACCCCCAGGTATCCCAACCGGACAAGAACTAGGCAGTTTGATCGCGTCCGGCTGACCAAGCACAGCCGGACAGGGCAAGACAGGCCGACTACCGTTCGGTAGCCGGGTCAGCAAGAAGTAGCCGGCTATGGCGACGTAGCCAGACCCAATCAGTGAGACAGGACGACGTGCGTATCAGTGCATGGTACGCCCTATACGATGACAAGACTAGCAACCACTCGGCCATACCGAAGACTTTGTGGGGGTGACGCAGGGACAGTGGCCCGATGCCGACGATAGGCTCGCACGGCGTCCACTGTGCCTACAACAACCATACTGCTCATACCCCGATAAGACATACCATACCGGACACTATAGATGACCAGCCGGCTAGGACCCGCATGTGGGGCCCGCCAGTCGGATTGGCCAGTGAGACCGTTGCCTCTCTGCCTATATAAGGAGAGGCAAGGCCTCAGTAGAAAGGGTTGGTCTCATAGCATTTAAGGCAGTAGCTAGCAAATACAGCTCGAGGAACACTTGTAGTTCGTATATCCCACATAGTCAGATCCGGCAGGAGTAGGGGCTTTACCTCATCACGAGGGCCCCGAACCTGGGTACTTCCTGCGTCCAGCTACGCTCGCTTGTATCCAATCCCGCCTGCGGACGCCGTCGATAGCTTCCCTGCTAGTCCCTACACCTCTATCTAACCTCTTCAGGTACTGCCGTTCCCAATACAACGATAGTTGGCGCCCACCGTGGGGCAAGATGGCTTCGATCGGAGTCACGTTCCGCATGGGACCCCGCACTTCAGCCGGTGAGCGCATGGCCTCCGGCCTGGTGCTCACGCTCGGGAAGTTCGATTGTGTCATCGACAATGCTTCTTGCTTTGCCGGAACCTCCTTCCCGGCGAATGGCGCCGTCCTGCTATTCGGCGACCTCCCTGTCTACGTCGCCGCCGTTCTGGAATGTTTCCCCAGGGAAATCGTCTCTGTCGTGGGGCTGCCGCATCCAGGCGGTGGCGCCTCTGTCGCACCCTGCGACATGGAGGTCATGATGGCCGGCTCTAGCTCTCACCCCCGCCAGCCGTGGGAGCGAGGCGCGGACGAGGTTGGGACCTCTGCCCCTCCGCAGCCTCGGAACCCGGTGGAGGATGCCATCGATCGGCTCTAGACGCCGGTCAACCTCGGGGACAAACCGGAGGAAAAGGAGGCCAACTTCGCCATGGAGAGACAGATCCTCCTCCAGGAGGCCATGGAGCTAGCGGCAGCCCGCAAGCAACTCGAGATCACCCGGCGCAAGTACGACCACGCGCACGGCTTCACTCCGGCTACTGTGGAGCCGAGCCGGCGGGGCCAGGTGCGGCGCCGGGGTGGCGAGCTAGGCGATAGAATGGAAAAGGACGGGGATCTGGATCCCGCACCTGTCCTCATCCGGCCCACCTATAGCACGCCCATCAAGAACCTGCGCGCAGCATGTGCCGCGGCAGAGGAGCTGTCCAGTCTGGAAGGTGAGGAGCGAGCCCGCCAGCATGCTCGCGTGCAGGAGCTCCTCCGCATCGCGGACGAGCAGGCCGACGCCAACCGGCAGATGCAGGAGGACCCCAGCTACTCTAGAGGGAGCAAGCTGCCTACCAACAGCAGGGGCGCACCGCGTGACACCCAGCAGGCGTCCTCCCCTTAGCCGGCTAAGGCCCGCAGCAGGCGTCGAAGCTCTGGCAACAGGGGCCAACCACGCCAGGAGCAGACGGTGAACAGCAACCCGCCGCCTCCCCCTCCACCAACCGGAGCGCCCAGACCAGCCCGATCCTGTCTCTCGGGCCTGGTGGGAGCGCCCAACCCGGATTGTCCGGATGCCCGTGACCGCATCGAGCTCCTCGCTCAAGCGCGTGTCACGGAGGAGGAAGATTCTGCTGGCCCGGTTTGTTTCGGACCCCGCATCCGGAACGAGCCGTTTCCGGATAAATTCTCCCTACCCAGGGACACCCCCAAGTACGACAACAGCATGAAGCCGGAAGACTGGTTGACCGACTATGCTACAGCAGTCAGCATCGCCCATGGGAACAAGCGCACAGCCGTGCGCTACGTCCCCCTCATGCTAACCGGATCGGCAAGGACATGGCTCAATAGCCTTGCGCCCAACAGCATCAACACTTGGCCTGACTTTGAGAAGGTGTTCGTCCGCAACTTCAACGGCACGTACAAATGTCCAGGGCGCCCGCGTGACCTGGCCTTGTGCGTCCAGGGTGACCACGAGACCGACCGCGAGTACCTCGCCAAGTGGACGGAGCTGCACAACACCTGCGAGGGCATCCTGGAGAGCCAAGCCATCAGTTTCTTCATCGAGGGTTGCCGAGAAGGCACCATGCCTCGCCACTGGCTGCTGTGTGACAAGCCGAAAACCATGGCGGAGCTCATGACGGTTGCGGACCAGTACGCCACGGCGGATGCCACCATGAAGAAGCCCGTCCGAGTAAATGCCGACGGGCGTCCGACTCCTACGGAGCCGGCGCGTGACCGTCCAAGCAATCCGGCTGGCGAAGCCGGATCCTCCAGGCGCCCCGGCGGCGACAACCGGTTCCACGGGGACCGCCAGGCCGGACAACAGAAGCCTCGCTACCACGCGCGGCAGGTCAATGCCGTGGAAGGTGTGCCCGATGCACCGGCTAACGACGCAAGGAGGCAGAAGCCACGGCTCACCTTCGACCAGATGTTTGACGGCCCGTGCAAGTGGCATAGCGGTCCCTTCAAACCGGGTACGCACACCACCCGGAATTGTAGCTGGACCCGCCAGCTAAAGGACCAGGCAACCAGCCTCGTCTCCCCCTCCCCCTCCAGGTGGACCTCCACCACCGGCTAGGGGGGCCGGCGATAATGGTAATGGCGGAAACAGCGGCAACAACAACAACGGCTACCCACAGCCGCACGCCGCCTACCACATCTTCGAGACGGAGCAGGACGACAAGCACAGCCGCAGGCGACGCTCCAAGGAGGTCAATGCCATCGTCTCCCCGGTCCCTCAGTACCTGAACTGGTCAGAAACCCCCATCACCTGGAGCCGTGCAGACCAGCCGGAGCAGCTGCCGACTCCTGGGGGCTACGCCATGGTGCTCGACCCCCTCATTGTCTCCAACGCGTGTACCTGCCGATTCTCGCGCGTCCTCATCGACGGAGGCAACAGCCTCAACCTCCTCTACCAGTCCTTGCTGGAGAAGCTGGGCATTCATGAAAGCGACCTGCGCCCGACTACCACAATGTTCCACGGCGTACTGCCGGGGCCAGCATGCGCCCCGCTGGGGAAAATCCAGCTGGACGTCATCTTCGGGACCGAGGAGAACTTCTGCCGCGAACCAATCTGGTTCGAGGTGGTAAACCTAACGATCTCCTATCATGCTCTCCTCGGGCGCCCCGCCCTTGCCAAGTTCATGGCCGTCCCCCACTACGCGTACCTCAAGACGAAGATGCCGGGACCCCACGACGTGATCATCGTCACCGGCTGCTTCAGACGGTCGATGGAGTGCGCCTCAGGTGGTTCCAAACTGGCAGAGGCCCTCATCATAGACAAAGAAAAGCGCGTGATCATGCGCAATGTGGCCATGGCCCAGCAGGACATGCCGGCTAGCAGTAAACCGGCTGGAGAAGGAACTTTCCAGCCGGCAAAGGAGACAAAGAGGATTCTGCTCGACCCCTCCGACCCGACTAAGTTCGTCACCATTGGTGCCGGCTTGGACAGCAAATAGGAAGGCGCGCTCGTAGACTTCCTCCGTGAGAATCGGGACATCTTCGCATGGTCCCCCAAGGACATGCCGGGTGTGCCGAGGGAGTTCACCGAGCACTCACTTCATGTGCGTCCGGATGCCAAGCCGGTCAAGCAACCTCTATGCCGGTTCGCAGAGGAGAAGAGGAAGATAATTGGTGACGAGATCACCGTCTCCTTGCAGTCGAGTTCATCATGGAAGTGTACCACCCGGACTGGTTGGCAAACCCAGTCCTGGTGCTGAAGAAGAACAAGACCTGGCGCATGTGTATCGACTACACCAGCCTGAACAAGGCGTGCCCAAAAGACCCCTTCGCCTTGCCCCGTATCGATCAAGTCATCGATTCCACGGCCGGCTGTGATTTGTTTGTCTTTTCTAGATTGCTATTCCGGGTACAATCAGATCCGGCTAAACCCAGTGATCAGATTAAGACATCATTTATCACCCCCTACGGGGCTTTCTGCTACGTAACCATGCCTTTCGGTCTAAAGAATGTAGGCGCTACCTACCAACGCTGCATGCAGAAGTGCTTGCACTCATAGATAGGCCGAAACGTGCATGCTTATGTGGACGATGTGGTCATCAAGACCAAGGAGAAGCGCACCCTCCTCGAGGATCTAGGAGAAACATTCGGCAACCTCCGCCGATGCGGATGAAGTGAACCCGGAGAAGTGCGTCTTGGGTACCATCGATCGACTACCGGTTTCCTCGTATCACAACAAGGTATCGAGGCGAATCCGAAGAAGATTGTGGCCATCGAGAGGATGCACGCCCTAGGAACCTGCTTGGGGTCAGAAGTTCACGGATGCTGGCCTCCTCGATCGCTTCGTCAGCCGGATGGGGAGAAGGCACTCCCGTTGTACCAGCTGATGAAGAAGACGGACAAGTTCTCCTGGACTGTGCAAGCCGACACCACATTTCATGACCTCAAGCGCATGCTATCCACAACACCGGTTCTAGCCACGCCGGCTAGCAAGGGGCCGATGTTGCTCTATATAGCAGCCATCAGCCGGGTCGTCAGCGTCGTCCTGGTGGTGGAGCGCCCCGAGGAAGGTAAGGCTCAGCCGGTTCAGAGGCCCGTCTACTACCTCAGCGAGGTTCTCTTCCTCTCCAAGCAGAACTACCCCCACTACCAGAAGATGTGCTACGGCGTGTACCTAGCATGCAAGAAGCTCAAGCACTACTTCCAGGAGCATCCGATTAAGGTCGTGTGCACTGCACTCCTTTCGAAAATCATCGGCAACAAAGACGCCACCGGTCGAGTCGCCAAATGGGCCATCGACCTCGCCGCCTACTCCATCCAGTACGAGCCCCGGCTCACGATCAAGTCGTAGGCATTGGCGGACTTCCTCGTCGACTGGGCGGAGACCTAGTATCTCCCACCGGTTCCGGATTTGGACCACTGGAAGATGCACTTCAACGGGTCGAAGATGCTTGGGGGCTTGGGAGCCGGCATCGTGCTCACCTCGCCCAAGGGAGATCGGCTGGAGTACGTGCTGCAGATCCACTTCAAGGCCTCCAACAATGTAGCCGAATATGAGGCACTGGCGCACGGGCTCCGGCTGGCCAAGGAGATCGGTGTCAACCGGATCCTATGCTTCGGTGATTTGGATCTGGTGGTGCAGCAAGTATCCGGAGAATGGGACGCTAGAGATGCAAACATGGCCCTCTACCGATTCCACATCCATAAGCTCAGCGCCTCCTTCGACGGGTGCAAATTTCACCATGTCCCTCGCGTCAACAACGAAGCAGCCGATTTGCTCTCCAAGATCGGATCCACCAGGCAGGCGATCCCACCAGGGGTCTCCTTGGAGCACCTGCGCAAGCCGTCCATCAACCCGTCACTAGAATCGGACTCCATCGTGCAGGCGGGAGTGTTTGGTGGCGGAGCAGCGAAGCGGGCAGCAGAACCACCAAAGAAGAAGACCCGCACCAATTCCGGCAAGGCAGTGCCCTCTGGCTCTCAAGACCCGGGGGCTGCCGGTGTATCAAACAGCTCGGGGGCTTCCGTCCCGGGTACGCCACCCGGACGACCCCCCGACATCTGTCAACCGGAGGACATGAGCGTTCTCGTCATTTGAGAAGTGCCATCCTGGGCACAACCCTTCATGAACTACATCGCCAATGGAGAACTTCCGGATGACAAGGTGGAAGCCAGGCAAATCCGGCACCGCACGCACACGTACACCATCATAAACGGCGAGCTGTACAAGCGCAGCGTATCCGGTATCTTCCAAAGATGTGTTGATGTGGACACGGGCTACCGGCTACTCAAGGACATCCACCAGGGCGAGTGCGGGCATCATGCTTTGTGAAGGGCGATAGTCGCCAAGGCGTTCCGCCATGGTTTCTATTGGCCCACCGCCCTCGAGGACGCTGAGCAGATAGTCCGCACGTGCAATGGATGCCAGCGCTTCGGGTAGCTCAGACACATGCCAACTTTGGTGCTCAAGACCATACCGATCACCTGGCCCTTCGCAGTTTGGGGCCTCGACATGTTCGGCCCCTTCAAGCGAGCACGCGCGGGCATGACCCACCTGCTGGTAGCGGTGGACAAGTTCACAAAGTGGATCAAGGCCAAGCCTATCCGAAAGCTGGATGGGGCGACATTCGTTACCTTCTTCACCGACATCATCAACCGCTTCGGCTACCCCAACAACATCATCACCGACAACGGCACGAACTTCGCCAAGGGGGCCTTCGCCCGGTTCTGCAGCAACAAGGGAATCCGGCTAGAACTTGCCTCTGTCGCGCACCCGCAATCCAACGGGCAAGTAGAGAGGGCAAACGGCTTGGTGCTAGCCGGCATCAAGCCACGCCTCATCGAGCCCTTAGAGCGGTCACCCGGATGTTGGATCAAAGAACTTCTGGCTGTGCTATGGAGCCTCCGCACCACGCCGAATAGGTCAACTGGCTACACGCTGTTCTTCCTGGTCTATGGATCGGAAGCCGTCCTCTCCGCCGACATCGAGTTCGACTCCCCACGCAAGCTCCTGTATGATGAAAAAGCCAACCAGGAGGCGCGGGAGGACGGAGTGGACCTCCTGGAGGAAGCCTGCGAGCTGGCCCTGTCCAGATCAGCCCTGTACGAGCAGCAACTACGTCGCTACCATTCAAGCCGGATCCGCCTAGTCACATTCCGCGAGGGCGACCTGGTTCTCCGGCTGGTGCAAGACACGAAGGGCATGCACAAGCTGTCGCCACCCTGGGAGGGCCCCTTCATCATCAGCCGGGCGCTGCCCAATGACTCCTACTACCTCATCGACGCGCAACAGCCACGCAAGAACAAGATGGACAAATCAGACGAGGAGACCGAGCGTCCCTGGAACGCGGCCCTGCTACGCCCATTTTACACCTAGTCGCCAGGCAGCGTATGTATCCCGAAAACCCCATGAATGAAAATGCGGACCCCTACGAGAATCTCGGGGGCTCCTTGCTAGAAATGTGTGTACATATGTTTTCCGGTTCAAATTTTCCGGCTCCGGCAACCCCTACCCGGGGGCTCGCCGGCTGGCCCGGCCTGCTAAGTCAACAAACCGGCTGAGTAGTGTGTGACGATGTCAGAGGCCCACTCTACGTCTTAGCTACAAACCGCAACCCGGCTGTTCGGCTAGCAAGAGCAAAAGCCCGAGGCATCCCACATGGAAAACGGGGAGGGGACGCAACAGACCAGGCGTTCCGGCCTTGCAACTAGCTCAAACCAATCTGGCTACTAAGCCGTTAGTATCGTGCGCAATGTACTGTCAGCTCCCTCCGATTCCGACTGCAGACCGCAACCCGGCTGCCCGGCAAGGACGCAACAAAAACAACATAGCACACGGGAAAGCGACTAAGTGTCTAGAGAGGCACATGCCAGTTTTCGAAAAAAACAAGCCGTTTTCCGGCTACAATTTGGCAGACTAACCTACTAACCTATGAGGACATGTGTGTATGTGTATGTACATTCTTGTCCGACTACCTTGAGTCGGAATTCAGGAAAAGGGAAGAAGATTCAAAGTCCTTGCCTTCATCAAGCACTCCGAGTCTCGGGGGCTACACCCACTGGGTGCGCTCGCGCGCCCCCAGTGGAATCTTGTAGTTCCTGATCGGCTAAGGGCGTTTAGCCGGCCGTTCGGAGCCCAGGTGAGGGCAAGGGCAGGAGCAAGAGAAGACAAGAAAGATTCGAAGCACCTGGCTATGCCAGCTACTCCGAATCTCGGGGGCTACACCCAGTGGGTGCGCTCGCGCGCCCCCACTGGAATGTTAGTTCCTCCGGCTGAAGGCATTCAACCGGCGAAAGCAACCGACTAGGATGAGGCCAATCGGATAAAGTTAGAAGACTTGGGAAAATTAAGGAAGATTCGAAGCACCTGGCTACGCCATCTACTCCGAATCTCAGGGGCTACACCCAGTGGGTGCGCTGGAGCGCCCCCACTGGAGGTGTAGTTCCTCCGGCTAAAAGTGTGTAGCCAGACGAAGTTAGCCGGATGAAGTTAGCTGGCAAAATAACGAAAGAAAATTCAAGGCACAAGTTAAGGGAGACTCAAGAGTTCAACATTAACAAGCAAAAGAGAGACGAAGCTCCCATAAGTTACCCGACATCAGAGACAGCCGGTATAGATAGACAAGTTTCACGCATATCTAAGACAAGACAAATACACCCAGCATCCCAGGGCAGCGACTAGGCGGCAGGAGCCTTGCCGTGAGGAGCGCCTTGACCAGCGGAAGCTTCGGGCGGAGGAGGCAGCGCGGAGCCCGATCTGGTTCCAGCGCCCGCGGGCGGCGGCACCGGGCCTTCCACGTCAGGAGTACCAATGGACTCCGAGTCGGTGAGCACCTCAGCGGGATCCATGTAGTCGGCGATCTTGATGGCGGATCTGCAGAGCTCCAGATGGGCTTGGCGGACGGCGGCGAGGTCGGCACCAGCATGAAAGTCTCCGTCAATCTTCTCGACGCGGGCGTCCTTGTACCAGGAGAGCATGAGGGCCAGAGCCATCTGCGCTCTGGCTCACGCTGCCAGGTCCCGCAACTGGTCCACCGCAGCCGGCACCTCTGCCACCTTCGCCGCCAGCTGTGCCATCGTCTCCGGAACCGGAGCCTCCGACCACATGAAGGAGAAGACATCCCGCGCCGCTTGATGCAGCTTGGCAGCTTCTTCGCCAAGAAGAACGACGAGCTCCTGGGCCATCGGCTGTGCTCCCGGCCAGTTCTCCTGCAGCCGGTTGTAGGCTAGCAGGTCTATGCCGGGGTAAAAGGATGTCAGAAAAAGAGTCAGATCCGGCTACCGGATCCGGAAAGAAAAGAAGACGGAAAAAGGAACTTACCCTTAGCCGTGTGTCCGACCTGCATCAGCTCCTCCACCAGAGCCTTCTCCTTGGTCGCCAGCCGTTTGATCTCCTTCTCTTGGTCCTTGTTCTGGGCCTCGAGAAGGTTGAAGGTGTCAGTCCGGCTGGCGAGCGAGGCGTCGCGCTCCTTGATGGTGGCTTCCAGACCGTCTACCCTCGCGTGCCAATCCTTATTCTGCAACCGCAGAGTGGTGTTGGACTTGCTCAGCCGGTCGTTCACCTTCTTCAAGCGATTGATCTCGCGCTGAACGCACACGAGGATGGCTGCAACACAACCGGCTATCAGTAAAAAAAGACGGATGAAGCTAACTTACTCTGGGAAGTCCCATTGGCAGCAGCGAGCTTCTGCTCCAGGGACCGGTTCCTGCCGGCTGTGGCCTCTAGCAGCCGGATCTCCTCCACCGCCAGCTCGAGCGTGGCGGCTAGGTCCATCAGCGAGGCGGTGGAGGAAGCATCGTCGTCCACGGTGTTGACGACCAAGGACTCCTTCGCTGCGGCCACCGCCGTTCGCCATTCCTCCCCGGGCTCCTCGTCGGAGTTGTCATCACCAATAATGATGAGCTCCTTGCTGGCAGCCCCCCGCGCGCCCGTGGAGGAGCCATCCGGCTGGGAGGACTCCGCTTCCGGCTGGGGACCTTCCGGCACGGCGGAGGCAACCGGCTCAGCTCGAGGGGGAGGCGGAGGCTGCGCCTCAGAAGAAGGAGAGGCGCTGGCTGGCGTAGTCGGGGCACGGGGCGGCGACCCGGTTAGAGCTCGTGCCGGGCTCGCGGCTGCGAAAGAGACCAGCGTGCTGAGAAGAACGAGAAGAAGGCAAAGGCAAATAAACCAAAGTCAGAAAAAGAAGGAAAAAGGGAAGCAGACAGAAAACACTGAAAGAAAAAGGGGGAGAAGGGACGTACCCCGGCACAACTGGGGGCGGCCCCTTCTTCCGGCCAAGCCGGCTCGGCGGCAGGGTGCTGGACCGGCTCCTCTTGGGGGCAGGTTCCTCCGTCGCGGGCTGGCGGGAGCTGGAACGGCTGGAGCCGCTCCCGCCTGCCTCGCCGTCCGTCGCGGAGCGCGTCGCCGGATCCACGGTCGGTGCGGCTTCCTCCTCCTCGTGAACCTCCGCGTGCGGGTCGGCAGCCGGCTCGCCATTCCGGCTGGGAAAAGCATCGCCGTCCCTGTCCGACTCCTCACCGGACCGTTGCGTGCGCGGCTCGGGCAAGTCAGGTGTGAACTCCTCAAGGGGATCCTCACCCTCCTCGCGAAGGATGCAAGCGAAGATCTGCCGAATACAAGAAGTCATCGGACAGAACAAGAAAAACACAGGAAGAACAAAACGAAGTTTCCGGCTATAAGAACTTACCCGGGGCACGCGGTTCTCCCGGCTGTAGGGCGCCAGACTGAACTTCCAGTTCTCCAGCAGCCGCTCGTTAGTGATCGTCCACACCTACTCCTTCAAGTTGTGGTAGCGGGGATCGCGGCGCGACAACTGGGTCGGGTCCAGTCGGCCGGAGTAATAGCACATTTTGTGCGCTTGCTGCTGCAGCGGCATCATCAGCCAGGATATCCAGCTGAGGGTGATGTCCAGGCCGGTTAGCCGGCAGGTGACGAGGGAGTGCATGCGCTGTAGCATCGCGTCCGTCTCCGCCTTGTCACCATGGATCTTCAGCTCCCAGTTTTGCCGGCTGGACTCGACATCCTGGAAAGCCGGAAGATTGATCCGGTCGATGTTGGTGATGTTCTTGACATAGAAGTACGACTGCTGCCACAGCCGTACCGTGTCCTGAAGCAAGAACTTGGGGTAGCTGGATGGGGTGCGGGAGTAGATGGAGGCGCCACCGCATACGACTAGCGGCCCCTTCGTGTACTGCACCTATGGCCGGACACGGAAGAGCCGGCAGAAGAGCCCGAGATCTGGCTGGATCCCGAGGTAGCTCGCAGAACGCCATGAAATGCGCCAACGTCCCGATGGCGTTGGCACCGAGGTGGTGGAGGCGGAGATCGAAGAAGGCGAGAAACGTCAAGAAAAAGGGGTGCCCCGGAAGGGCGAACCCACGCGCCATATGGGAGAGGAAGATGACGCGCTCCCCCTTCGCTGGGTGCGGCGACACCTCCCCCGCCGACGCCAACCGCACCACCACCTCCTCCGGCGGCGGAAGAACGCGGGTGGCGCGGTACTTCGCGATGTGGTCCTCGGTGATAGAGGAGCCGCACCAAGCCCCGCGATCGGCAGCCATCTCGGGCTGATAGGGGGAGCAGCGACGGAAGAGTGGCGGTGGCCCGTAGCAACGACGACAACGAACGGGCGACGCAGAATCATCTGCCAAAAATTGGTCAAAAAATCTGCGTTTCTGAAACTGTCTCGTTCAAATCTGAATCCACTCTGTTGTTCCCTCTACACCGGCGCGTAAGTTGTTCCTTTGGAAAATCTTCCTTCTGCAAAGTTGTAGATCTGTGAGAGATCTACAACTTTCGTTTTTACGGCACCTTCAAAATCCCTCTAGCTTCGCTGTCATCTTCATTCGAACGCGGGCCAAAATTCTGCCAAATTCCCAGATCCGAGTCTTTCTGCTCCTGACGTTTTGCAAAGAGGACCCTGGGCTTTTGTTTTGTTCATCCCGCAGCCCTTGGATCCGCCACGTGTTGAGCCCCCGCTAGCGCGCACACGTGGTGGCCCCGCAGCCCCTGTGGCCTAGCTGTCGGTCGGTGTGGCTGGCTTGACGCGTGGTGAGAAAAGCTCCGCGCGCATCGTTTTCTGCCAGCTCAGCGCCTGGCCCACTGTCAACCGCTGCGGCTAGTTTTCCTCTGGGTGCAAAAAGTCTCTAACCTATTCTGTTAATAAAAACAATTTCAGAAATTGATAAATATGTTCATATCCAGTTTTAAATAACTTTTTCTTGACAAATCCAAATAATACAAACGATATATGTTTTTGAATCAGAAAAATGTGAGGAATTCAAATCTGCCATCCAAATCAATGTTTGACTAATTTAAATTTTCAGAATTGTTTAATTGCAATAAAAATGCATTTTCTAAATTAATTAATAACTTTAATTCTATAACTCCAAATTTGACAAATAATATGTCTAAATCGATCAGCGCGACGAGCCCGTTCTAACTATGCATTCCATGATATGAATTGAAGCATGCATCATGTCATTATTAAAAATCAGAACTGTTTATGGCAATAAAACTTGACCAAATAATTAATAAAATGCTTTATTCTTGAACCCACACCTCACCCATGCCATGCTATATTATTGCCATGTAAAATGTGCATCATTCATCATGGCGTGCTTGTTTGCTTGCCGCATTTTATTTATATGCTTGTGCACTTTATTTATGTTGGCCCTTGTTTGTTTGGTTCTTCTTTCGAATAGATGCCGAGCAGGGGAAATATCAGGAATCCCAGGAGTACTACCCAAATCCGTCCCTCGCTTCAACTGAGCTGCCAGGAAAGCACTACCACATGCTTGCATACATATAGTACCTATCGCCTCTATCTTATTCTTGCATCATGGAGTCACGATTGCATTAAATTGAATCCCAAGTACTGCATAGCCTTTACTTTTAAACCCCACCGAGCCTGTTCCTCAATCCCATGAGCCATTACTACAGGAGTTGTTTGAGCCATGCGAGTCGTAGAACAGCATGTGTAGGGTATGTGAGTGTCTGAAGGATAACGAGGTACCTAAACAACTTAACCTGAGTAGTAATGGGATAACTAATGAAAGAGGCACCGGTGGGCAGTATCTGCTATTTGGTTTTTCATGCTCACTTGTGTCCCATAGAACCCCGAGTGCTTGATTCCTGTTCCTTGACTATTCGCACTATCCACATACGGAAGACTCTATGAATCCCCCTTTGCTAGAGCTTGATTTGTACTTTATTTCTTGGGGCCACAAAGTAGTTTGGGGCTTTATTACTATCCTGTACTTATGCCATGCTTTACTGCTTTATTTAAGATTGTGCATGGAGCACCTGTACTGTTTAGGGATCGCGACACGATTTCGCGGTATCGACAAGCCCAGTCACACTTTTGGGTTCCCAGTCGTTTACAACCGTTCTCGCAAACCCTGGGTCCGTCTCGGAGCCGGCCAACTTCGTTGCGGGTAGCTTATTGGGGTGGCCCCCTGAAATATTTTATGAATCCTATGATTGCTTTGTCGTGAAAGCCTTGTTCGGTTTTGATTTGGTTTTTCTGAGGTCGGTCGTGTGTGTGTTGCTATTTGTGCACCCCTACAGGGTAAATCTTTCTAAAAGGCCTGTCCGTGGTTATGGACGACTTGGAGCACAGTTTCTCGATCATAGACAAGTATAACTAAAGTACCGCTTTTAATCTGACTAAATACCTGACTAGTAAATAGTTCAATACTCATGGAATGGTTACTAAAATTGACAACGAATGGGTTGTTCGTCTGCTTTCTCGTTGGTAAGCGAGAAGGAGGATGGATCTGTTACTTTATACTGTTATAACTGTTGTTTTTAATTAACGGACATCCGTCTATCTTTGGTTAGGCGGATGGTTACCGAGTATCTATAGGCTTGTTAGTTATTATCTTTTGCTGCAATTGCGTCACCCTAGGTATATGTCCCCTTTAGAGGCATACATACTTGCTGAGTACCCCTAGGGTCTCACACGATAAATTGTTTGATTCAGATGAACATGTGTATTCACAAGATGGATACTGGGTGGAGGAGATAGATGATGTTGGCAACGATCACTCGGTGTAGAGATTCCGGGGATGGGGATCCGCGAGATCTGTGGGCGGGATGTGCTTCTTTATGTGGCATCTTATACCGATTTGCTTCTTGTCCGTACTCGGATCTTGTTTCCCGCTTCCGCTTGATACTCTGATGTTTGATGTATGAGGAGCTATCCTACACTATTATCTCTATGTAGGATATTTCGATCTTGCCGTATGACGTTGCAATATTTCTATTTCTTTTAGATGGTATGGCTCTGAGAACTGTTGTAAGGTAGCTTGCATACATACTCACTTGTGTATGTATTTGATCTCTTCGCCTGTTGCCTACGCCGCTCGCTCTTGTCCTGATGTTCTTGGAAGTGGTTAGGACGGCCGACGGGTCTACACGTGGGTGGCCCCTGGGCCCCCGCTGTACTATTTTAACCACTTCTGGTCCATCCAAGCTTTAACTTAGAGCGTAGGGTCCGAGGTTGTTACAATTGGTTTCAGAGCCATCCCGCCCTTCAGGGTCTCAGCCAAATGGTCTTTGTCAGTCTAGCATATATTTTGGTAGTTATGTATACTAGGGAAAAACAAAATGTGAGAGTAGGACTGCTTCCATTTTTCTTCTTACCCACCCACCCACCCTTTTTCTGGTAAGGAAGTGTAACGTTTTCAATCCTCTTCGAAAATTCCAATTAGGATTCACGTGTTCTGGGTTCCGCAGTACCATAGGTTGTGTGAGTGTGTGTGTGTGAATTCCTTGTCTATCTGTTGCATCCAACTTGCTATCGCTATCTTCCTTTTGGTTATCAACTGTTGGTACATTCCATACCGACAGGCTTTTGTAAACCGACGCGATCTGTCTTAATCTTTGTTATCTGATGCTATCTTGTTAGGGGTGTTTGTTTCCGTAGTTGCTAATCTTTAGGTTCATCTTAAGAAGGAAGGAAGTTGGGATATGTGTTTTACTTATTCATGTGTGGAGTAATGATTTGAGTGCGGGATGGAGTCACGACCATACCACTACTTTTATCATTCGCTCTTGTATATTGAATTAGTAGAGTTACTAATCTTGATTCGTTAAGTGGTTTTGTGCATATAGTGGTATTTTAATGCCAAAATTTGCGGAATTTTTTTCTTTGATAGCTTTGTGTACCACACTCCTTGTTCAGTCATGTGCGATATGCTTAATATCTTCTAGGTGCTTTGAACTTTGTTGATATTTTAATATCATCTTAGTAATTTGTATCCTTTAGTCTTGGTTAATTCCATTTTGGTACTATTTTGGATTATTATTATTCTCCATTATGGTACTGACTTGAGTTTTATATCAATCACAGGATGGCACCACCACGCCGTTCTTAGGAGGACATACCACCTGAATAGTGGTTGCGTTGGCAAGTATTGCTAATGCCTTGGGAGCAATGCAACAGAACCAGCAGCGCTCTGAAGAAAGTGTCAGGAGGAATGAGTTTGTTCTGCTACCTCCACCTCCCAAGCGAGGAGACATCAAAAGTTTTCTGAAGTTCAACCCGCGCCACTTTGAGGTGTCTGAGCAGCCACTGGACGCTGATGATTGGCTGCGTGAGATGTCAAGGTTACTGATGACTGCTGATGTTCCTAAGCAAGAATGGGTAAAATGTGCCACTCACCTTCTGAAGGTAGATGCAGCTCTATGGTGGGAGAATTACCTGAAGGCAAACCACTCTGGTTTTCAGCCTACTTGGGAGCAGTTCACTGGGGCTTTCAAAGAGCAATATCTGTCAAAAATTGTCATGGAAAGGATGAAGGAAGTGTTTCTTAACCTCAAGCAGGGCAATGCCAATGTCAATACCTATATCAGAAACTTCATGAATCTTTCTCGGTATGGTGGCGATGAGATCTCTGATGACAAGAAGAAGCAAAAGAGGTTCAGGCAAGGACTCAATGCATCTATCAAGTATGCAATCACTCATGCAAGGCCGGGGTCTTTTCTAGAACTCCAACATACAGCTCTACAGGAAGAAGCCAGTAGGGAAGTGTTCGAGGAGTCCAAGAAACACAGCCGTGACGCAGCAAGCTCTTCAGCTATGACAGCTCCTTCTAAGCGCCGTGTGTGGGTTCCTAACACCGCACTGTCGCTCCCGGCTCCACCAAGACCTTCAAGCTACACGGCAAGGCCACCAAACTCCTTCACCACGGCTCCTAGGGGCTACAACCACAACTAACCTAGAGCTCCAGGCGGAGTCCCTGGCTACGCTGCTCCACGTCCACCTGGTGCTTGTTACACTTGTGGGAACACTGGGCATCAACACTGGAGTTATCCCATGAACAACAAAGCTCTTCCTCCACCACCTCCAAGACCTGCAGCAAGTTCTTATATGGTTCGTGCACCTCCACCTCGGGCTCTCAACATCAACACCAAGCCCGGGTCCACTATTGCTCGTGCCAACTTTGTCAACGTCGCTCAAGCTGAGCATGCACCTGGAGTTGTGCTGGGTACGCTTTCTGTTAACTCAGTTTCTGCACGAGTGTTATTTGATACTGGTGCATCGCATTCTTTTGTGTCTCAAAGGTTCTCTCAGCAACAAGGTCTTCCGCTTCAATCCTTGTCCAAGGTTCTTAGGGTGCAATCACTGGGGACAACTATGAGGGCTTCTCAAATAAGCCATGGGAATCAAATTGAAATTGGCAACAAAAATTTTCCGGCATCCCTCATTGAATTGGGCAATTCTGACATTGATGTTATCTTGGGCATGGATTGGTTAATAGCAAATGCAGCTGTGATTGATTATGCTGAACGCTCGGTTTCTCTGAAAATTCCTAAAGGCCATATAGTCTATTCTCCAAGTCTGACTCCTGCAATTCAGCTTTTCTCTTTGGCGTCTCTGAATGATGATGCTATGGATGCTATTCAGAGTGTTCCGGTAGTCTGTGAGTTCCCAGATGTTTTTCCTAAAGAGTTACCAGGTATGCCTCCTGACCGAGAGGTCGAGTTTGTGATTGAGCTTGAACCTGGAACCGCTCCTATCTCCAAGCGGCCTTATAAAATGGGTCCTGCTGAGTTGGCTGAACTCAAACGCCAGCTTGATGAACAAGAGAAGTTGGGTTTCATTCAGCACAGTACTTCTTCTTGTGGTAGCCCAACCATCATTGTGAAGAAGCAAGACAAGACTGATAGACTTTGTGTTGACTATCGGGCTCTCAATGCTAAAACCATCAAGAATAAATATCCCCTTCCACGTATTAATGATCTCTTCGATCAACTAGCTGGAGCTGTGGTATTCTCTAAGCTTGACTTGAGAAGTGGATATCATCAAATCAAGATTCGCAAGGAAGATGTTCCCAAAACAGATTTCACCACCCGCTATGGCCTGTATGAGTACACGGTCATGTCTTTCGGTCTCACCAATGCACCTGCCACCTTCTCGAGGCTTATGAACTCGGTTTTCATGGAGTATCTTGATAAGTTCGTCATGGTCTATCTGGATGACATTCTAGTCTATTCTAAGTCAAAGGAAGAACATGAAGAACACCTTTGGTGTGTCTTAAACAAGCTTCGTGAGAACCGCCTGTATGCAAAGTTCTCCAAGTGTGAGTTCTGGCTGCCTGAAGTCACCTACCTTGGTCACTTCATCTCTGCCAAGGGCATTGCCGTCAACCCAGAAACTGTTCGGACAATTGTTGACTGGCTTCCACCCAAAAATGTCAAAGAAGTCTAGAGTTTCCTTGGTTTGGCTAGTTACTGCCGTCGCTTCGTTCAGAACTTCTCGAAGATTGCGTAGCCTCTTACCGATCTCCTCAAGAAAGGCAAGAAATACCTTTGGTCTTTTGCATGTCAAGCAAGCTTTGAAACCCTCAAAGAGAAGCTCACTTCTACACCAGTCTTGATTCCTCCAAATACATCAAAGCCTTTCCAGATATTCTGTGACGCCTCCTTGCAAGGATTGGGTGCGGTCCTTATGCAAGAAAAACAAGTTGTTGCTTATGCCTCTCGACAGTTGAAGACGCATGAGATCAACTATCCTACACATGACCTCGAACTCGCAGCAGTTGTCTTTGCTTTGAAAGTATGGAGGCACTACTTGCTTGGCAACCATTGTGAGATCTTTTCTGATCACAAGAGTCTGCAGTATATCTTCACACAACCGGATCTCAACCTTCATCAGAGGAGGTGGATTAAAGCAATTAATGATTTCGATCTGACAATCAACTACACTCCAGGCAAAGCTAATGTGATGGCCGATGCTCTCAGCCAAAAAGCTTATGTCAACAACCTCATGGTGGAAGAACAACAACCTCTCTTGTGCGAGGAATTCCGCCAGCTCAACCTTGAAATTGTGGATCAAGGGTATCTTCTAAACCTTCTGGCAACACCTCTCTTGGAAGAAAAAGTTCGCTCCATTCAACTTGGTGACCCGTACACTAAAAACATCATCTCCAAGATTCAGCTCCCGAAGTATGAACCTTTCCACCTTGACGACCAAGGCACTCTATTCTTTAAGCACCGGATGTTCGTTCCGAAGTATCCAGGTTAGAGAGAGCAAGTTCTTAAGGAGGCGCATGATTCTGTTCTTTCTATCCACACTGGCAGCACTAAGATGTACATGGACTTGAAAACACAATATTGGTGGCCTGGATTGAAACGATATTGTGCCAAGTATGTTTCCGAGTGTGATGTCTACCGCAGAGTTAAAGCTGTCCATCAGAAACCTTCCGGTCTTCTACAGCCATTGAAGCCTCCGGAATGGAAATGGGAGAAAGTAGAGATGGACTTCATAACTGGTTTTCCAAGGTCGCAGAAGGGCAACAATGCAATCTTTGTTGTCATCGACAGGCTTTCTAAAGTGGCTTACTTCTTTCCCGTCAAGGAAACAATTTTTGCAATTCAGTTGGCTGAGCTCTATATCAACAGAATTGTCTCTCTGTATGGGGTTCCTCTTGAGATCAGCTCGGACCGTGGAAGCAACTTCACTTCCAAGTTCTGGGGAAGTTTCCAAAATGCTTTGGGAACAAAGTTGAACTTCAGCACAGCTTACCACCCTCAGTCGCAAGGACAAGTTGAAAGGATCAATCAGATTCTGGAAGATATGCTCCGTGCTTGCGTCATCTCTTTCTGCATGAAGTGGGAAGAATGCCTTCCTTATGCTGAGTTCTCTTACAACAACAGCTTCCAGAAGAGTCTAAAGATGGCACCATTTGAGGTTCTCTATGACCGCAAATGCAGAACTCTGATTGGTTGGTCGGGCGCAGGTGAAAGAACATTGTTTGGCCCCAACATTGTAACTCAAGCGGAGGAGAAGGTTCACATCATTCTTGAAAACCCAAAGGTTGCTCAAAGTCGCCAGAAGAGAAACTATGATAGAAAGCACACGGACATGGAGTATGTTCCTGGTGATCTCGTTTACCTTCGTGTCACTCCCATGAGAGGCACGCACCGGTTTGGTATCAAAGGAAAGCTGGCTCCTAGATACATCGGTCCTTTCAAAGTTCATGGAAGAAGAGGAGAAGTTGCTTATGCTCTTGAGCTCCCTGAAAAACTCAAAGTCCATGATGTTTTCCATATCTCTCAACTCAAGAAGTGCTTCAAGGATCCTGGAAGGACCGTGGACCATGAGCTCATCAATCTCCAGGAAGACCTGTCTTATCAAGAACACCCCACAAAAATCCTAGAAGTCGCAGAAAGAAGGACTCGCAACAAGTCCATCAAGTTCTGCAAGGTGCAGTGGTCGCACCATTCCGTTGATGAAGCCACTTGGGAACACGAGGATGAGATCCGTGCCAAGTATCCTACCCTCTTCGTGTCTTCTTCTTCTTCTTCCTAGAATCTCGGGGCGAGATTCCTGTTTAGTGGGGGAGAGTTGTAGCATCCCATCTGTCTAACATCTGTAATGCTACATGGTCTAATAATAAAATGCTACTTCCTACACATAATTGTTGCATCATAATTATATCATGCTCATGTCATCATGCCACCTTGCATTTGAGCATCATATAAAACCCTTTTCATTTGGTTCTTATTTCATATGCATTATTAATTGTATTTGCCTCTTGATACATTGCATTTGGTTCTTACTAAATCTTATTTGGCCTTTGATATATGTTAAATGCCCAAGTTGAGTTGAGGGCATATCTTTTACTTTCCCTTCCATCTACTAACATGCCATACACCTCTCCTTTGATATCATCTATTTTCCACCATATACATGTATGTGGCCTTTTGTTGTTAGTATTTAAAACCAGGCCACATATATTTGTATGGATCCAATATACCTATCTCTTACACTCATACACATGTGATATGTTTCACCATCTAAATACACCATGCATGCATGGATGTAATCTTGCATGTCTCATGCAAATAAAACCCTCCACCTTCCCTTTTACCTCAATCTTTAATTTTGGGTGTGGTGCCCATTCTACCTTGCCTTTCCATCTCCTTCTATTCAATCCTAGTGCTTGCCTCTCTCAAATATTCATATGTGCATGTGGCATACCTTTTATTCAAATCTAGTTCCACATGCAATATTAGCCCTAATCACATGTGTTATCAATGCCACTAGTGACCTCCCTTTTATTCAAACTAGATGATACCCCGCGCGTTGCTGCGGAAATTTATAAAAACATATGAGTAAATGAAATTAGCAGAAGTAGAAGATTAGTAGAAGGTGAAGTTTTCTACAATTAAAACCTTACCTGTTTTAGAGCTCCCTCATATGCTCATGTAACATAAAATCGAAATGTCTTTATCAAATATAGGCCCATCTTTTTGAATACTTAGGTTGCTATATTTTGCACAACAAACTCAGCCAACGGCAGAACCATACTGTCCTACGAAAGCCAATAGTAGTGATTTAAGGATTATTGACCGTATCAGTAATGTTAGAATGCACTTTTGATGCAATTGTTTAGCCATGTGGTTCAGATGATCCCTCAAAACAGGCTATTGCATGAATTCCTCTCTTCCTCAGCGGTCCAGTTTCTGACCTAATAATCATATAGAAAGGATATAATTAGGAGATGTTTTGCTAATTTATATTTTCGGTTATCAAATAAAGCATGGCCTAAACTGTGAAGAAGAGCAGAACCGTGAAGAAGAGCAGAGTTTTCCCCCAAAGAACAAACCTTTATATTAGTTGGCACAATAGAGATATGTCAGCTGGTACATGACACGCATAATGAAGACAAGAACCCTTCGACTTATTTGCTCTTCTTAGTGGTCGGTAATTGCCAAAGAAAAGCAAAGTATCAGTCGGAGAAATCGACTAAATGTTAAGAGCCACAAAACCTCACGATGCATATATAACCAGTCATCTAAATATTCCTAGCATAAGAAACGGATATATATTTTCTAAAAAGTAATAGATGGAAGAAATCTCGGAGACTGGCCATATAACAGCGAGGTGTTCAAGTCGTGTAAGTCGCGGAGGAGATGATCATCTAAATGCTTCCTCAGAAGGTATTTCAAATCCATCTGCACGTACACAGAACCCAAACACACACCACAGAGCATCAAAGAATCAAGTCGTGGTGGCCGATACCCACATCTATATAGACGCGCTATCCTTCTATAGTTCTGAGGTAGCAACGGCGGCCTGGATCGAGGATTCGAGGGCGATTAACATGTAGCCATCTGAAAATACATATCTAGTTTTAGAGACACTTCCTGTTTTGACAAACACATGACAATGGTCTTTAAAATGAAAAGAGTAACTCAGTGTAACAGAAGGACTTACCGGAGCACATCTGAGCTTGTGAAGGCAACATATATAAAAATAAAGTGAAGGAGACGGACGACGCCGTAGATGCAAAAGGATCTGTCCAACAAATCCACTTAAACCCAAATTATTTTCAAGGGGAACGAATAGATGTGAAGGCAACATAGCCGCGTAAGTTTTATGAACATAATCAAAGAAGAACTGTGATTTCCAAGCATAAGAAAAGAAAGGAAGGAGTACGTAGAGTGACTGGAACTTGGACATCCTATGAACCTACGAACCGGAAACTATTAGCAACTGTACGGGAAGTAAATCGAACAGTACCTGGACCGGACATGCAGAGAGAAGAGATATGTGATGTGAGGGCCTTCGACCTTGGTCGTCTGCCGCCGCCATGCCTACCTGCTGCAGCCGTACTGTGCCGATCGCTTCTACTATGTCCGTTTGCATCTCGAGTTCTCAACTCCTGCTAGACCTGTAGCACGATGGGGGCACTCTGCTGTGGGCAGCATCGTATCTGCTACTGTACCTGCTAGCGACGGATGGTGCGCATGCGGGATGGATTATATGAACTGATGAACTGCTTAGTGGGGTAGTTGAGTAGACGATGGGGGCGAGGGAGGCGGAGCGAGTGGACTCAAAGCCCATAGGCCGCCAAAAATTTAACTTCGATAAAATACAAATCGACTGCTGGGTGACGTGTGGCCGATCTGTTTAGACATGACGTGGCAATCCGTAGGATAATTCTGACTGAAATTGATGACATGACTTATAGCTGAGGTGGATAGGCTGCATGTCAAGAGAAATAGGTAGTGGGGATGAACTATTTAGTTATTATAGATTCTTTTACACTTGTTTGTTTGTTCAATTTTTTTGGATCAAATCCTATATCTACACTCCATCTACCAAGTTTTCCTAGCTAATCTAGCTATCTAAGTAAAGACTCTATCTCTAATATTTATTTATTTATTTATTTTGTCTCTTGATCTCTGCCTAAATTTTTGACACTAAATCCGTCTAAAGTTTTGTCTAAAACTAGTCCTATCTAGTCTAGTTTAGACTAGATAAAAACTCCAATCGTGTTTTTTTTCAAAATTCTGGCCATGTGTACGTAAGTGTACATATACACACCACACTCACTCTAATCCATTCTTGCCAAAAACCTCACCGTGGTCAACATGTGATATGGGTGCACCATCCTTTCCTCACGTTGCATGTGCCCTGCTAGTGCATGTGCGTCCATGCGGGAACCTGATACTCTTCCAGCCATGTGCCACCAAAAAAAACCAACAAATAGGTTCAGCCAGGCCCCTTTTTCTCTCTAAACTAGTGCAACCGCACCTAACAGCAGCGACGCACGCCCCTCTCCGCTTCTGAACCCAGTGGCCTCGGCCTCTCTCTGAACCTGTTAACACCACGCAGCAGCAGCGGTCGCAGTGCCTGAAGGCCTCCCTTCCTGGCGCGCGACCTAGAACAGCAGTAGAAGCAGCTAACAGCAGCTCGCACCCATCGCCCCAGCCGCCCCTTCCCTGGCGATCACCACACCCCGCCTCACGCGATTCTTTCCCTGCACTGGGCCCCGCAGCAAGGCCCACCGATCCTCCTCCCTGTTTATCTTCCCAGCCGGGTTCACGTGCGACGGCACCACCGTACGCCCACGCGCCTCGCGTGCCTCTAAAGCCGGATCGGCATCTCTCCCTCCCACCTCCTTCTTCCTCCACAACAAGCTCCCGACCCCATATCGCCAAAACCCCATCGCCGCTGCCATGTCCATGCCGCCGCCGCCACGAGCCACCGACTGCCGCCGGTGAACCTCGCCCTGGACCTGCTCAAGCCCTGCTCGAGCCTGCTGCAAGGCCACGCGGAGGAGCAGCAGCGCTGCGCACCCCCGCGGCCGCTGCTCACCGATCGCGTGCGCGCGCGCACGCCCGCCACCACCATCGCCACCGCCGCCCCCCCGCCGCGCTGAGCTTCCCCCTCCATCTCTTCCCAGTCTCGCTTCCCCCTGCTCGCCAGCACACGCCGATGCCACGCTGCGCGCGCACAGCAGCTGCACAGTGCGCCTAGCAGCAGCAACATCGACGCAGACTCTGGTTCCCTCCCCTCTTCCAGCTTCCCCACTGCGTTCTCGACGCTAACCCATAGATCTACGCGTAGAGGGATGAACCAGCTACCTCTAGAATCAAACGGCGTTTGATTTGGACGTCCGAGCACGAAGAAATCATCTGCCGAAAATCGGTCGAAAAATCTGCGTTTCTGAAACTGTCTCGTTCAAATCTGAATCCACTCTGTTGTTTCCTCTACACCGGCGCGTAAATTGTTCCTTTGGAAAATCTTCCTTCTGCAGAGTTGTAGATCTGTGCGAGATCTACAACTTTCGTTTTTACGGCACCTTCAAAATCCCTCTAGATTCGCCGTCATCTTCATTCGAACGCGGGCCAAAATTCTGCCAAATTCCCAGATCCGAGTCTTTCTGCTCCCGATGTTTTGCAAAGAGGACCCTGGGCTTTTGTTTTGTTCATCCCGCAGCCCTCGGATCCGCCACGTGTTGAGCCCCGCAGCCCCTGTGGCCCAGCTGTCGGTCGGTGTGGCTGGCTGGACGCGCGGTGAGAAAAGCTCCGCACGCGTCGTTTTCTGCCAGCTCAGCGCCTGGCCCACTGTCAGCCGCTGCGGCTAGTTTTCCTCTGGGTGCAAAAAGTCTCTGACCTATTCTGTTAATAAAAACAATTTTAAAAATTGATAAATATGTTTATATCCAGTTTTAAATAACTTTTTCTTGACAAATCCAAATAATACAAATGATATATGTTTTTGAATCAGAAAAATGTGAGGAATTCAAATCTGCCATCCAAATCAATGTTTGAATAATTTAAAATTTCGAAATTGTTTAATTGCAATAAAAATGTCGGCCCGTTCTAACTATGCATTCCATGATATGAATTGAAGCATGCATCATGTCATTATTAAAAATCAGAACTGTTTATGGCAATAAAACTTGACCAAATAATTAATAAAATGCTTTATTCTTGAACCCACACCTCACCCACGCCATGCTACATTATTGCCATGTAAATTGTGCATCATTCACCATGGTATGCTTGTTTGCTTGCCGCATTTTATTTATATGCTTGTGCACTTTATTTATGTTGTCCCTTGTTTGTTTGGTTCTTCTTTCGAATAGACGCCGAGCAGGGGAAATATCAGGAATCCTAGGAGTACTACCCAGATCCGTCCTCGCTTCAACTGAGCTGCCAGACAAGCACTACCACATTCTTGCATACATATAGTACCTATCGCCTTTATCTTATTCTTGCATCATGGAGTCGCGATTGCATTAAATTGAATCCCAAGTACTGCATAGCCTTTACTTTTAAACCCCACCGAGCCTGTTCCTCAATCCCATGAGCCATTACTACAGGAGTTGTTTGAGCCATGCGAGTCGTAGAACAGCATGTGTAGGGTATGTGAGTGTCTGAAGGATAACGAGGTACCTAAACAACTTAACCTGAGTAGTAATGGGATAACTAATGAAAGAGGCACCGGTGGGCAGTATCTGCTATTTGGTTTTTCATGCTCACTTGTGTCCCGTAGAAACCCGAGTGCTTGATTCCTGTTCCTTGACTATTCACACTATCCACATACGGGAGACTCTATGAATCCCCCTTTGCCAGAGCTTGATTCGTACTTTATTTCTTGGGGCCACAAAGTAGTTTGGGGCTTTATTACTATCCTGTACTTATGCCATGCGTTACTGCTTTATTTAAGATTGTGCATGGAGCACCTGTACTGTTTAGGGATCGCGGCACGATTTCGCGGTATCGACAAGCCCAATCACGCTTTCGGGTTCCTAGTCGTTTACAACCGTTCTCGCAAACCCTGGGTCCGTCTCGGAGCCGGACAACTTCGTTGCGGGTAGCTTATTAGGGTGGCCCCCTGAAATATTTTATGAATCCTATGATTGCTTTATCGTCAAAGCCTTGTTGGGTTTTGATTTGGTTTTTCCGAGGTCAATCGTGTGTGTGTTGCTATTTGTGCACCCCTACAGGGTAAATCTTTCTGAAAGCCGTGTCCACGGTTATGGATGACTTGGAACACAGTTTCTCGATCATAGACAAGTATAACTAATGTACCGCTTTTAATCTTACTAAATACCTGACTAGTAAATAGTGCAATACTCATGGAATGGTTACTAAAACTGACAACAGATGGGTTGTTCGTCCGCTTTCTCGTTGGTAAGCGAGAAGGAGGATGGATCTGTTACTTTATACTGTTATAACTGTTGTTTCTAATTAACGGACATCCGTCTATCTCTGGTTAGGCGGATGGTTAGCGAGTATCTATAGGCTTGTTAGTTATTATCTTTTGCTGCAATTGCGTCACCCTAGGTATATGTCCCCTTTAGAGGTATAAAGACTTGCTGAGTACCCCTAGGGTCTCACACGATAAATTGTTTGATTCAGATGAACAGGTGTATTCGCAAGATGGATACTGGGTGGAGGAGACATATGATGTTGGCAACGATCACTCGGTGTAGAGATTCCGGGGATGGGGATCCACGAGATCTGTGGGAGGAATGTGCTTCTTTATGTGGCATCTTATGCCGATTTGCTTCTTGTCCGTACTCGGATCTTGTTTCACGCTTCCACTTGATACTCTGATGTTTGATGTATGAGGAGCTATCCTACACTATTATCTCTATCTAGGATAATTGAATCTTGCCGTATGGCGTTGCAATATTTCTATTTCTTTTAGATGGTATGGCTCTGAGAACTGTTGTAAGGTAGCTTGCATACATACTCACTTGTGTATGTATTTGATCTCTTCGCCTGTTGCCTACGCCGCTCGCTCTTGTCCCGATGTTCTTGGAAGTGGTTAGGACGACCGACGGGTCTACACGTAGGTGGCCCCTAGGCCCCCGCTGTACTATTTTAACCACTTCTGGTCCATCCAGGCTTTAACTTAGAACGTAGGGTCTGAGGTTGTTACAGCGGCCATCTCCGGCTGATAGGGGGAGCGGCGATGGAAGAGTGGCGGTGGCCCGTAGCGACGATGACAACGAACGGGCGATGCAGCGGGCTACGGTGCAGAAGGCAAGGGCGCAAGCGAAGCCGCGAGAGGAGAGAGCAGCGGCGGAGGCGAAGGAAAGGAACTTCCTCCGCGGCGTCCCTTTAATGGGCGGAAGGGCAACGTCAGCGAGCCACGTGGCGCGCATCCGGACACCCCAACCGCCGCGCCCAGATCCGGTGTCTTTGAACCGGGATGCGCGAAGATCCCGGGCGAGAACCGGCGCCGGATAGCGGTTTCCCGGCGGCGTGTGACGGGGACGTTCGCTGCCTCGCCATGAGCAATGATGGCGGCGTCGCTGTGGCGTGGCAGCGTCGAGCAGCGTCACGAGTAGCACAACCGCCAAGCTCAGACGGACACAAATTCAAAAACAGGAGGGAGCGCGTGCACATTTCGCCTAAGGGCGGAATCCACACGCGCTCGGGGGCTAGTGTCAGGGGGATGACCCCCAGGTACCCCAACCGGACAAGAACCAGGTAGTCGGATCGCGTCCGGCTGACCAAGCACAGCCGGACAGGGCAAGACAGGCCGGCTACCGTTCGGTGCTGGGCCAGCAAGAAGTAGCCGGCTACAACGACGTAGCTGGACCCAATCAGTGAGACAGGACGACGTGCGTATCAGTGCACGGTATGCCCTGTACGATGACAAGACTGGCAACCACTCGGCCATACCAAAGACTTGGTGGGGGTGACGCAGGAACGGTGGCCCGATGCTGACGATAGGCTCGCACGGCGTCCACTGTGCCTACAACAGCCATACCGCTCATACCCCGATAAGACATACCATACCGGACACTGTTGATGACCAGCCGGTTGGGACCCGCATGTGGGGCCCGCCGGTCGGATTGGCCAGTGAGACCGTTGCCTCTCTGCCTATATAAGGAGAGGCAAGGCCTCAGTAGAAAGGGTTGGTCTCATAGCATTTAAGGCAGTAGCTAGCAAATACAGCTCGAGGAGCACTTGTAGTTTGTATATCCCACATAGTCAGATCCGGCAGGAGTAGGGGCTTTACCTCATCACGAGGGCCCCGAACCTGGGTACTTCCTGCGTCCAGCTACGCTCGCTTGTATCCAATCCCGCCTGCGGACGCCGTCGATAGCTTCCCTGCCAGTCCCCACACCTCTATCGAACCTGTTCAGGTACTGCCATTCCCAGTACAACGACATTCATCGTCACGGAAGCCCTCGGTTTCGTGGGCTTCAGACGTCATCGAGAGGGGGCTCAGCCGCAAGCTAGGTCCCGAGTTGGACAAGCCTGCCCATATTAGCACCGGGCTTCGCGTCCTTCCAGTCGCTAAGTAAGTAGCGCTCCCTCGTCCCAATTCGCCTTGCTCCTTTTGTATTGTCGTTGTATTGACCAGGGGGCTCGTGCATGTCGGCAGCTAAGTAAATTGGGCGTCCTTCGGTGGCTAAGATTCCATCGGCCACCGACATGGGAGAGGGCGACCCATCCAAGAAGAGGAAGGCCACCGGAGATGTGGCGACCGCCGAGGTCGCGAAGAAGCAGAAGGGGGGCGCCGATGATGCTGCGACCAAGGGCAGCGCCGCGGAATCAGCTGCTACGCTAGTCGCCGAAGAGGTGGTGGCGACGCGATCGGAACCAGCATTGGCTGCGTCCGTGCCAGAAGCGCTAGCCCCGGCAACCAGCGCCCTCGCCAGAGCGTCGACGATGTTCCCGCGTTTCATGGCGAGAGGGTTTCCAGGTGTGGCGGACACACAGTCTCCACAGAATCCAGAAGTCGTGGATGCAGACATTGGGTCCCGCCGCGGGCGCACTTCCTTCACGATCCTGTCGACTGACGCCGGGGAACTTCACAAGATGCTCGACGCTGCTATTCAGGTATGTCCAGTCCTCGAGTTCCTGGTCGCTGAATGTCAGCGTCTAGGAACTGAACCTCTTGGTCCTTTATAGTCCTCGAGTTCCTGGTCGCTGAATTTTAGTGGCTGGGAACTGGATTTTGTTTTGTCAAATGCTTAGGTGAGTTCTTTGTTTGCAGGGACTGCAAAGGGAGTCGACCGACCGGCAGGCCGTGAGAGAGCGCTTGGAGCGTGACTTGCGCGAAGCGCAGGAGGTGAACCAGCGGCTTCAGGAAACTATTGGTGAGTATCTGTTTGTCTTTATCCTCCTCTTTCGGATGTGAGCTGGTTGTGTGCAATACACTGATGTCTTCTTTTGCAAATGGTTTCCCGACTGAAATCTCCAAGGCCCGTGAGGGGTATGTCCCAGTCGCCGAACTAGACGCGGCGAATGGGCGGATAGCCTCCCTGGTCAAGGACTTGGAGGACGCTAAAGCAGCCTCAATTTCTTCGGAGGAACGGGCGAAGGCTGCCGTCGCCACGGCTGAGGAAGAACACAAAGCAACGGATTCCATCATCGTGGGGCTGCACAACGAGCAAACTGCCTTGGAGAAGCACATCAAGGAGAACTGCCGCAAACTCCTTGGCGAGTCTCTGTCTTTGCCTGGCCCTTTTGTCGAGTCCCCGCTTTGGGGGTTTCATAGTTTCACTGACACCTGACTTTGCAGCTGTGGTAGGCCAAAGCGACCCGGTGGTGCAAACTTACAACGCCTCGCAGTGCGTGACTGCCGTGGTGAATGCGGCCACTGCCTCGATGTTGTGCGTCCAAGCGGCTCTTCAGGGCATGTCTCCCACCGAAGTTATCCCTGGGGGGCTTACGGAGGTGTGGAGCTATCTAGAGGAGGTGCCCGCCGTTGTGGAGTGGATGACGCGCTCGGCGTTCAGGCGCGGGGCCACCACAACGTTGAGCTTGGGTCTCGCCCATTTCCCCGATGACTTCGATCTTGATGATGTGACGAGTGGCTATCCGTCGGTGACCGGCACGGTGGAGATGTCAGAGGTGCTGAAGCTGACCGCGAAGGCCACCCCTTACGCCGATCGTGTCTTGGCGATGGGGGATTTGCTGCCGTATCAAGAGACGGTGTTGGCGCCTGGTGACCCCGAGCCGGAGCACCGCGACATGAAGTCGGAGCAGCCCTTCCGGTCGTCGTTGTCGAAGTCGCTGATGACGTACCCGACGAACCCGTGGCAGCCTTTTGTGCGCATCAAGGGGGTGGCGCTGCTTCTTCACCAGGGCCTGTGGAGTAAACAATGTAATTGTCCAAGTTGTAATGTATGCCAAGTGGCGAATGCTGTAAGATATTTTTGCAATGTATGCCACAGGGAGTCGATCGACTCGTGTTGTGATTAGGAATGTGTGTTGTGTTTTGTTTATGAATTGCTTTGATTGAGCGAGTCCCTGAGCGCGTCCGCCCTTTAATGGGGTATAACTCGATTGTATGCTTTTTGTGTATTTGTTTTGTTTATGTATTGTTTTTATCCCTCCCGTATTCTAGGTGACGCTTCCCCGAGCGCGGGTAGGACTGACGTATGAGCGAGTCCCTGAGCATGGTACCCGACCGTATTGGTCATGCTCCTGTTGCAGGTTGTGTTTGCGTTGTTTGTAACGTGTCTCCTCCCCTGGCCCGGAGAGCCAGTCGCTTGGCGAGCCCTAGGCAACTCTCTTAGTTGGTGTATTCCCGAGCCACGTGGAGGTTCCTGTTTTGCGGAGTCCCCGTGCGTGGTACTTAACCGTTCAAGTCGCTTTGCACGAGGGTGGGAGGGACAAATCGCTGTGAGAAGCGTGTACCGGATGTCTTGGCCCGGCAGGCCAGTCGGGCTAGGCGACTCCAATGGCGGCTCCGGGTTGGCGTTTTTCATGGACAACCCAAGGCCCGAATATTTCCGGTGCCCTTGTGTCGCACCACTTAGCCGTGCCGGTCGCTCGACCAGAGGTTGACTTCCGTGAGTAGCGTATTGCTAGTATGTATGAGTGCGAGTGGCACAAGAATATGGCGAGTGGACACAATTTTTGCGATCCAAATGAATTTCATTATATATTCCGATGGAGTACAGTGTGAGGTTCTAAGTATAGAACCTTCTGAGGAGGTTTATATTCCATGGACTCCCGACCTCCAATTGGCCGTCGCCCCGTATGTCGATGAGGTAGTAGGCATCATTGCCAAGGACTCGGCCTATGGCGAATGGCCCCTCCCATGGGAGGGGGGAGGGAGAGCTTGTGCATGCCCTTCTTGTCTTGGGCCAGTCGCAGGACCAGGTCGCCTTCCTGGAAGGTGCGAGTTTGCACTCGGCGGCTGTGATAGCGGCGGAGTCCTTGCTGGTATATGGTGGTGCGGGAGCGAGCCAAGTCGCGTGCCTCGTCGAGTTGATCGATGCTGTCTTGGCAGGCGACCTTGTTGGCCGCCTCGACGTAGTTGGCGACTTGAGGTGAGTCATGCTCCAGGTCGGTTGGCATGACGGCCTCGGAGCCATACACCATGAAGAAGGGCGTGAACCCGGTTGATCGGTTGACAGAGGTGCGAATCCCCCATATCACAGAGGGGAGCTCGTCGACCCAGCATCCTGGGGTGCGCTCGAGGGGCACCTGCAGTCGCGGCTTGAGCCCGTGGAGGACGCTCTGGTTGGCGCGCTCTACTTGGCCATTCGATTCCGGGTAAGCGACTGATGCAAGGTCAAGTCGGATGCCATGTTCTTCACAGAATTCCGCCATGGCCCCCTTGGCAAAGTTGGTGCCGTTGTCTGTTATAATGCTGTGCGGGTAGCCGTACCAGTAGATGAGTTCGTGTAGGAACTTGGTGGCCGTCTTGCCGTCGCACTTTTTTATCGGCTTGGCCTCGACCCATTTGGTGAACTTGTCGACTGTTCGACCAGGAGGTGAGTGAAACCAGAGGGGGCCTTCTTGAACGGGCCTACCATGTCCATGCCCCATACGGCGAATGGCCACGTGATGGGGATTGTCTTCAGTGGAGCCAGGGAGGTGCGTTTGGTTGGCGTATTTCTGGCACCCGACGCATCGTTGGACGATGTTGGTGGCGTCGGCGTGTGCGGTGAGCCAGTAGAAACCGTGCCGCATGGCCTTGGCGGCTAGCGACTTGGCGCCAACGTGATGGCCGCAGTCGCCGGCGTGAATGTCCTGGAGGATCTTATGGCCTTGTTCTGGCTGTACGCAGCGCTAGAACACGCCAGTCACGCTGCGCTTGTGGAGCTCGCCGTTGATGATGACGAAGGATTTGCAGCGGCGCACGATCATTCACACCTCTATCTCATTGCTCGGTAGGATTTTGTGTTCCAGGAAGGCGACGTATGGTGCTGTCCAGTCGCTAGGTTCCACAACCATGGCGACTAAGGCCGGTTCTGGTTGCAGTGGGATCCCGATGTCGATCTCTTTTGGTGGGCTGACCGATGGTTTGTGGATGATGTCGAGGAAGACGCCTACGGGAGGCGCTTGTCGGGTCGATCTGATTTGGGAGAGGGCGTCCGCCTCCTTGTTTTTGCACCTGTCGATCCACTCGACGGAGTAGCCGTCGAAGTGTCCTCCCAATTGGTCGACAGCTTGGCGGTATGCGATCATCATTGGGGAGACGGTGTCGCATGTCCCGGCGACTTGGCCGGCGACTAGGTCGGAGTCGCCATAGCATCATAGGCGGTTGACGTTCATCTCCTTGGCGGCTCTCATGCCGTGAAGGAGGGCCTTATATTCTGCCATGTTGTTGGTTCAGGGCTTGAAGTTGAGGTGGAGCATGTAGTGGAGCTTGTCTCCTTTGGGGGAGGTCAGGATGACCCTAGCCCCTGCGTCGTCGGCGTTCTTGGAGCCGTCAAAATGGAGCGACCAATAGTGGAGGTATGGGAGCTTCTCTGGCTGCTGTGCTTCTTCCGAGTCTGCAAGGAAATCAGCTAGGGCTTGTGACTTGATCGCTTTGCGGGGCTCGTACTTGATGTTGTGGACGCCGATTTCGATGGCCCACTTGGTGACTCGCCCGGTCGCCTCGCGATTGCGTATGATGTCCTGCAGGGGCGCGGTAGAGACCATCGTGATTGGGTGCTCCTGGAAGTAGTGTGGGAGTCGCCGCTGTGCTCGGAATACCGCGTACACCAATTTTTGGTATTGCGGGTAGCGCTGCCGTGAGTCCGTTAGGATTTCACTGATGTAGTAGACGGGGTGCTGTATGGGGCGCTCCTTGCCCTCTTCTGGTCGTTCGACGACCATCACGGCGCTGACGACTCGAGTTGAGGCCGCGACATAAACGAGCATTGGCTCTTTGTCGAGTGGCGCGGCGAGTAGTGGTGCCGCGAGTAGCACTTATTTGAGCGCTTTGAGCGCGTCATCGGCCTTCGCGTCCCATTGGAACGTGGGGTTCTTGCGCATTAGGTGGTAGAGGGGCATTGCCTTCTCGCCTAGTCGGGGGATGAAGCGACTGAGGGCCGCGACTCACCCTGCCAACTTCTGGACGTCGCGCAGGCACTCGGGTTTCCCAAGTCGCGCAATGGTGTCGATCTTGGTGGGGTTGGCTTCGATGCCTCTCTTGGAGACGACATAACCAAGGAGCTGTCCGGTGGGGACGCTGAATGTGCATTTTCCAGGGTTCAGCTTGATGTTGTACCTCCGCAAGTTTGCGAAAGTTTCGGCTAGGTTGGCGAGCAGATCGTCCTGGCGGGTGGATTTTACCACCATGTCGTCGATGTAGACGTGAATGTTGCGGCCAATTTGGCTCGGTAGACACTCCTGCATGCACCTCTGGTATGTGGCGCCTGCATTCTTGAGGCCGAACGTCATGGCCGTATAGCAGAATGCACCGAATGGCGTAATGAACGCCGTCTTCTCCTCGTCCTCGACTGCCATCTTGATCTGGTTATAACTAGAGTAAGCGTCGAGAAAACACAATGACTCCGATCCCGCGGTCGAATTGATGATCTGATCGATGCGCGGTAGGACGAACTCCTCCTTCGGGCAGGCGCTGTTGAGGTTGGTGTAGTCAATGCACATTCTCCATGTGTTGTTCTTTTTTAGAACTAGGACTGGGTTTGCCAGCCACTTGGAGTACTTGATTGGCCGGATGAAGCCTGTGGCTAACAGGCGCTGAACTTCCTCGGCGATTGCTCGACGGCGCTCTTCATTGATGGGCCGTAGCGACTGCTTTACTGGTCGCACTGTGGGGTCGGCATTGAGTTTGTGCTCAGCGAGTTCCCTCGGGACACCTGGCATGTCAGATGGCTTCCATGCGAAGATGTCACGGTTCTCACGGAGGAACCCGATGAGCACGCTTTCCTATGCGGGGCTCATGTGCGCCCCAATGGTGACCGTCTGGCTGGAGTCGCCTGGGACGAGCTCGACGGTGCGGGTGTGCGTGGTCGCCTCGAACATGGAGTTCGCGGCGGTTGGTTTCTTCAGGATGGTGGGGTTGTCCTTGTTGATGTTGCCCGCGTATTTCGCGAGCTCCTCCGCGTGGTCGGTCTCCACGGCGATGACGGTGTCGGCGAGCTCGGCGCCCTTGTCTTCACATTCCACGGCCATGTCGGGGTCGCCGTGGACGGTGATGATGCCGCTTGGCCCGGGGAGCTTCATCATGTTGTAGGCGTAGTGTGGGGTCACCATGAACTTTGCGAATGCCTGGCGGCCCAGGACGCAGTGGTAGGGGCTGCAGAAGTTCACCAGCTCGAAGAAGATCCTCTCCGTGTGGTAGTTTGCTGGAGTGCCGAAGGTGACTGGCAGCGTCACCTTCCCGATCGGGTACGCCTTTTGACCGGGGACGATGCCATGAAAGGTCGTCAGTGTTGGCTTGATGGCTGCTTCTGGGAGTTGGAGCCTTTTGAACATGTCGAGGTACAAGATATTGATGGAGCTCCCACCGTCCATTAACCTTGGTTTGACCTTGGGCACGACTACAGGTATTCGATCCTTGGCGCATGGTCCTGGCGACTCCAGGTGATGCTCTGCTCGGACCAGTTTAGGAAGCAAGGGATGTCGACTTGCGTCACCGCATTGACGGCGACCGCACGGGCGAGCACCTTCTTCTCGCGCTTGGTGCTGAGTCCGGTGAAGGTATGTAGCGAGCCTACGGCGGTGCCGAAGCCACCACCGTTCCCGTTGTCCTGAGGTGGGTTGTTGTTGGGGTCTTCCCTTGCTCGTCTCGCCTTCTCAATCTCTTTGAGAGAGTGGCAATCGGCGGTGGTGTGGGTGGCGGGTTTTCCCTCTCTGCTATGATAGATGCAGGGCTGATTGAGCAAGGCGGCGGGGTCAAATTTCGGCCTCGTCGTGTTGTTGGCGCGGTAGTTCCCGCTGTCGCGGTAGTTTCCTCCATCGTGGCGGTAGTTCTTGGAGTCGCGCTGGCCGTAGTCGGCATTGGTGACGAAGTCGACTCGCCCGTCCGTGCGGCGCTTGCCGGTGATGCGGGTGTTGCTGTAGCGCATGTCGCGTAGGTGCCCGATGTCGTGGATGCTAGTGCGGCGTCTTTCTCCCGATTCGTCGTTGGAGTCTTGGTGGGGTCCTCCTCTGCATAGCGCTTGGCGATCTCGAGGAGGTCGGGGATGTTGTCGAGCGTTCGGTAGACCCTCTTGATCTTGGCGACCAGGGGTTCGTACCGGCACACGTTCTTGAAGCAGTGTATCGCCGTGTCTAGGTGGATGCCGGAGGCGTTTATCCATAGTTCTTGCCATCTTTGGATCCACCGGCGAGTCGACTCGCGTTGTCCCTGGATGCATCGCTCCAGGTCCTCTATGGTGGTGGAGAGGGTGTAGGAGCCCTCGAAGTGCCTGACGAAGGTGTCTCGCATTTCTTCCCAGGAGTCGATGCTGTCGGCGGGGAGTGTGTTGATCCACTGCCAGGTCACACCCTCCATCATCAGGGGGAGGTAGCAAGCGGCGAGCAGGTCGGTGTGGCCTGCGATCCCCATTGCCATGAGGTATGTGTCCAGCCAAACAGCGGGGTCGTACGTCGGGTCGTACTTCTCGATCTCCTTCGGGGCCTTGAAGTTGGCGGGGTATTTTTCCCCACGAATCATTGGTCCGAAGCATTGCGGCCTGACTCGGCTGAGCGAGCCTCTTGGCTCCGGGTCACCGCGGTTGGTGAGGGTGTGCCGCAGGTCGTAGGGCTGGCGCGACCGCCACGCCTGATTGTTGATGATGTTTGTTCGGGCATCGAGGGGCTGCCCATTGGCAGCGACCGTGTTGTTCGCTGGTCGTGGCTCGTTGGTTGACAACGCGGGATTGGCGGCCCGTGGTTGGTTCGCCAGGGGCTAGGGGGTGTTCAAACTAATGCGTTAGCCATAGTGGGGAAATCGACTCCTTGCTTTTGCTCGGACCACGGCGAGTAGGGCCTTGGCGTCTTGGATCGAGCATCTGCGTCGCCTTGGACATCGAGGTTGGTGATCGCGGCGTCAGCCGCGACGACATTGTCCATCGGGGTGGAGTATAGTGGTAGCCCGTTGGCGTCACGGGCTTGCGGCGAGATGATGATCTGCGGTTGGTCTGGCGGGGGCGCGCGGCCCATGGGTGGCGGAGGGGCCCCAGTCACCGGCGCACCAGCTGGTGGTCTTGCGGGATTGCTCCCGCCTGGCGGCGCGTTCTCGCTGTATTCGCGCTCGGCGGCACGTGTGGGGTCGCCTTCGTCGTTGAAGTTCAGGACGTGTCCCTGAACGTTGGAGTTCAGGCGGGTCCTGATGCGGCGCTGGTGATAGAGCTATAGCTCCCGTGCCATCTCTCTTTCGAGGCGGTATTTCTCTCGCTCGGCGAGTTCGTTGCGTTGCGCCTCCGTGAGCCGCATGCGGGCTTGCTCCACCTCCGTGGCCGTCGCAGTCGGCGGGATCGGCATGGAGAACGGATATGGCGGGGCGGCCGTGCTGCCCACCATGTAGATCGCGTTGAAGCGATTGGATCTGGCGCGAAAATCCTCGGGGGATTCTGAGCCGGAATCGGAGTCGAAGATCCCCAGGATGGAGGGGTCCTCGAAATCCTCTGGGTTGGAGACTCGCGTGATGGAGTCCTCCCGTGATGCGGCGGTGATCGATCCCTCGACCGATGCAGGGGTCACGGAGTCGACGTCGTCGTTTAGGGCGTCGTCGTTGGTGGCGGCCTTAGTATCGACCGCATCGCTAGCGGCCGAGTCGTACTCGGTGACGAGGCCCCTGATGGAGCGGACCTGCTCCTCCGAAAGCAGATCGTGGTGTGGAGGCGACCCGCCGACGATCACCGTCGCGGCTGGATCGACCGCGCCGGTGAAGCCGACGAAGAGGTTGATGGAGCCGACCGGCATCACCGCGGCATGAGTGACCGGACGTGACGCCGGGATGTAGCTGCTAGGCAGGACCTTCAAGGTCCCGCCGATGGCGATCATGCGACCGGTGGTGAGCGGCCGATCGATCGGCGAATAGGGTCTCGCCACAGAACTCAGGCCAGTCCCGCTATGCCCCACGGTGGGCGCCGCTGTCGTGGAAATGGCCACGGCAGTCGCTGCCACTGACAGCAATTGAGTGTTTCGTGAGGAAGAGTTGGCGGCCATCTGCGGTGCGAGATGGGGGCAGGTGCACATGGGTTTACCCAGGTTCGCCCCCCAGAGGGTAAAGACCTACTCCTGCTAGATTAGATTATGAGAGAGCGAGTTACAGGGGTGGCGAGCTCGGCGGCTAGGCAGCGAGTTGCTTGAGGGGGTGTATGATGGAACGTAAGTCTCTAGGATACCCTAGGGAAGTTTATATATGAAGCACCTCGCTAGGGTTTACAAGCTATTCCCGAACAAGATAAGGATCCGGAGACTTTGACCTAGTCCGACTGGGCTTCTGCTACGCTTCTAGGCTTCTAGTCGCCAGTCGCTAGGCCTTTCCTTCCTTCGTAGTCCAGTCGCCGTCTTTCGGATGCACTCGCAGGCCCTTTGGCCCAATCGGAACGTCCTGCTGGGCATACCCCCTTCGGCATATCCCCATCACATGGAATGATGCCACTAGATCATGTCGTGTCCAACAATGTCCAGGAACCCTAGTAGCATGCTAGAATTTAACCACAACATGCATTCTACCACCAGTTTGAAAGATGATGCATCACCACACCCACTTGCATGTGTGTGTGTATGAGTGTGCATCATTGTGGTTTTGTAAAAGTACACATGGAATGATGCCACTCCAGCATGTTGTGCACAACAATGTCCAGGAACCCTAGCAGCATGCTGGGATTCAACCGCAACATGCATTCTACCACCAATTTGAAAGATGTGGCATCACCACACCCACTTGGATGTGTGTTTTTATGAGTGTGTATCATTGTGTGTTGGAAAGTACACATGGAATGATGCGACTCCATCATGTGGTGTCCAAAAATGTCTAGGAACCCTAGAAGCATGTTGGGATTCAACCACAGCTTGCATTCTACCACAAGTTTGAAAGATGCTGCATCACCACACCCACTTGGATGTGTGTGTGTGAGTGTGCATCATTGTGGTTTTGGAAAAGTACACATGGAATTATGCCACTCTAGCATGTGGTGTCCAACAATGTCCAGGAACCATAGCAGCATGGTGGGATTCAATCGCAACATGCATTCTACCACCAGTTTGAAAGATGCTGCATCAGCACACCGACTTGGATGTGTGTGTGTATGAGTGTGCATCATTGTGGTTTTGGAAAAGTACTCATGGAATTATGCCACTAATGGCTCTGAAATATAGGCATCTACATCCACATTTAAACTGGCTATTATTCATATTTTTGATGAAATATCCGTCTAAATCCTACCACTAATGCCTAATGATCAAAGAGGTATGCAATCATTTCTTTCTATTTTTCCCTACGCAGATAATAACATTTGACGATGGGAATCACTACATTAAAGTCAAAGATACGAGATTTCCAAAAACCAGAAGAAACCAGGAGTCGTGGGTCGGAGGAAGAGGATTTAACGACCAAGTATACGACCGTATAGTTCCGGCCATATAGTTCCGGTCGTATAGTTGCCATCAACACCGCTAGGTCAAACAGAACAACTTTCATGAAGGGACCCCTATATAAAGAGGCCTCAGGCAACGAGAAAAGACTGCTCCTAGAAACCACCAGCCACCCCTAGATCTTCATCCACAACACCGAAGAGCCACCGGAGGAATAGACTTAGATCTAATCTCTCCACCACCATAGCCATATTCCACCACTTGTAATAGTAGATCTCTTCTTCGATTGGCAACATTGTAAGACTATTGCTATCAATCTCATGATTTCCGCTACAATGTTTATGATCTTTGATCTCATCTCTATGTGTGAGTAATTCTCCTTGGGCTAAGGGCTTCGGGCTAGCCATATAGCTTTTGTGCATGTTATTTATCATAGATGGGATCATGTATTAGTTTGTATGACATGATGATTATTGTATCCTCTCTTGTGTCAATCTAAGGACTTGTTAGGTACCCAAGACCCCGAGGGTTGAGCCATGTATAGGGAGTATGAGTAATGACTAATCTGCAGGGTGTGAACCCCAGTGACCGAAGGTGTGTAGGGCTGTATGTGCAGGATTTACTTGGGATCAACGGTGACATCACTATGCATATCATTAGTTCTCTTTCTTCTATGGATGAGACTAGTAGGTTATTGCTATAAGCGGTTTCGGAGGCAATAACAATTATGGATGCACTGCCCACATATAATTTATCTTGCTCTAACAATTACATGCACACTTTATTTTTATCTTTTATTCCCATCAGATGTTTTGCACAACTACTGGTGAAACTGAACGCCCTCGGCCCTCTCTATCTGTCATCGACAACAACAAAATACGCAAATTCTTGGTCCGGTAAAAACACAAAAGGAATTCTAAAACTCCCGAAGGTCCATTAAAGTAACTTCACTACGCTTCTGCTTCCCGAGGTTCGATAAACCTAGGTCTACTAGGGAAAAAGATCTATACTACATCCGTAATTTAGATTGAAGGTGTCAACCCTTTTTCTGGCGCCGTTGCCGGGGAGGCAATAGCTACCCTGGTGAGGTTAGTAGGAACCTTACTAGTTTTAATTCTTGTTTTTAATTTTGTTAGTTTGCTTTCAGTCTTTATTTGAAAAACCAAAAAAATTAGTTAGTCTTTAAATTCTTGTTTTTATTATTATCATAAGTTTATGTTTAAGAAAACCCAAATACATAGGAAATATGGCTGAAAAGAAGCTTGGTGAGTTTGCAACTCCCAATAATGATTATTTGCATACTCCTATTACTCAACCAGCAATTGCTGCTAATGACTATGAAATTAAGCCCCATTATTTAAGTTTGGTTCAATAGAATCAATTTGGAGGCTCTGCTGTTGAGGACGCAGGTATGCACTTGAATACTTTCACTAAAATATATGATATGATGCGCATAAAAGATGTTGACCCCGATGCGGTCAAATTTCTCTTATTTCCTTTCTCTCTTAGAGCGGAAGAGCAAAAGAATGGTTGCTAGCTTTGTCTAAAAATATTATTACAACATGGGTGGGATGTACTTCTTTATTTATGACTAAATTTTTCCCACCTGCAAAGACTATGTAACTAAGATCTAATATTACTGGTTTTAGACAGGAAGAGCGTGAGCCACTAGTGCTTGCATGGGAGAGGATGAAAGAATGCTTAAGAAACTGTCCCATCCATGGGATGGAAGATTGGTTAATCCTCCATTTATTTTAAAATGCTCTTAATCCCGTGTCTAAGTCTATGCTTGATACTGTAGCTGGAGGAACATTTATGGGTAAACATATTACCGAAGAGAAGCAGCTGCTAGACAATATGCAAGACAACCATGCCCAATGGCATGTGGAAAGATCAAGCACGAAGAAGGTGATCTCTGTCTCACCACAAGAAAACGAAGAACTCAATGCTAAGCTGGATGAGCTCATATTAGCCATAAAAGGTAAGGAAACCTAGGTAAGAGCTATCCCTGAAACTAATGTTGAATAAGTATACTTCATAGCTCGTAATGATTATAACCCTGCTTGGAAGAAAAATTATAATCCTATTTTTCAGAAACACTATTCTAATCCTGCAGGTAACTCTAATAATAATATGGGATCAAGTAATGGTAGTCTCCAAGAAACACTTAAATCTTCCATAGACTCACAAAATGAGCAAAATAATATCCTTGTTAAAATAACGGAGAACCATGATGCTATGCTTGGTAAATTATCTAACCAAGCTGTAAGTTTGAGGAATGATTTGCAGGCCCTCCAAGAAAGGACGAGGATTGTTGAGAATCAGCTAGGTAAGATAATCGAGAGTCAAACTCTCATTATAACTAAATTTGCAGGAAAAGCTGAGCCCAATCCTGTTGAAGACCTCAAAATGATGAGAATCCAATGGGAGGAGCCTGAAGAACTTGATTATAGTAACGCTCCCTCACCAAGTTACACCATTGAAGATCTTGTAAAAATGATCAACATTAAGATTCCGGTGAGTGAAGGAAATGATGAAGCCATGTATCAACACTTCGTTAACCAGGTAGCAATAAAGGTACGTGACCTTGAAGAAGAATATAAGAAAATTGCTGAAAAATTACCTGTTAAGCTTGATGATATATTTGAGCCTACTATTAAGATTAAAATTGGGACCAATGAAACAGCTGTACTTTGTGATCTAGGTCCAAGCGTTTCAACAATTCCAAAGAGTCTTTTTAATAAGTTAAATCTTGGCTCTTTTGAAATCACCGAGTTAAAACTACATCTTGCAGATTCTACCTACAAACAAGCTATAGGAATTAAGGAGAATACTTTAGTTTACATTAAAGGCTGTCCTTCTCTTATTGATTTCGTTATTGTTGACATGCTTGAAGATGCTAGTGCTCCTATTATATTAGGCCGTCCTTTCTTAAGAACTATTAAGGCTTTGATTAATCTCCATGAAGGGAACGTGAAGCTTCAATTGCCTTCGCGGGATCCTTTTGTTATTCATTTCCCTAGGAAGAAGAAAGACAATCATGATAAAAAGGAGGCCATCACTTTGAAGGCCAATTATTTTGGAGTGGGTGTTCCACTCATCTAGCCTAAGTGAGCAACATCAAGGTCAAGCTATTAACCATAAAAGTGCACTGTATGGGATGCAACCCATGTGAAACAAAGGTTTGAGTTTTAGTTTAAGTTTTAGTTTAAGTTTATGTTTAATAAAGAGTGCTAGAAAACTCCAGTTGAGGAGAAGAAGTTCGGTAGTACTAAAAATCCTATTATATACATGTTGTTGTTGGTCGATAATTTTAACTGTAAACTTTCTATCAAAAACAAGGTATTTCGCTAAGTTTGAGTATAAGAAGTAATTCTTGAAGAAATGGAATTTTTTTGATGGGTATAGAGAGTTTAACGACCAACTATACGCGGGAATAAAAATTCCGGCCGTATAGTTCTGGCCGTATAGATACTTTTGCCATTGACAAATTTTCTTTTAAAAATACTGATGGTTTAACGACCAACTATACGGCAGGAATAAAAATTCCGGCCTTATAGCTTCGGTCGTATAGATATCAATGCTCTCGTACAAATTATTTCCCAGGTACAGACAGTTTGACGACCAACTATATGGCGGGAACAAATTGTTCCAGCCGTATAGTTCTGGCCATATAGTTGCGCCGCCAGGTGGAAACCCTAAAATTTTGACAGCGGGCCAACTATACGACGGGAACACAATGTTCTGGATGTATAGTTCCCGCCGTATAGTTGCGTTCGACCATAAAAACTCCACGGGAGGTACCTCCAACCCCAAAAATTCAATCCTTTTTCTTTCTTCTACCTCCAAACTCTCTCAAAACCTCAAGAGTTCTTCAACTCTACTCAATTTCATTCGATTTCCTCACACACAAGTGATCTACGGTATGTTTCTCCTCCGATCCTCCAATTAATTTTTGCAAATTCATCTTTGATCTATTGTCATTATCAATATAGGGTGAGACCTACGATGAACTAATTGCCATGATTCTCTTGCCTAGATTATTATTTTGAGGGGATTCTTTAGTGTGCTATGATGAGGAATATGTTATGCCTATTATTGTTGGATCAAAAAGTTTTATTTTTTTCCTTGTTATTTTTAGGTGATGAACACAAGGAGCCAAACTCATGCTCGTGCTTCCGCTAGCACTTCTCAGGCTGTCACTCAAGAACGCATGGGGATACGATTCAGGAATGAGCTCCAATGTGATCGCTTCAACAGGATCAAGAACCGAGAAGTGAAGGAAACCAAGTGGGCTTGCCCCATTATATTGAACCAACTCGGTATTTCTAATGACTTCCATTTACTTTGCAATAGGGTTGGCTTGCAAAACTTTGTGTTTACTGATGTTCCTACCTATTGCCGGTTAACCATTGAATTCCTAAGCTCTTTGCAAAGCACCATTAAACTATGGCATGGAGAAGATCGGATTTCTTTATGGCTCATGAACAACAACTACAGTTTAACACTAGATGAATGGTGTGCATTTTTTAATTTTCCAAACAATAATGATAATGATTTGCATGCATCCTATACTGGTTTAGACCCTTCCCCTGAACAATATTATAATAGAATGAGTTTCACTACTAGAGTGAGCAAGAGGAAGAATATTCAACATCCTGCAATTTACTACTTGTTCTATGTTGTTGGTAACACCTTGCAGGCATGTAATGAGTTCACGAGACTCAATGAGGAGGACATCTTAGTCCTTGCAAAGGCTGCTTTGAACAACTGCAACTTGTCACTCAACTTGGGCGCGATCCTTGTGCGCTACCTGGAGCACCAATCCTCCAAAAGCCAAGTTTCAATCACAGGTGGAGGCATCATCACCGTGTGACGTGGGTATACCTTACCGGTACTCAAGCTTGGCATATACGGTCCAGTCTGGCAGAAGCCCATGGCGTTACCAAGGCCCAATCAAAGATTCGGGTGACCAAAGGAGACTCCGACTACTTGCGACACACGACAAGCTCAAAGATAGATAGTTTAAAGGGAAAAAACCCTAACTTGTAACCGACTCGACATGCTATCCCGAGACCTAGCCTATCTATATAAAGGCTAAGAGGGGGTGGCGAGGAGGACAATCACAACCCTAGTTTCCACAACCTCGCCAGATTACATCTGCGCACCCCTGTAACTTTTGACTCCCTCGATAAGTCCAAGAGCAGACAAGCAGGAGTAGGGTCCTCTACGAGGCCTGAACCTGGGTAAACCTTGCGTCCCTGTGTGCTTGTTTTCTAGCCGATTGATGCCTCCAACGCTCCCCTCTTCTCCAAAACCCAAGTCAATAACAATGGGCATTGATGAGTTCAACCCTCGTCAATTGGCGATGTCTGTAGGAAACAGGAGTGCTGATGTCGCGGCTTCTTCGGCCCCGTCAACTGCGATCTACAACTCCACAACAACGGAGATTCGCCTCCTCTTTGTTGCCTTCGACTTCAACATCCACACGCCGGCCACTCGCCCGGCTTTCGAGTCCGTGGGCGAAGGGATCGGCCTGGCGATCGGGAGCCTACACTTCCAAGTTGGTCAGCTGGGCACGCTCCGCCTCCCTGATCAGCCGATGGTCCCCACAATTGCTCCAGCATCATAGTTTCCACCGCCGATCGGCATCCTAAGTGAACTCAACGCCCCGACAACAGTCGGAAACACGGACAGCGACAGCAGTCGCGAATCCGATCTGGGTGATCTAGCCACAGAAGATGGATCCTATGGCTCTAGATCTGAAAGCTGTGGAAGCAACATTTTCCCCAATCACTACATGTGCGCCGTCATCAATGCAGGCAACACTGGCAGCAATCGTGACAACACCAGTACTGGCCCGTCCAACGGCGGCATCCTAGTCACGAACGGTCGTCCCATGAATGGTGCACCCACCAACAATGGGACATAGGATACCCGCATCTCACGGCGAATGAGTGCACCGAAGAGCGCATGCTGATCAAGCTCAATGACAATGAGTGGGCCCGCTATCGAGAAACCCTGTGGGGCAATCCTCTTCCCCCAAACTCATTGCAAGACATGATGATGTGTTACCATTGGCTGCTCAAGGAGGAGTACAAGCGCCAACAACAAGTAATCGCGCAGCTCGATGCACGCAGAAAGGTGGCAGACAAGTCGAGCCTTCTGCAGGCTCAGCTCTCTTCCATAGGGGGATCCTCCTCTAAAGGCATTGACCATGTGGCCACCAAGATACGCTCTCGACTGGCCCACCTCACTGATAAGGAGCGAGAAGAGGCCGCGCGAATCCTCGACTTCTCATCCATGATAGTGGATACACGGGGAAACATGCTCCCAAAGACACCGCAAGCAGCGGTGATAGTGACCACCATGTACCTCCTCAACAACCAGCCATCGGCTAGGGATCCGCAAGCTGCCATGCACTAATCTATGATCGCGGTCTTGGGGATAGTCGAAGCTGCCCTCACCAAGGATCCGACACCGGAGCCGAAGAAAAATAAAGCTATGGCCAGGCGCTATTCATCGCCCTCGTCCAGTGATGATAGCCACGACTTGTCGCGGCGACGCCAGTCACGATGGCGCGACTACGACTACGACGTGCATGATGACATCACGCAGTGCAAGGTCGACAAGATGCATGCGAGGCGTGCCTATTCGACTGACTCGGAAGATGACGGGATAGAGCTCTGCGGCGCCAGCTGCTTCAACAGAGTCATTCGACAGAAGCGAATGCCAAAGGGGTTTAAACTCCCATCAGAGAACCTGAAATTCGACGGCCTGCAGGACCCAAAGATTTGGCTGGAGGATCACATCTCCTCCGTCAGGCTCCACGACGGAACCACAAGCACAACAATGCAATGCCTCTAGCTACAACTGCAAGGCGTCGCTCGTGCGTGGCTTAACAACCTCCCGTGCGGATCGATTCGCAGTTGGGAAGAGCTGGTTTACAGCTTCGTTCGAAATTTCAAGGGCACTTACAAGAGGCCCACATCAATCGAAGAACTGAGAGGCTGCTACAAGAAGACCGGCGAGTCGCTGCGCTCGTACATCTAGAGGTGGTCCATTATCAAAAATTCTGCAAAAGACATCTCTGAGGACCACGCAATCGACGCGTTCAATGGCGACGTGCGCTGCAGAGAGCTCAGGGAGGAGCTAGGCCGCTCGAAGCCCAAGACAATTGACCACCTGATGGAAATCGCGAACAAGTGGGCTGATGGGGAGGACTCGGTAAAAAACTATGTCCACTCCGATCATGACGACGACCTTAGCCACTGACATGATCGGTGAGGAAAACATCGATTGCGCGGTTATGAGGACCGCGAGGAGGTCGACATGGTCGTGGCCGGCTGCGCCAACGAACGCGACAACAATCGCAACAGCGGATACCGCAATGGTGGATACCGCGACAGCAGGAAAACCATGCAAGTGTCGTAGCGCCGCACTCGTGATGAAGCACCTGGAACATCTATTCAGGACAGGCTGTCCGGACCGTGCAACATATACTTCTACATTGACAAGCATGACAACAAGAAAAAGTCCAGCCACCTTCTCAAGGACTGCCGCGAGTTCCTCAAGCTCCACGAAGGCATGGCCCAGATGAATCGTGATGCGATAAACCAGGGCTATGGAGCTGCCCCAGGGGCTGTGGCTCATGGAGCACCTCCACCACCACCTACGGCTGCGCTAGTCTAGAACCATGGAGGCGAGCCATACACTTGGCCACTGGGGAACATGGGGATGATCCAAAAGGGACACCCCTGAAATCGAGTGCAAAAAGTAATCACTTGCCAAGTCAATCTGGCGATGAACTCTCCGCCCTCCACCACTGAGTACCTCAGTGGAAGCGAGTCCTGCATCACCTTCGAGAAGCGCGATCATCCGTGCCAAGTACCTCGCCTAGGCCAGTATCCCCTGGTGCTTGAGGCACAGATTGGAGGCTTCGTGATGAGTCACGTCTTCTTGGATGGCGGAAGCGGCATTAATGTCATGTTCGCAAGTATCTTGCGTGCAATGCGAATCCCTCTGACATGTGTGGAAGTCTCAGATACGACTTTCCACGGAATCGTCCCAGGGAAAGGCGTATACCCCTAGGTAAGATCAGCCTTGACGTCATCTTCGGCACGCCGTTAAACTTTCGGTGAGAGCGCATTGAATTCGATGTCGTCGACTAGCCCTCACAATACCACTACATCCTCGGACGTGTCACGTTCACGAGGTTCATGGCGGTACCACACGACGCCTACTTGCAAATGAAGATGCCGGGCCCAAACGACATTATCACCATCAATGGAAGCTTCGAGAGATCTGACAGCTCCGGTAGGGAATTCAACAGAATCTCCTAGTCTTTCGGCCTGCAAGAGGATCTCGCGCGGTTGATGGAGTCGACAGACAACAGTCTGCCTCCCCCGAGCAAGCCAAGCTCACCTGACCAATCCTTCGACACGTGGGTGCACACCAAGAAAGTCCAGGTCCATCCAACGGACCCAACCAAGACGGTGCTCATCACCAACAACATGAGTCCCACATAGGAACTCGCGCTCATCAAATTCCTCTGTGAGCGCTAGGAAATCTTTGCCTGGTATCCAGCGGAGATGCCAGGAGTTCCTAGGGAATTCGCCGAGCACTCACTCAACGTGAATCCTAAAGCAAGGCCAATCAAACAAACAATACAGCGACTGTCTAAAACAAGGGCAAAAGCGGTCGGTATGGAAGTCAATAGACTCCTCGATGCTAACTTCATACGCGAGATCAAGCAAAGCACCTGGGTCGCAAACCCCGTGCTTGTTCCTAAAAAATACACGGATATCCTGCGGATGTGCGTGGACTTCACCTCCCTGAACAAGCATTGCCCGAAGGACCACTTCCTGTTTCCTCGGATCGATCAAATAATCGAGTCCACCATGGGATGTAAGCGTCTCTGTTTCCTTGACGCCTACTCAGGCTATCATCAGATTCAAATGAAGGAAGAGGATCAGGAAAAATGGTGTTCATCATGCCCTTTGGCGTCTTCTGCTACACAACGATGCCCTTCGGGCTGAAAAACATAGGAGCCACTTACCAGCGGTGTATGCAGGCCTGCCTCAAGAGCCAGCTTGGTCGCAACATCCAAGTCCATGTCGACGACATCATCATCAAAACCAAGGAGGAAGCCTTGTTAGTCGACGATCTCCACGAGACCTTCGATAACCTTGACCGCTACCGGATCAAGCTGAATCTGGACAAATGCGCCTTTCGTGTACCATCTGGGAAATTTCTCGGGTACCTCATCTCCGCGAGGGGGATCGAGGCCAACCCAAAGAAAATAAAAGCCATACTGACTATGGAGAAGCCAAAGAATGTAAAAGGCGTCTAGAAGCTGGCTGGGCGAATCATGATGCTCAGCCGATTCATCAGTCAGATGGGAGAAAAGGCACTGCCTTTCTACCAACTTCTCCGCAAGGATGACAAATTTGAGTGGACAAACGAAGCACAAGAAGCATTCGAAGACCTCAAGTGTCTACTATCCACCTCGCCGATGTTGGTAACACCTCGCGAAAAGGAGCCGCTATTGCTATACATCTCTGCCACCAACCAGGTGGTTAGCACTGTGCTCATGGTGGAATGAGCTGAAGAAAATAAAGTCCAAGGGGTACAAAACCTAGTATACTACCTCAGCGAGGTGCTCACACCGACAAAGCAGCAGTACCCGCATTATCAGAAACTGGCGTACAGTGTCTTCATGATAGCTAGGCGACTGCGCCACTACTTCTAGGAGTATCCAATAATCGTGGTGAATGATGCCCCGCTAGGGCACATACTCAATAACCCTGACACCACTAGACGAGTCGTGCTCTGGGGAATCGATCTGTCTCCATGAGACATCACATATGAGAAGCGAGATGCGATCAAGTCACAAGTTCTCCCGGACTTCCTCGTGCACTATCTCCACGAGATACATGAAGGCACTTGCGGCCACAACACCGGCAGTCGTGCTCTCGTCGCTAAAGCTCTACGAGCGGGATTCTACTGGCCAACGGAAATGCGTGATGCCAAGGATATCGTCCAACGTTGCAACGCTTGCCAGCGATTCACGGACAAGCCGCACGCACCTGGCGTGGAACTCAGGCTAATACCTGTGGCCTGGCCCTTTGCACAATGGGGAATCGACATGGTCGGCAAGCTCCAAAAAATTTCACCTGGCGGATACGTCTACCTCCTAGTCACAGTCAACAAATTTACCAAGTGGATTGAGGCCATGCCAGTGAAAAACCAATCAGGAGCCAACACCGTCAAATTCTTCGAGTCCATCATCTTCCATTTCGGGGTGCCACACAGCATCATCACGGACAATGGGACGAACTTCACTTCCAAGGAATTCTAGGATTTTTGCGAAAACCTAGGAATCAACATCAGCTACGCCTTGATGGCACATCCCTAAACCAACAGTCAAGTCAAAAAGGCCAAGAACCTCGTTTGCGGCAGGATCAAGAAAAGGCTCCTCTGACCACTCGAAAAAGCTGCCGGGTGCTGGCCCGAGGAGCTGCAATCAGTACTATGGAGCCCGCGCACAACTCCAAACAGCGCTACAAGTTACACTGCGTTCTTCATGGTACATGGTGCCGAGGCGGTACTACCCGCAAAAGTGCACTACAAAGCCCCATGGGTAGTAGCATACAGTGAAGCAGAATCTACCCTCACACTCGAAGACTCCGTCGACCTCCTCGATGGGGCACGAGAGATTGTAGCGGAGAGATCCATGATCTACCAACAGAACCTCCGCAATTACCATAGCAGAAGGCTACGCCCTAGATCCTTCGTCGAAGGAGACCTGGTCCTGCGACTGAAGCAGCAAGGGCACCTCAAATTTGAGGCCCCGTGGGAAGGACCTTACGTGATTACTGAAGTAATCCCAGGTGGCTCCTACCGCCTTAAAGACATAGAAAGTGGAATCGCATACTCCAATCCCTGGAACGTTGCGCAGCTGCGTCGTTTCTACCCCTAGATGTCTTTTTTACTTTACAAATAAGGCTATTCAGCCAGGCTACTTAGCCACACATTGTACCTCGTGATATTCTGCGAATAAATAAAGCTAAGTTCCCCAAACTTTGTGTCTCTATTTTTATTGCAATTACATTACTCGGGAGCTACGCCACCCTTTTAACCTCGTTACACGAATAACACAGTATCCCGACTAGCTGACGCACTACCAATCGAACCCTTGGCAAAATCAACCTAGCTGCAACGCACCTGACAGGTTGACAAGGTGCTGAGATGAGTATACGCCAGGCTAACAAAAAGGAACTATAAAGTACAAAAACACTCGAAAAATATACAAGCTAGAAAGCTCTTTACATATTAATGGGTATAAAAAACACACACGCCACAATTCTATGAACTTTACAACACCTATGCATTTCATGTGCAGGACCACATTATCCTACTGATGCAAAAGAAGGACATTCGTCTACTCCTCAAAAAAATCGACAATATCTTCAGCTAGCCAATCAACCGCCTGGTAATGTGGCACCATGTTCCACGTCATCCCTTCTAGCGGAGGCGGTGGACCAGCAACAACAGCTGCGACATCCACATCTGGCTGATGCAGGCGAACAAGTGTCAATGCAGCCTTGGCACCCGCGACCAACTGCTGGCGCACACAGTCGCGGACTACGCTGATATCTTGAAACTTCGACAGCAAAGCTAGCAAGCTCGAAGGCACCACGTCCAGGGGAAACATCGCCTAAAAATGTGCTTAAGGCATGACTGCGCCCTCTTCAAGCATTGGAGTACTCGAGATGCACGATCTTGCAGCATCACCAACGCGACTACACGATCGTGATCCACCCAGAAATATCCACTAGCTTGCAGCTGCTCTTGGGTCAAGTCATTCAGACGAATGGCAACTCGATCCCTCTCATCCCGCGGGTGACGAGCACTAACAACTACAAGAAGCAGAGCATAAGGACAATGTGTCGCCGCGAATGGCCGAAGAAAATGATAATAAGTTGAAAACTAACACTTAAAATGCTCATTTAACTGAGCAACTTCGTCCAAAAGGTACTTCTCGCACTAGCCTTCTCAGCCTTCGACTTCCACACGTCCGTGTTACCACGGATCATGGGAAACTCTCGCTCCAACTGCTTTATGCGATCGTGCAGTCGCGGTAGCAGCAACAGCTCCTCCACCTTTGAGCGTGGTTGCGTCACAGTTTCATCGGTGTGAGGCGAGTCAGGAGGACCACTCGAAGGACCCTATTATAGCCAAAGAAGAGGCATATAAGACCAACCATCCATCAATAAAAAAGAAGAGTGCACTTAAATTCAACAAGTCTCAATAGGAGAACCTCCACGAGGTCCAATCCAAATAGGAAAAGCTAAAACTATTACAAAAGACAGCTGGAAAATGATCTATGGCTTTGTTTTCGACTTCGAGGGCCTCCTCGAATCCGTAGCAGTCTCTGATTCCACAGATTCCCCAGTTACAGCCCTAGACGCCGCAGCTTTTACACTCTTCAATCGCTGTAGCTACGCTGAATAAGTGGCGACTATGTCAATGAGCCGAGGCCCATACTTACTACAACTAGTGGCGAAAGGACCAAATACTACCTGCTAGCAATCCGCAGTGACCAGCATCACTGAGGAGATCTCGCTGGGGTCCAGTTCCATGCCGTGGGCTTGTACCATCGCGAGTCCCATGGTCGCTCCAACTGCCCGCTGCGAGTTCTTGAAGTCCATTGGCACGCCTTCTGTGAAGGATTCCACCAATATTCAAAATTCTCGATCAGCTTGGCATTGGGAAGCATCTCCTCTCGAAGACGACCCAACACGCTCTTGTCCTTCTCTAGTGTATCCTTCACAGAGACGCTGCAGTCTTCGAGTGCAGGCACGGCGCCGGCCAAGGCGACCGCACGAGTCAAAGCTTGGGTGTCAAAGTCTATGCCGGCGGCATCTATAAAATATACATATCAGCACAATAACATGAATGCAAAACACACGATAAATACAAGTGAAGCAATATCAACCTGAGAGCACTTTCGCGATAGAGAAGAGCTATTCTACGAACATCTTCTCCCTCTTAGTGCCGGAGGAGCACAAGTCTTCCTCGCACTTTTGTGACTCCTCAAGAGCCTCGACTGCCTCACCATGTTTCTTCTCTTCCGTGGAAAGTCCCTTCTCGAGGGAAGCAACGCGACGAAGAAGCTCATTATGCTCACCTGCAATGGATAAAACATGGCAAAACATGAGCTCGCCAATTTCTTCACAAAAAAGAGCGGAGAGAAAGTTTACAACTAACCTTCGAAGGTACGATGGCAGTTATCCAGCAAGGCATCCTGTCGACCCAAGGAAAGGATCTCCTTAGCGAGGCAAGCAGAATCCTTCATGATAGGCTACAAGAAAAGAGGAGTAGTGTGAACATTAACAGAAAATTCGAGTGCCAACGACATGAAGAAAACTTACTTGTTCCTCTAGGGACTCCGAAGATTCTTCCAGAATTGACGTCCAGGAAACAACTTGATACTCCCTAGCGTGGGGGGAGCTCGAAGAATTAGCGTCGGAGTGGGCCGCCACCGGAGGAGAAGGAGATGGTACCGCCACCTCCTTGTCTTTGGAGTCTGCGACTCTAGACTCCTTGACAAATTGACAGTCGTCGGAAGATGACGACGCTGTTTGACTACAAAGTATCTAACACTACTTCAGAAGTAGATATTTTGAGAAGGAAGGACAAACTCACAAAAAATACATACATACATACCCATCAAACTTGTCGAGGTTGAAGGAATCATCAGACGACTCCTTTGGCAACCTCAACTTATTCCGCGAAGGAGGAGCTATGGCGTGCATGGGCACGACAGAAATTGGCTCCTGTGCCATAGTAAGAGGATCCTATGGCGTCGACAACGACGAGGCATCAGAGTCCTTGCTTCGGGAGCGCTTGTGAGTCCCTCGGACTCAGGGGCTTCACGCTCCTCCTCCACGGGAACGGTAGAGCCAGACTCATCCTCTTCTTCGGCCTCGTGAGGAATTATTCCCTCAGGTTGAGGAGGCAAGTTGGCGGCCACTTTCCAGTCCTGAAACCAGAACCAAGAATTAGTACAAGTTACAACAAGCAGGCAATCGAAAAATAAGAATAGCTTTTTAAAAGGAAATCCACCTCAGGCGGAGGATGGCTTGCAGAGAAGGGAGGCATGACTGAGTCATCCAGGAGATCCTCCTTTGTGGTGTACTTGGTCACCAGCCAAAACCTCCTGTCTACTTCGCCGGAAGAAATGCCCTCTGCAGAGATGCGAGTGACATCACCAGTACCAATCCAGCGGCACATCGGATGCACCCTGGCCTGTAGAGGCTGTATGCGGAGACACTTCCAAGTGCAAATGAGTTCAGCACCGCCTAGTTCCTTTCCTATTCGGCGTTCGATGTCGTAGACACTCTGATATAGAGTCTCTGTTTCCTCGACTTCGCCGGGCATCACAACATTCTTCAACGACCTCCTCCTTTTGCAGGCCGCCACCGGATCAAAGGGCGCGAGTCCATAGTGCTCTCCATCGACCTTCTGGTCATGGATGTAGAACCACTTCTCCCTCCATCCTTGGACATACGTAGTGAGCTTGATGGAGAAATAGGTGACATTGGAGTCGACGTGGGTCCCGCAGCCTCCTATATCATAGACTACTGAACCCGAACCTGACTGATGTTTGAGCTTTAAGAGTTTTTTGAAGAGGCCAAAGTGTGGATCTATTCTGAGCCAGCACTCGCAAAGAGTAATGGAGCAGGCGATGTGGAGGATATAGTTTGGGGTCAGCTGGTGCAGCTGGAGCCCGTAGAAACAAAGTAAACCCCTAACAAACGGATGTAGGGGGAGAGAAAGACCACAAATGATGAACGCGAGGAACATCACTCGAAACCCCGCAGGAGGACTAGGGATTACCTCATCACCGGGAACGCAGGAGTCATCCTCCACGGCAGAGAGAGCTCCATCCTGGCGCTGGGTGAAAAGCTCTGAGGGCTTGATGATGGATGGGCGCCATGACCCATTGGTGACACGAGTCCCCGCGCCCTTCTTCTTTCATGTTCTAGCGGCAGGGCTGGTGCCAGTGGTGGCGGCACCTTTCTTCTTGGCCGCAACAGCGACAACCGCAGATCCAGCGGTGGAGGATCCTTTCTTCTTGCTCATCTTGCACTAGCGGTGCAACCGCATGAAGTAGGTTGGGAAGGTGCGAAGTTGGTCCAACGCTGCCAAGAAGGTGCAAGCAATGTAGCGGCAGGAAGTAGCAATGGAGGCTGTGCATGAGGAGGAAGAAGAGCTGTGGAGAAATTACCCCACAGAGGATCTCTACTTAACCTCATCGACGATTCCATCTAACGGCTAGGAGAGAATCAACAAGACGCATGGCGCACATTAGTGTCAACACGTGGCAAGGGTAAACCACGAACTGTCGCTCCACTCCGTCCATTATGCGTGAGAATCGAGGAGACACAGTTAAAACAGAGATTACGCATGCCTGGTCAAGTCCAAGTCAGAAAATGGGACCCACTACTCGTCATGTCCTATCAAAACCTCTCGCGCGGGTAACTGAGGTCATCTCATCGTGAGCATTGACGTCATTAACTCCAGCAGGAGCACCTTTTGACTACTCTAGCCCTTACTCGAGTCTTAGACTCGACCAAGCACTCGGGGGCTATTCCTAACAGGAGCGCTGGCCACGCACCCGAGGAACTTTCTAAGACATTCAAGCATTATAACAAGATATCTTCCTCTCAAGAACCCTTCACTCAAATCAACAATTCGACTATGGACTTCGGGTTACTCCCATAGGGAGTGCTGAAAGAACATTCAACTGAAACAAGCAAAAGAAGACAACAGTCGCAAAATATTTATATTCCCCACTCGAGTCTACTACTCGACTAGGCACTCTAGGGATACTCCCATAGGAAGCGCTGGTCGCGCACCCTATGATTTTTTCTTACACATAACTGCATGTAGACTACATCCACACTCGAAAGCATTGGCGACTCCGCCTCATATCTTCCCTCCAAAGAGATTACATCTCCTGGGTCACCCGAATCATCTCCGAGATGATAAAATTCGGATGTCGTGTCTATGATGTGAAGATAATACCTGAATAAGGCCTAGTAAGCACCTGCTGTGCTCTGCCAGAAACAATCCGTGCCTGCAGGTACAATGAAATAAGCCTTGACGGACGCGTCGAGTGCTCACACTTATACACTGGGATTCAAACTCTATAAGACCTCCGTGGCCTGAGTCAAATTACGCCAACACTTTTCTGAATTTGAGTCCGGGGACTCAAGTTTGAGTAGATTGCATTATTTTTCCCTAATACAGTTAACTGATCCCGATACATTGGATAAATCAGGCACATATATCAACAATACCAATGATATAAATTAAAGCACTCAAAAACATGCTCGGTTGTGCACTCGAAAGACTTCATTAGTCTCCGCTCGAATCTGCAATTGAACCGGACACTTGGGGGCTACTGACATGGGCATACCTTACAGGTACTCGAGCTTGGCATATACGGTCCAGTCTGGCAGAAGCCCACGGTGTTACCAAGGCCCAATCAAAGATTCAGGTGACCAAAGGAGACTTCGACTACTTGCAACACACGACAAGCTCAAAGATAGAAAGTTTAAAGGCAAAAAACCCTAACTTGTAACCGACTCGACCTGCTATCCCGAGACCTAGCCTATCTATATAAAGGCTAGGAGGGTGCGGCGAGGAGGACAATCATAACCCTAGTTTCCACAACCTCGCCAGATTGCATCTGCGCACCCCTATAACTTTCGACTCCCTCGAAAATTCCAAGAGCAAACAAGCAGGAGTAGGGTCCTCTACGAGGCCTGAACCTGGGTAAACCTTGCGTCCCTATGTGCTTGTTTGCTAACCAATTGATGCCTCCAGCACTCCCCTCTTTTCCAGAAACCAAGTCCATAACAATGGGCATTGAAGAGTTCAACCCTCGTCACCGTGCTTGCCAATGCCCTAGGCATCGACCTAGGTGAGTTGCAACCTGTGCTAGGGGAGCGACGTGTTGGTTTCTCTACTTTGAAGGCTTGTGGAATGCTCACTAGGAGAGGTTGTGTTTATTACTTGCATATTGCTGGAGCTGGGCGTATCTACCCCGCTCCTTTGCCTAATGGTCTTTTCTCTATGGAGGAAGGACGTTTGCTATATGACTTGCAGATTGAGAAACACCAACCCGAGGAGGAGATTCCGGATGAGGATGAGGACCTAGAAGAGGAGCAAGAAGTTCCTTATCAAGAGGAGCAGCCATCGACCCGGTTTACTACATATCAAGACTTCCCAGAACTTGGAGGGACTGTGGAGAGGATGCATAGCCTCTCTTTGAACCTTCGAGAATCCACTAGTAATTTATCAACACAATTTGCAAACTGGAGTTCCGACTTTTCCCGCCACAATAATGATTTAAAGTGCTTGCAAAAGCCTAAGCTTGGGGAAGTTTCCTCATTTATCTTTATTTGGTGTTTATTTTCTTTTGTTTATTTCGAGGTTATGTTTTTAATTAGAGTTTGTAAGCACTCGTGTTGGTTTACCTAACACTTTATCTTTATTTATTTCTATTTTTTCTTTCGATATTTTCTAGCCGAGCTTTTCCGCCAATTTTCTTTAATTCCCTCTCTTAAAAACAACAAAAAGATTTCTCCATTTATCTTTATCTTCCCTCTACCTTTTCTTTCCGCCTCGAGGTTCTCATGTATTTACAGGAAGAGTGATTGACTTTGAGTTGCCAAGAAACAAATCAAAAGCAAAGAGAGAAGTGGAATCAAACATGAGAGGTATGCCTTATGACTCCCCACTTTTAAAGTTTGAGAAACCCATGCTAGTTAGTAGTAAATGTTGAGATATTATATTGGTGTAGTGAGTCTTTGTATTGTAGTAAAATTTTGTTTGCATGTGTATTTAATTGGGTATGTTTTGTTCCAGCTCTTGTAGTTAACCAAGTCTTGCCTAAAAATTTGCTAAACAATTGTAATAAGAAAAAGTATCACAGTTGAAAGCCTAGGTGTTGTAGTGTTTAGTCTTGAAGGCTTATCTCTAGAGACACTCAACACCACGGAATATCGTGATTGACTTGATAGCTTTCTTTAAAAGGAATTGTTCGATTGGATTAATGTTTAGCTGTTTTTGTGAGCATGCCAAAGTTTGACTTGTGAATCATAAGAATGATATAGCTTGATGTGTGTCAAACTTCATGGGATGCCAACAACTCCGCTAGCCTAAGGACGATCTTCATGGAGGAAACTCCTAGATTTCCGCTATGAGTTGATTAAACATATGTAGCAGCAATGCTATAATGGGTAAGATTCTTGGAACTCCCGGGTAGCTGAGTTCATGATGGAATCATTCCTCTAGCTGTTATGAGAAATCATTGTACAAAAGGAAAAAAACCTTGGTAATGCCATGAGTGTCCATCATAACCCGATAAACTAAAATAAAATCTTTGGCATGCTCTCAATTACTTAAGAACTTAAATTCTTGAAGGATAATGAATAGAAAAGTAGTGCTTGAAAAGTCTTGATTTATTGATATGGGAGAATTGAGATACTCTAGTATATGTGCTTTTCATGACAACTCTCACACTCTCAATTTTACATGATTATACTTTATTGTTTAAAGTCAATCCTATGAGTTGATTACATGACATGGAATAAAGTTTACTCATTTGAATCATCCATGTTAACAATAATTTTGCTGTTCTATAAGGATGCATGAGACTCATGTGATATGCTTGTCATTACTCTATCTATGCTGAAGTTTTTCAGATTTATAAAGTAGAGGAAACATGAGACTATTAATCATGAGTAAGATCATCATCTCGTTATTTCTGTTTAAATGCCGAGTTGCTTTTTGGTTTTGGTTTTCTTGCTCGAGGACGATCAAGTTTAAGCTTGGTGAGGTTGATGGCTCTGAAATATAGCCATATGCGTCCACATTTAAACTGGATATTATTCATATTTTTGATGAAATATCTCTCTAAATCCTGCCACTAATGCCTAATGATCAAAGGGGTATGCAATCCTTTTTTTATATTTTCCCTATGCAGATAATGACGTTCCATGATGGTAATCACTACATTAAAGTCAAAGATACGAGATTTCCAACAACCAGAAGAAACCAGGAGTCATGGGTCAGAGGCAGACGCTTTAATGACCAACTATAGAACCGGAATAAAATTCCGGCCGTATAGTTGCCATCCACACCGCTAGGTCAAACAGAACAACTTTTCTAAAAGGACCCCTATATAAAGAGGCCTCGGGCGACGAGAAAAGAGTGCTCCTAGAAACCATCAGCCACCCCCAGATCTCCATCCACAACACCGAAGAACCGCCAAAGGCATAGACTTAGATCTAATCTCTCCACCACCATAGCCATTTTCCACCACTTGTAATAGTAGATCTCTTCTTTAGTTGGTGACATTGTAAGACTATTTCTATCAATCTCATGATTTCCCCTACAATGTTTATGATCTTTGATATCATCTCTATGTGTGAGTAATTCTCCTTGGGCTAAGGGCTTTGGCCTAGCCATGTAGCTTTTGTGCATGTTATTTATCATAGATGGGATCATGTATTAGTTCGTATGACATGATGATTATTGTATACTCTCTTGCCTCAATCTAAGGACTCGTCAGGTACCCAAGACCCGAGGGTGAGCCAGGTATAGGAGTATGAGTAATGACTAATCTGTAGGTTGGGAACCATAGTGACATAAGGGGTAGTACGACTGTATGTGCGGGATTTACTTGGGATCAATGGTGACGTCACTATGCATATCATTAGTTCTCTTTCTTCTATGGATGAAACTCGTAGGTTATTGCTATAAGCAGTTGCGGAGGAAATAGCAATTATGGATGCACTTCCCACATATAATTTATCTTGCTCTGACAATTACATGCATACTTTATTTTTATCTTTTATTCCCATCAGATGTTTTGCATAGCTACTGGTGAAAACGAACGCCCTAGGCCCTCTCTCTCCATCACCACCAACAACAAAAAGACGCAAACTCTTGGTCCAGTAAAAACACAAAACAAATTCTAAAACTCCCGAAGGTCCGTTAAAGTAACTTCACTACATTTCTGCTCTCGAGGATTCGATAAACCTAGGTCTACTAGGGAAAAAGACCTATACTATAGCCGTAATCTGGATCGAAGGTATCAGCCACTCTAGCATGTGGTGTCCAACAATGTCTTGGAAACCCTAGCAGCATGCTTGGATTGAACCGTAGCATCCATTTACCACCAGTTTGAAAGATGTTGCATCACCAGACCCACTTTTATGTGTGTCTGACTATATGAGTGTGCATCATTGTGGTTTTGGAAAAGTACACATGGAAGATGCCACTCCAGCATGTGGTGTCCAACAATGTCTAGGAACCCTAGAAGCATGCTGGGATTCAAACACAACATGCATTCTACCACCAGTTTGAAAGATGCTGCATCACCACACCCACTTCGATGTGTGTGTGTATGAGTGTGCATCATTGTGGTTTTGGAAAAATACATATCGAATGATGACACTCCAGCATGTGGTGTGCAACAATGTCCAGGAACCCTTACATCAAGCTGGGATTCAACCGCAACAAGCATTCTACCACCAGTTTGAAAGATGCTACATCACCACACCCACTTGGATTTGTGTGTGTGAGTGTGCATCATTGTGGTTTTGGAAAAGTACAAATGGAATGATGCCACTCCAGCATGTGGTGTCCAACAATGTCTAAGAACCCTAGCAGTATGCTGGGATTCAACTGCAACATGCATTCTAGCACCACTTGGAAAGATGCTACATCAACATACCCACTTGGATACGTGTGCGTATGAGTGTGCATCATTGTGGTTTTGGAAAAGTACAAATGGAATGATGCCACTCCAGAATGTGGTGTCCAACAATCTCTAGGAACCCTAGGAGCATGGTGGGATTCAACCAAAACATGCATTCTAACACCGGTTTGAAAGATGTTGTATCACCACAACCACTTGGATGTCTGTGCGTATGAGTGTGCATAATTGTGGTTTTGGAAAAGTAAACATGGAATGATTCCACTCTATCATGTGGTGTTGTAACTACCTCTGACCCTACGCTCTAAGTTCAATCCTGGATGAACCAGAAGTGGTTAAAATAGTACATCGGGGGCCCAGGGACCACCCACATGTAAACCCGTCGGCCATCCTAACCACTTCCAAAATATCAGGACAAGAGCGAGCGGCGTAGGCAAAAGGCGAAGAGATCAAATACATACACAAGTGAGTATGTATGCAAGCTACCTTACAACAGTTCTCAGAGCCATACCATCTAAAAGAAATAGAAATAGTGCAACGCCATACGGCAAGATCCAAATATCCTAGATAGATATAATAGTGTAGGATAGCTCCTCATACATCAAACATCAGAGTATCAAGCGGAAGCGGGAAACAAGATCCGAGTACGGACAAGAAGCAAATCGGCATAAGGTGCCACATAAAGAAGCACATCCCGCCGAGTGATCGTTGCCAACACCATCTGTCTCTTCCACCCAGTATCCATCTTGCGAATACACCTGTTCATCTGAATCAAACAATTTATCGTGCAAGACCCTAGGGGTACTCAGCAAGTCTTTATGCCTCTAAAGGGGACATAACCTGGGGTGACGCAATTGCAGCAAAAGATAATACTAACAAGTCTATAGATACTCGCTAACCATCTTCCTAACCAATGATAGATAGATGTGCGTTAATTAGAAACAATAGTTATAACAGTATAAGGTAACAGATCCATCCTCCTTCCCGCTTACCAACGAGAAAGCGGACGAACAACCCATCCGTTGGCAGTTTTATTAACCATTCCATGAGCATTGCACTATTTACTAGTCCGGTATTTTGTCAAATTAAAAGCGGTACTTTAGTTATACTTGTCTATGATCGAGAAACTGTGCTCCAAGTCGTCCATAACCGCGGACATGGCTTTGAAGATTTACCTGAGGGGTGCAAATAGCAACACACACTCGATCAACCTCAGAAAAACCAACTCAAAACCCAACGAGGCATTCACGACAAAGAGATCACAGGGTTCATAAAATATTTCAGGGGGCCACCCCACTAAGCTACCCGCAACGAAGTTGGCCGGCTCCGGAACGGACCCAGGGTTTGTGTGGACGGTGGTAAACGACTGGGAACCCGAAAGTGTGACTGGGCTTGTCGATACAGCGAAAACGTGTCACGATCCAAAATAGTACAGGTGCTCCACGCACAATCGTAAATAAAGCAGTAAAGCATGGCATAAGTACATGATAGTAATAAAACCCCAAACTAGTTGTGGCCCCAAGAAATAGAAATGAATCAAGCTCTAGCTCAGCGGGGTCCATAAGGCCTCCTGGATGTGGATAGTGCGAATAGTCAAGGAACAGGAATCAAGTACTCGGGGTCCTACGGGACACAAGGGAGCATGAAAAAACAAATGACAGATATTGCTCACCGGTGCCTCTTTCATTAGTTATCCCATTACTACTCAGGTTAAGTTGTTTAGGTACCTCGTTATCCATCAGACACTCACATACCCTACACATGTTGTTCTATGACTCGCATGGCTCAAACAACTCCTGTAGTAATGGCTCATAGGATGGAGGAACAAGCTTCGGTGGGGTTTAAAAGTAAAGGCTATGCAGTACTTGGGATTCAATTTAATGCATTTGCGACTCAATGATGCAAGAATAAGATAGAGGCAATAGGTACTATATGTATGCAAGCATGTGGTAGTGCTTGCCTAGCAGCTCAGTTGAAGCGAGAGACGGATCTGGGTAGTACTCCTGGGATTCCTGATATTTCCCCTGCTCGGCGTCTATTCGAAAGAAGAACCAAACAAACAAGGGCCAACATAAATAAAGTGCACAAGCATATAAATAAAATGCGACAAGCAAACAAGCATGCCATGATGAATGATGCACAATTTACATGGCAATAATGTAGCGTGGCATGGGTGAGGTGTGGGGTACAAGAATAAAGCGTTTTATTAAGTTTTAGTCATGTTTTGCTCCTATAACACTTGCTGTCCACTTAATATTTATATTATGCATGCTGCAATTCAGAATATGGAATGCATAAACAGAACGGGCTCGTTGCGCTGATCGATTTAGACATATTATTTGCCAAATTTGGAGTTATAGAATTAAAGTTATTAATTAATTAAGAAAAGGGCATTTTTATTGCAATTAAACAATTTCTAAAATTAAAATAGTCAAACATTGATCTGGATGGTAGATTTGAAATCCTCACATTTTTCTAATTCAGAAACATATGTCATTTGTATTATTTGGATTCATTAATAAAAAGTTATTAATTTCTGGATATTAAAAACATATAAGCATTTTCTAGATTTATTTTTATTTGAAAAAGGCTCACATAAACTTTTTGTACTCAGGTTGTTCTAGCCTGAAGTCACCAGCAGTGGGCCAAAGGCCCGACTCGAAGAATGTGGGTCGACGTGGTCCACGCGGGGCTTTTCTCACCGTGGGCTCACCCAGTCGCAGAGATTGACAAGCGGGCCCAGGGATGGCGGGTCCACCACGCGTGTACGCCAGCCGGGACATGCCACGCGACAGATCCGGGGAGCGCGGGAGGGCCGGTCCGTGACGGACAGATCCTGCCAGGGGTTTTGTGCAAAAACAACAACGAAACTGAAAAACGATCCTCCAACAGGAGCTAGCTTGACTGATCTTGCGAGGACGATTACGAACAAACTGCTACGAATTTTAGCATACTCCAAAAACAAAATTTGTAGACCTCAATTAGTTCTACAAATCTTGTGTTCAAAGATTTCCCAGAGAAGGACCACATCAATGGCAAAAATGCGAGGAACAGAGGGTTAGCACGGTGTCAGACTGACGGAAAAACAGCCGCTCGTACAGCTAGCTATGCCGACGTTCGGAAGAAGATTCCTAGGGCTGTACTTGATGGTTTTGAACGTTCTTTACATCGATTTGAAGAGGGGTCCGGGATCTACAACTTTCGTTCAGGTGCAGTTCGAAGAAGAGCACCACAGAGATCTCTAGGACACGAAGAACAAAGGCGGAGGTGGTCTGTCCATTTCATACGCCACTAGGCGTCTGTTGGCCGGGCTGAACAGCCGCTATGCTGTGCGGGCGTATGCCGCAGCTAGGCTGTGTGCTAGCGAGGGGCACGGTGACGGCGTGTGGCGTGGCAGCTGGGCACGACGCGGCGGAGACGGTAGGACACACAGGGAGAACGGCGAGAACGGGATGAGGTACGGGTGGTGGCTCACCAGGGTGGAGGTCGGAGAAGACGTGACGGTGGTGGCACAGCGAGTTGAGGACCTCTTCTCCTCGCTCCCAGTTCTGTACCGCTTTCCCACCTCGACCTGGTGACCTCCCAGCTACGGAGGACCTCCTACAGGCGGCGAGCAAGGGCGGCGGCCACGGCCAGGGCTGGGGTTTAACACTGTTAAAGAGGAAGCAGAGGATGGGATGGCGAGCTGGATCGGGTTGGAGGGTAGGTAGAGAGAAGAGGGGAGGAGGAAAAAGCTTTGCTGCTGGCTGCTTTATGCCAAAATGAAGAGAGAAACCACGGCTCAGCGTGCGCGGTGCGGCAGAGGCATGTGCTCGCCAACCGGGAAGAGGAACAGGGCGCGTGTTGGCCTCTGCCGGCTGGGTCGAACTAGGTGAGCAAGGAGGGTTCAGCCGGTGCAGCTGGGGGGAAAAAGAAAAAGAGGCGCGTCGCTGGTTGCTTTGCATGTTCAAGCAAGAACCGGCCCATGACTAAAACTCTAAGATCAAAACAAACAAGGCAAAAGAAAAGAAAACGAAACGAATGGAAACATGCATGGGTGGTCCTATTATTTCATGTGCCTAAAGGATCTTGATATTACATGTGTCACATACACATGTATGTGGGGCTTATTTTGTTTAAACAAAATAATACATGCATACACCCTACCAAAAGAGAAAAGGCATCAAAGAGTTGGACAAGGATTGATCTAAGAGATGGTTTGGAGGTTGATTTGAATTCATTCAAATGGGTTCCTCAAATGAGCAAAATCCCATATGCATCCAAGGAAAACAAGAGATCAAGCACAGAGCGCTTATCTTGCATGGGCCATGCATGAACCTTAGGTAGGCCAAATTATATTTGTGAAAACAAATACAAACTCAAATGACCCCATTTAGCCCCATGCACTCAAATTTGAATAAAGCCCAAGCAAAAAGGTTTGAAGAGGTTGAATAGAAACATCAAATAGAAGAACTAGAATAAGATGGGGATGTGGGGCTTATATTTCATGCGACATGAAATAATTAGCATACATGCACAAAAAATTAACACATGGTTGGAATTAAACGCATATGTCCAAGAATTGATGAGATGAGCATGAATAAATATAATGGAAATGCTAGTGTGTGTATGCCACTAGATAATTATATGGTCCATTTATATTTAGATATGCCCACTCATTTAGAAGTAAACCATATGAGGAAGTAGAAGTATCCCCACATGTAGACCCATATCATTTATATTGTGAAAACAATAGTAAACACCATTGGGGCAAGTGGTATAGAAGGGGATCCATCTTTATATATGTGAGCTTGACAAAACCCAAAAGATAAGATGCAAAAGCCCACAAGTATTTTGGGATGGTGGAATTATAAGGTGGTGACAAAGAAAAGGTGGTGGAGTTAATAAAAGATATGCCCCCAACTCAACTTGGGCATCAAACATTTATCAAGAACCAAATACAATATATAAATGCATATGAGACAAGATCCAAAAGAAAAGGGTTTTATATGATGCTCAAATGAAAGGTGGCATGATGACATGAGCATGATATAATGATGATGCAACTAATATATGTAGGAAGTAGCATTATACAGACTAGGCTAGTAGCATTGCAATTGTTAGACAATTGGGATGCTACAGGTGTCCAACAATGTCTAGGAATCCTAGCAGCATGTTGGGATTCAACTGCAGCAAGCATTCTACCACTAGTTTGAAAGATGCTGCATCACCACACCCACTTGGATGTGTGTGTCTGTGTGTGTGAGTGTGTATCATTGTGGTTCTGGAAAAATACACATGGAATGATGCCACTCCAGCATGTGGTGTCCAACAATGTCCATGAACCCTAGGAACATGTTATGATTCAACCACAACATTCATTCTACCACCATTTTGAAAGATGTTGCATCACCACACTCACTTGGATGTGTGTGTGCGTGTATGAGTCTGCATCATTGTGGTTTTGGAAAAGTACTCATGGAATGATGCCACTCCATGATGTGGTGTCCAACAATGTCCAGGAACCCTAGTAGCGTCATGCTGGGATTCAACCGCAGCTTGCATTGTATCACCAGTTTGAAAGATTCTGCATCACCACACCCACTTGGATGTGTGTGTATGAGTATGAATCATTGTTGTTTTCTAAAAGTATACATGGAATGATGCCACTCCAGCATGTGGTGTCCAACAATGTCCAGGAACCCTAGCATCATGCTGGGATTCAACCGCAACATGCACTCTACCACCAGTTTGAAAGATGCTGCATCACCACACCCACTTGGATGTGTGTGTATGAGTGTGCATCATTGTGGTTTTGCAAAATTACACATGGAATGATGACTCTCCAGCATGTGGTGTCCAAGAATGTCTAGGAACCCTAGCTTCATGCTGGGATTTAACCACAGCGTGCACTCTACCACAAGATTGAAATATGCTGCATCACCACACCAACTTGGACGTGTCTGTGTGTGAGTGGGCATCATTCTGGTTTTGGAAAAGTACACATGGAATGATGCCACTCCAGCATGTCGTGTCCAAGAATTTCTAGGAACCACAGCAGCATGCTGGGATTTAACCGCTCCATGCATTCAACCACCAGTTTGAAAGATGCTGCATCACCACACCCACTTGGATGTATGTTTATGTATGAGTGTGCATCATTGTGGTTTTGGAAAAGTACACATGGAATGATTCCATTCCAGCATGTGGTGTACAACAATGTCTTGGAACCCTAGCTGCATGCTAGGATTCAACCGCAACATGCATTCTACCACAAGTTTAAAAGATGCTGCATCAGCACACCCACTTGGATGTGTGTGTGAGTGTGCATATTTGTGGTTTTGTAAAATTACACATGGAATGATTCCACTCTAGCATATGGTGTTCAACAATGTCTAGGAACCCTAGAAGCATGCTGGGATTCAACTACAGCATGCATTATACCACTAGTTTGAAAGGAACTGCATCAGCACACCCACTTGGATATATGTGTGTGTATGAGTGTGCAACATTGTGGTTTTGGAAAAGTACACATGGAATGATCCCACTCCAGCATGTGGTGTCCAATAATGTCCAGGAACCCTAGCAGCATGGTGGGATTCAACCGCAACATGCATTTCTACCACTACTTTGAAAGATGTTGCATCACCACACCCACTTGGATGTGTGTGTATGAGTGTGCATAATTATGGTTTTGGAAAAGTACACATGGAATTATGCGACTCCAGCATGTGGAGTCCAACAATGTCCTGGAACCCTAGCAGCATGCTGGAATTCAACCATAGCATGCATTCTACCACCAGTTTGAAAGATGTTGCATCACCACACCCACTTGGATGTGTGTGTATGAGTGTGCATAATTGTGGTTTTGGAAAAAGTACACATGGAATGATGCGACTCATGCTAGGATTCAACCGCAGCATGCATTCTACCACCAGTTTGAAAGATGCTACATCACCACACCCACTTGGATGTGTGTGTATGAGTGTGCAACAATGTGGTTTGGAAAAGTACACATGGAATTATGACACTGTAGCATGTGGTGTCCAACAATGTCTGGGAACCCTAGTAGCATGCTGGGATTCAACCGCATCATGCATTCTACCACTAGTTTGAAAGATGCTGCATCACCACACCTACTTGAATGTGTGTGTGCGCGCATCATTGTGGTTTTGGAAAAGTACATATGGAATGATGCCACTCCAGCATGTGGTGTCTAACGATGTGCAGGAACCCTAGCAGCATGCTAGGATTCAACTGTAGCATGCATTCTACCACCAGTTTGAAAGATGCTGCATAACCACACCCACTTGGATGTGTGTGTGAGTGCACCATTGTTGTTTTGGAGAAGTACACATGGAATGATGCCACTGCAGCATGTGGTGTCCAACAATGTCCAAGAACCCTAGCAGTATGATGAGATTAACCTGCAGAATGCATTCTACCACCAGTTTGAAAGATGCTGCATCAGCACACCCACTTGAATGTGTGTGTATGTATGAGTGTGCATCATTGTGATTTTGGAAAAGTACACATGGAATGATGCCACTCCAGCATGTGGTGTCCAACAATGTCCAGGAACCCTAGCAGCATGGTGGCGTTCAACCGCAACATGCATTCTACCACCAGTTTGAAAGATGCTGCATCACCACACCCACTTGGATATGTGTGTGTATGAGTGTGCATCATTGTGGTTTTGGAAAATTACACATGGAATTATGCCACTCTAGCATGTGATGTCCAACAATGTCCTGGAACCCTAGAAGCATGCTGGGACTCAACCGTAGCATGCATTCTACCACTAGTTTGAAATATGCTGGATCTGAAGGGTAACGGGTAGGCTACACTAGCGTAATATCAAAATTTTCTACCACGTCAACCAGGAATACTATTGTCATAGATCATGGGATTACCACTAGATGCGTAGATGCGGAACTCGATGAAGCATGTCGGGGATATGTAGATGTTCTACGCCTCCTCCTCGTCCTCATCCCACGAGCAGCTCCCCTTTGTGCGGCTCGTCCAAGTGCTACAGCTGCAGCACCTCCGAGGTATCCACACGTCCGTAGTGGAAGGTCACACGACAGACTGCTAGGTTTGCACGTGCAAGACAGGTGGAAGAGGAGTGGCAGCTGGGTAGAATGCTCAACCCTATTCAGCTCGCCTCACTCTCTCTTATACATGCATCCCTGGTGGGCTTCTACATTTGCAGCCCATTAGCAGCCTAAGCCTGGTCTAATTCGAATCCAATCCTCATTAGGCTTACAGCCCCTAAAGTGTGTGACCCTATAGGTTCATACACGTATAGACATGACACAAGTACACTTACTTCGTCAATAGTTGGTAGCGGCCTCTAGCAAGACGTGCCAACTCCTAAACGTATATAAAGATCATTCAGATGAACCATCACAAGGTTGTGTACATGTCTTTCCCTTTGCCCTACGATATTTGGTGTAGCTCCAAGCTGACCTCTCTTTCTCGATACTGTGATTCGGAATCGCTTTACTAGGTTAACTCTTAACCATATGTAGCACGTCCATGCATTTCTGGATCCAATCACTCGAGGGGCCTAGAGATATCTCTCTCAAGTAGAGAGGGGCAAATCCCATCTTGATTGACCAATGCCTTGCAGCATGTATCAGGATAAACCCGAAAGCTACCTTTATAACTACCCAGTTATGGATTAGTGTTTGATAGTCCCAAGGTAGGTCGATCCACATCTCAAGTACATGCGACAATCTCAGGTCTAAGGACAAAACGTACACGATGTGTAGAGAGAGATGCAATTACTATTGCCAGTCTCAAGTTGGGTTAGTGCAACCCCATGTTCATAACATGTGTCCACATCATTAGTTTGACATCTCCATGTCTATGACTTGTGAAACATAGTCATCAACCAATCGATGTGCTAGTCTAATATTCACGTGTGTCCTCACATGAACTCTGACTAGGGACAACTATTAGATAACCATACAAGTAAAGAGTTTCACAAACCATTCACATAATTGCCAATCGATACAAGTTGACTGATATATGGATATTCAAGGAATATTATAAAAACTCATGGATACACATGAAATACAATCATCTCTATGATTGCCTCTAGGGCATATTTCCTTCAGTCTCCCACTTGCACTAGAGTCAATCTTGATAGTATCTAATACCTATTTCTCATGTGTGCACTTCATGCGCAAGCTGTGGGAGTGGCTTTGTCAAGGGATCAACAATATTTGAGTCCGTATGTATTTTTCATAACATGACACTACCATCATCAATGAACTCACGAATCAGATGGTAATGCATGCGAATATGTTTGTTCATCTGGTGCTGTCTAGGTTCCTTGGTTTGTGCAATAGCAGCATTGTTGTCACAATAAACGTCCAAGGGATTGAGCACGCCCTGAACCATACCAAGAGAAATCAGGAAATTCCTGATCCAAACAACTTCCTTTGCAGCCTCCGAGGCGGAAATATATTCATCTTCTGTTGAAGAGGACGCCATTGTATCTTTCTTGGAACTTTTCTAGCTCATAGCACCACCATTCATGAAAAACACATAACCTGATTGCGATTTGGAGTCATCTGAGTCGTTAAGGTAACTCGCGTCTGTGTAACCCTTTACACTGAGTTCAACCTCACCTCCATAAACTAGGAACATATCCTTAGTCCTTCTCAAGTACTTAAGGATATTATTTACCGCTGTCCAGTGTCTTTCACCTAGATCAGCCTGGTATCTGCTCATAACACTTAGAACATAGGAAACATCTGGGCGAGTACATGTCATTTCATACATGATGGATCGAATAGCTGATACATATGGAACCCTTCTCATGCGCTCCCGCTCATCAGTGGTCGAAGGACACTGAATCTTGCTGAGTTTAATGCCGTGAGACATGGGCAAGAAACCCTTCTTATCCTCTTCCATGCTAAACCGTTTCAACACTTTGTCAATGTATGTACTCTGGCTTAATCCAATTAGACTCCTTGATCTATCTCTATAGATCTTGAGGCCCAGAATATATGCCGCTTCTCCTAAGTCCTTCATAGAAAAACTATTTTTCAATGAGGTCTTAACAGACTCGAGCATAGGAATGTCATTTCCAATCAGTAATATGTCATCTACATACAAGATTAGAAATACAAGAGATTTCCCACTTTCTTTCTTATACACACAAGGTTCCTGATTGTTTTTGATGAAGCCAAACTCCTTTACAACTTCATCAAATCAAATGTTCCAACTCCGAGATGCTTGCTTCAACCCATAAATAAAATTTTTAAGTTTGCATACTTTTCCAGCATTGTTTGGATCGACAAAACCTTTGGGCTGCATCATATACACGTCCTTAGTAAGGATTCCATTTAAGAAAGCCTTCTTGACGTCCATCTGCCATATCTCATAGTCGAAATATGTAGTAATGGCTAGAATGATCCGTACAGATTTAAGCATCGCTATGGGCGAGAAAGTCTCGTTGTAGTCAACTCCTTGAACTTGTCAAAATCCTTTTGCAACAAGTCGAGCTTTATGGTGAACATTTCCATCCATATCAATCTTCTTCTTATAGATCCATTTGCACTCGATGGCTTTAAAACCATTAGGCAGGTCAACCAAGGTCCAAACTTGATTGTCTCCCATGGACTCTATCTCGGATCTCATGGCAATCAGCCATTTCTCAAAGTCTGGGTCCACCATCACTTCTGCATAGGTCGGAGGCTCATCATTGTCTAACAATAATAATTCCCCATGCTTCGTGGAGCCTCGCTGACCTTCGTGGTTGTGGTGCTTCCATTGCCACGGGTTCCTCAACTTGTTTTGCTACAATAGCATCACTCGTAGAAGCATCCCCGACTGGCTCATCTTGAACTTCTTAAGGTCGCACCGACCTTCCACTTGTTCCCTTTGTGAGAAACTCTTTCTCTAGGAAAACACTGCTAATAGCGACAAACACTTTGCCCTCTTCTCGGTTGTAGAAGTAATACCCTAAGGTTTCCCTTGGGTATCCCACAAAAATGCATTTATCCTATTTGGGTGTTAGCTTGTCCGACTGAAGTCGCTTGACAAATGCATCACAACCCCAAATCTGTAGAAAAGACAAACTAGGATTCTTTCCAGTCCACATCTCATATGGTGTCTTAACTATGGATTTAGACGGTACCCTATTTAATGTGAAAGCTACTGTTTCCAGAGAGTAACCCAAAATGATAATGGTAAATCTGACTGGCTCATCATCGAATGAACCATGTCAAAAAAAGTTTGATTGCGCCGTTCAGAGACCCTGTTTCTTTGAGGCGTTCCGGGCGGCGTGAGCTGTGGAACAATTCCGCAACTCTTAAGATGATTGCTAAATTCGTGACTCAAATATTCTCCTCCACAATCAGATCGCAAGGCCTTTATTTTCTTGCCACATTGATTCTCTACCTCACTCTGAAACTCTTTGAACTTTTCAAAAGTTTCAGACTTATGCTTCATCAGGTAGACATAGCCATATCTACTGAAATCATTAGTGAAAGTAATGAAGTAGTGATGTCCTCCTCTAGCTGTCGTGCTCATTGGTCCACAACATCAGTATGTATGAGTTCCAACAAGTCTGTCGCTCTCTCGGGAAAACCCATAAAAGGCGTCTTGGTCATCTTTCCAAGTAAACAAGCTTGACACGTCTCGTATGATTCAAAATCAAACGAAGTTAGAAGACCATCACCATGGAGCTTCTTCATGCGCTTTTCATTTATATGCCCCAAACGACAATGCCATAAATAGGTCGGACTCAAATCATTAGGCTGTAGCCTTTTAGCACTAATATTGTAAACAGATGCATCATCAAGATTTAAAATAAATAACCCATTCACAATGGGAGCATCAGCCACAAACATAGCATTCTTAGAGATTACACAACCATTGTTTGTACTCACGAATGAATAACCATCCCTCATCAAACATGAAGGTGATAAAATGTTTCGACCCATACTAGGAATGTAATAACAATTATTCAACTCCATAATAAATCCAGACGGAAGGTGAAGCTCCATGACGCCGACGAATAATGCAGCAACCCTTGCTTTATTTCTGACGTGAAAGTCCACTTCGCCTTTCTGCACTTCTCTAGTCCTTTTTAGCCCCTACATCGAATTACAAATATGAGCAACCGATCCAGTATGAAATAACAAAGAGCGAACATAAGAATCTGCGAGAAAAATTTCCACAATATTTACAACAAGCGTACCTGAGTGGGAAGTACTCTTACTTCCACTCTTCTTCAAAGAAGCCTAGTACTTGCTGCAGTTTCTCTTCTAGTGGCCATATTCATGACAAAAGAAACACTCAGTGTCTCCTACAGGTCAAGTCTTTTGCTTGGGTGCAGGGTTTAGCTTAGGGATCGTATCCTTAGCCTTGCCCTTCTTATTCCGCCAAGAAGTGCCATTTTTCTTGAAGCTAGGCTTGTTCTGCACAACCATCACATGGCTATGCCCTGCACTCTTCTTAATGTCACATTTTGCCGTTTTCAGCATCCCACATAACTCATTAAGGCCCTTCTCCCCCCATGCATATGGTAGTTCGAAATGAAATGCCCATAGCTAGATGGAAGAGACGCCAAAATGAAATTAGTAGCCAACTCTTGGCCTAATGGAAAAACAAGATTTTCCAAAGTCTGACTGTAACCAACCATTTTGATCACATGGGGGCATACAGCTGCTCCCTCTGCCAGCTTGCATTCCACAAAGGACTTAGCAACATTGTACCTCTTAGTCCTTGCCTGAGTCTAGAACATGTCCTTAAGAGCGACGATCATATCGTACGCTTCCTGATCCTCAAACTGCTTTTGAAGATCATGCTCCATGCATGCAAGCATAAGACAGCTAACCTCAAGAGATTCATCACATGCTTTCTTATAGGCATTCTTAAGGGCAGCAGTTGCATTATCAACAGGTTCATCCGGGATTGGGGTATCCAGAACAATTCTCAGGTTACGGACCCAGTCCGAAAAGTTTGTTCCATTTAGTTTATATTTATCAAGAATCGAACGCAAAGAAAAAGGTGATGAAGTGTTCGGTGCCATTGATCTACAACATAAAAACATGCAAAATACTAAGCCATGTAACCATGAAAGAGTAAAACATATTAAACAATTTAATAGCATATATTTCCACTTAAATCAACATCCCTCTATTGATACTAAGTGATTAGAGATCTACTATTAACAAGTCGACTAGTGAGATTTAGCATCACTCCTAGAAGACAAGGTAAATCGGTAAGCAACTTTTGCTAATCATAACACATATGACTCTTGTTGTTGGGTGACATCTCTATGTAAAAACTAGGCACCCAACCTTTATGCCCTAAGGTCCTTAACTGTTAAGATGACCTTGTTAAGCTCACCAACCCTTGTGTGTGTAGGTATCCGATAAAAACCCATCCAGCCAAGGAAAACCGCGGCACCCTAATTTCATGGACCCACTAACGATTATACAGGGCATAGGATGGTGCAAGGTTTGGTTGGGAGGGCATGGTTTAACTTAAACTTTTTGAGGGATCGTTCTACTTATATCATCTAAGCATGCATAGTAGTAAAATGTATAAGAATAGCATTCACATAGATGTGATACAGTATGGCCCATTTTCTCATGGTGATCTCCATCCCCATAGAACCTGTCCACCATGATGATCTCCATCTTCATGCTCTACGACCATCCTCCAAGTGATGAGTTCTCCAAGAAAAAATACAAGCTACTACTCCTAATAGCTAGTAATCAAAATTACATGGTATTGGGATCATCACAAGTTAGCATGCATGCCATTACAATAATTGACAACACATATGGCTCTAGGCATGTTGCCCTACTCATGACACGCAGATCATGAAAAATACATACATGCATCACAAACATTTTCGGCCATACTGATGACATATATCCTGCAAAAACAAGTTGTGCATAGAATCGCATTCGACCGGATCATGTGAAATCGCAGCACCAATGAACCTTAATGTGATATAAAAGGGGCTACGACTAAGGGGGTCTAGGGGGTCTCCCCCTGCGGGGTTCGAAGGGGCAGCGACCCTCGCGGTATTTACCATAAACCGACTGTTGTTCCGATTCGACCAAACTCCTTTGATCACGGTACATCGATTCAAATCGAGTTCCCGATTCAATCAATCATATTGATCTTTGTGTGATTCCACATGATTTATGTGTCACTATCTACCCCGATGGCGAAAACCAACCGGTAGGGTAAGTCGTTCGAAGACCTTAGAATCACGATCACGGAAAGCAAGATCAATCCAGAACCACCACCATACAAATGATCACATCATTCATATGAATCTGCACATCACTAGATGCAAACTGCCCGAACCTATGACTGAACAAGATCGTCTCTGATACCACTGAAGGGTAACGGGTAGGCTACACTAGCATAAAATCAAAATTTTCTACCGTGTCAACCAGGAATACTATTGTCATAGATCACAGGATTACCACTAGATGCGCAGTTGCGGAACTCGATGAAGCCCGTCGGGGCTGTGTAGATGTTCTACACCTCCTCCTCGTCCTCGTCCCATGAGCAACTCCCCTTTGCATGGCTCATCCAAGTGCTACAGCTGCAGCACCTCTGAGGTATCCACACGTCCGGAGTGGAAGGTCACATGACAGACTGCTAGGTCTGCACATGCAAGACAGGCAGAAGAGGAGTGGCGGCTGGGTGGAATGCTCAATCCTATTTAGCTCGCCTCACTCTCTCTTATATAGGCATCCCTGGTGGGCTTCTACATTAGTACCCCATTAGCATCCTAAGTCTGGTCTAATTCAGATCCAATCCTCATTCGGCTTCCATCCCCTAAAGTGTGCGACCCTATAGGTTCATACACGTATAGACATGACACAAGTACATTTAATTCATCAATAGTTGGAAGCGGCCTCTAGCAAGACGTCCCAACTCCTAAACATATATAAAGATCATTTGGACGAACCATCACAAGGTTGAGTACATGTGTTTACCTTTGCCCTATGATATTTGGTCTAGCTCCAAGCTGACCTCTCTTTGTCGATACTGTGATTCGGAATCCCTTTACTAGGTTAACTCTTAACCATATGTAGCACATCCATGCATTTTTGGATCCAATCACTCGAGGGCCACAGAGATATCTCTCTCAAGTAGAGAGGGGAAAATCCCATCTTGATTGACCAATGCCTTGCAACATGTATTAGGAAAAACCTGAAAGCTACCTTTATAGCTACCCAGTTACGGAGTAGTGTTTGATAGCCCCAAGGTAAGTTGATCCACATCTCAAGTACATGCGACAATCTCAGGTCTAAGGACAAAACGTACACGATGTGTAGAGAGAGCTGGAAGTATTATTGCCAGTCTCAAGTTGGGTCAGTCCAACCCCATGTTCATAACATGTGTCCACATTATTGGTTTGACATCTCCATGTCTATGACTTGCGAAACATAGTCATCAACCAATCGATGTGCTAGTCTAATATTCACGTTTTTCCTCGCATGAACTCTAACTAGGGACAACAATTAGATAACCATACAAGTAAAGAGTTTCACAAACAATTCACATAATTGCCAATCAATACAAGTTGCCTGATATATAGATATCCAAGGAACATTATTAAAACTCATGGAAACATATGAAATACAATCATCTCTATGATTGCCTCTAGGGCATATTTCCTTCAGCATGACCACACCCACTTGGATGTGTGTGTATGAGTGTGCATCATTGTGGTTTGGAAAAGTACACATGGAATGATGCCACTCTAGCATGTGGTGTCCAACAATGTCTAGGAACCCTAGCAGCATGCTGGGATTCAACCACAACATGCATTCTACCATGATGACCCAAAAGTATAGGGGGTGTATCGTAGTATGTTCGAGGGAAGTAACCCAATTTATTGATTCGACACAAGGGGAGCCAAAGAATATTTATAAGCCTTAACAACTGAGTTGTCAATTTAGCTGCACCTGGAAACAATCTTGCTCACAACAGTTTATCAGTAGCAACAGTTTTGTAGTAGGAATAGCAAAGTAACAGCAGTAGTAAAGCAAAGACAGCAGTAACAATAGCAGTAAACAATGGGATTCGAGTGCGGTAGGCATAGGGATGGATGGGTGTTGCATGGACAAGACAATTCACATAGCAATCAGAACACGGGGCAATTGCTAATAAATAAGATAAAGCATCCAAGTACTAGATAACCCTAGGCATGTGTTCCATATATAGTCATACGTGCTCGCAATGAGAACTTGCACAACATCTTTTATCCTGCCAGCCCGTTTGCAGCGGGGCCTCAAGGGAACTACTGGAAATTAAGGTGCTCCTTTTAATAGAGCACCGAAGCAAAGCATTAACACTCCGTGAACACATGGGATCCTCACATCAAAGCCATTCCCTCCGGTTATCCCAATTTCTGTCACTTCGGGGCCATTGGTTCCGGACAACTATGTGTGTATACAACTTGCAGATAAGACCATAAACAATACTATCATAATGAATCAATAACATGTTCAGATCTGAAATCATGGCACTCGGGCCCTAGTGACAAGCATTAAGCACAACAAGTCACAACAAAGTCATAAAGCACTAATAAAAGATACTAGGCACCATGCCCTAACAATCTGATGCCATTACATCAACGATCTCATCCAATCCCTACCATCCCCATAGCCTACAGCGGGGGATTACTCACTCATAGATGGGGGAAACATGGATGGTCGATGGAGAAGCGATAGTGATGATGATGGCGATGATCTCCTCCAATTCCCCGTCCGCAGGTGCCGAATGGAGTTTCGTGCTTTAAGTGGAATCGATGGTGGCGTGAGCGAACTCCTTCGGAAAATGTCGAACCCCCCGAAGTTTTTAGGTCAGAAGGCTCCTTATATGCGAAGAGGGAGACCGAGGGGGTGCCTAGGGGGCCCACACCACCCCATGGCGCGGCCTGGCCTGGCCCGCGCCAACAGGTGGTGTGGCCACCCCCTGGCTCTTCTTCTTCTCGTATTTTGGCTCCTGGAGTCTTTGGGTGAAATAGGATTTTTGGCATATTTTCTCGGATTTATCCTGATAGTTGGTTTCTGCACAAAAAGTAGACACCAAGGCAATTCTGCTGAAAACAGCGTCAGTCCGCATTAGTTGTATCCAAATCACACAAGTATAGAGGAGAAACAATAGCAAAAGTGTTCGGGAAAGTAGATACGTTTTGGATGTATCAACTCCCCCCAAGCTTAGCTTATTGCTTGTCCTCAAGCAATTCAGTTGAAAACTGAGTGCGATAAAAGAGCTTTCACGAACACATTTGCTTCATATGATGTAAATATTCTCAGCAATGTGATCAACTACTTAGACAATTCATAATAAAGAGTATGCAACTAAACTTACTTAATAGGCATTGTAAGCTATGAAGAGATTCCAACTCAAAAATAATAAGTAGCATGAGGCATAAACATAAGCAACATTACAATGCTCATAGAAAGGGATGATAGAGTGGTATCCCACTTTCCTTTGATTATGAATATCAAGGCACCTCTGAAGTTCAAGTGATGACTATAAGTACAGATATCAAGGATACAAGCATCAAAGTCATAACTCTAATAATCAAGTAATGGGACAAGCACAACGAATGACAACTATGCTCTCAAGAAGGTGCTCAAAGAATAAATGGAGACTCAACAAGTAAAGGAAAAGGTTTTGAATAATTTGAAAGGCTTCAAAATGCTGAAAGTATGGTACTCATTAGCTTTGAGCTCTCATTGCCCCTGTCATAAGCATCTTTAATGTAGTTAAGGTGAAAGTGAGGTCCAATCTGAGTTATATGCTTGACAGACTATAAACTGAGAATCCCATGTCCCTTGAGTACAAGGGCCGCTCCTCATGCTACTCAACTTTAGTTACCGGTAAGTTCTTGTCATCATAAATATGTGCGTATCATTGAGAACCGCCAACGGGGTACCCCTTGCCCGATGATACGGAAGAATCCCCATATCAAAATGACAAGGCAAGCAGACAATGAGTATCTCAGCAATCTTCTTATTTACCATGGGAAAATGGTGCTTTTTTCTCTCTTTCCTCTTTTCATAAATCTCTTTTTTTTATTTTTCTCAATAGCTATCTCTCTCTTTTTTTATAAGAAGAATACTTCATAGGTATCATTATGGTTATGCTACAGGTTTCCACCATGTCAGCATGGATTAGACTAGCGGCCCAAGCGTTTCTCTAACACACATACATAACTCCATGGACTTACAAGCTCCCCTTTTATTTCACACCGACGACATCCACAAAAAAAAGAGCAAGGTATCAACTGGGTATATATTTACAAGTGTTGAAAGCGTTCCCCGTGACAACACGGTTCTGCTAATCCCCAGCCTATAATTTGCAAGCATATAACTTTCATGGAGAGTTCATAATGGTCCAGGTTTATTAAGTGAAGGAAATAAAGTGTGCCATCAAGTTCGTGAGAGCTTTACTAACTAACTTTCTCATAACAAGCAAACATTTTATTCGGAAGAAAACATGGCATATTGAATATGCACGGAAGTAGCAAATGATGCTAATAGGTAGGTATGGTGGACACCTTGGCAATATTTGGTTTAAGGGAGTTGGAAACATGAGTAAAACACTCAGTGGAAGTGAAGGCTAGCAATAGTAAGGGAGCGACAAACGAGAGAGCAAAAGCTGTCATTATCATGCTTGCAACAAAACAGGACTACTCATGGCATGAAAGTGATTTAAGATCCTCAAGGCAAAATAATTCATCGAGGCTCAAATGATTATTACAGTCATGTGCATGCGTGAGCATATGCCAAGTCAATTCAAATGAAATATTCAAAGGAGGATACCACGGTGTCATACCAATTTATGAATAGAGCAATGCAAGCAAACATTGATAAGACATGCTACAAACTATTAGCGAGCTGGAGCTAATCATAAGAAAGCAAGAACTACTAAGCATCCAAAGAAAACATACACTCTACATGAACGGACTAAGCATGCCCATAGTGATGAGTATATGTACAAAAATGAAAACAAATAGATTTCGTTACCAGCTCTTACCACGCCTCAAGTTGTCATTAATCCTCATCATTGCTCTTCACTTGTGTGGCTTGAATAATAATATGAAACCAATATTGTGGGGCCCCGGATTAATCCTCCGAGAATCCCTGTTATGCATACAACCACGATCCCATGATCAATTAGTCGTGGCACATAACCGACAAGTATCATTACAACATCCGAGACATACCGAATTTACAAGACTTACATAAATGTCATTATGGCTACATCAATAATCCTCAGCGGAACTTCTTCAAGCGTAGAGCCCGAGCCATGCCTTAACCTACATGCAACTGACTGGGAGAATGTCCTAGCTCGCATAGTCGCCCTCATCGTCTTCTTCTCGAGATCTGGCCAAGTTAATAGTTAGTGACAATGCTAGTGAGTACTTTGAATGTACTTGTAAACCACCTTAAGAGAATAGTAATAATCAAGGAGATATGCAATATGGCTGTGGTATTAGGAGGGCTCCAAGAGGGATTCTTTTCTAAATAGTTTCTCTTATAGATATAGCATCTACATATATTTGTTGAAAACTATTGTAAACCATTTTGGGAACCATTTTTGAAAAGTTTTGGAAAACATTAGGACTGGGTCACCCATTTGTTCCTCCTTTACGGTCATCCCATGACCAAACTCCTTCCATTCTGTTCTGACTATCCCATGGTCAGAACCGGAATCCTTTCCGACCATCCCATGGTCAAAACATTTCAAAGTCATTTCTTTTCGGAAATCCTTTTTGAAAACAAAACCAGCACCGCTCTATAGCAACCTTCCCAACCGTCCATGACCGCGGATGCGGATATTCGAATAGATTTACACTCGCAGAGGTTGTACACTTTACCCACACCATCCGGGTACACTACCCTGATCTTCACCGATCGTGGGTCGAGTAACCGATCAAGACTCTCCGGATGCCCATTCAAATATAAGTGCCTAGCCTCTGAGTGCTAATCCCCTTAACACCAGGACGTCGGGCGAGGACCAACCGGAGCGCTTTCTCCACCTCTCAGGTGAGCGCTTTTAATGAGGGGCTCAAAGTAACGCGTGGAGGCCTGCCGACCCTTCATTCCTTCTACAGGTCGATGACTCACATGGACCTATATCGGAGAAGGCCCACCCTCTAGGGATACCCGATCCCCTGTAGTTGTTGTGAGGCAGCTCATACCAGAATAGACAAACATCAAATCCAGCCCTGTCCCATTCCAGAGTAATTGTTCTAGCAAAACTGTAGAGAACCAGGTGCGTTTTTGTAAACCTTTTTCCTCCATCTTTCCTTCAGCATTTTGTAAAAGAAAACCTTCTTCTTTTGAACATCTCTTGGGAGGTCCCACCTCACCAAGGTTTTATCATAAAACATTTGGTAAAACTTTTTCAGGGGTCTTCCCATCCTTTAGCTTTGCTTCGGCCAAATTGGAGTCTCCAAAGGGTGTGGTGTATTACACCATCTATTCTAATAGGGGCAGGTAGGTTTCACCAAGGGGGCTGTACTTAGTAGTCCAAAGATATAATGGTTCGGAGGAGCCAACCCACTACCATATATATAGATACGTCAACATAAAGTAAAACAATGCAGTTTTCATAAAACAATAAGTAAAACATGCATAAGTAAAACAGTAGGACGAGGCTTATGAGCAAGAAGGTGGCTTGATGAGATCAGCAATATGGCATAAATGTCCCTGAACTTCTTCTTAGAAAACCATAAGATCCCATAAAAACCATCTTCTTCTGCTCTCCGGTATAATCACAACTATCGTCGATAGGGAACACATGCAAACAAACAAGAGGGAACAATCAATACAAGGCATACAATCACCACTACCATTCAGCAAACAAGCAATTGAATAAACTCAAATTAAGGTTGTGTAGTTTTAGAGAGGATGGGATTTAGGAGGTTGAGATGGTCTTGGAGAAGGGGATGAAAATCCCTTCGGATTTATAGTCTAGAAACTACCTAAGAGATGGATTTTTGAACAAGACCATATTCTGTATGGTACCATTGTAAAAACTTGATACCAATAGGTAGGTATTGATAAGATGAAACCAACAGAAGTGGTTTCACTATTTTATCATTTTTCTTGAAATGCTTATGAATATTCTAGTGCTAAAGGCTCTAGTATTAGGAAATAATTCACCAGAAAACTTCTGGAGCTCGAAACATTATTTCCTTGGATGGTTAGGTAGGTCTTGATGTACTTGTTCACTGAGAGTTCGAATCACTCCAAAATATTTACCAGAATGCCCTCAGGAAATTCCCAAAGACAGTTCTGCACACAACTTGTGTTTTTCACCAGATTAAATCTACCAGAGATTTTGATATGAAACGAAGGACATCTGGTAGGTACTTATAATACCTTTCTATAGAAATTAGAATCAACACTTTTGGATTAGCAGAACTACTGTAGTGAATTTAGAGGTGAATAAACCATGCACAGAATAGTTTAATTCACAAGAGTTCAACGATGGCTTAGAAAATTATGGGATCCTGGGTTTTGCTTGATATTGGTTGTCCACTACTCTCGGAGTTGGAATTAGCCTAATAGGTGTTGTAAATATGCCTAGGAAATTTTCTAAAGTCAGATTGTGACAGCTGTTGTTATTTTTACTACAGCCAAAACAAGGTTCACCTTGTCATGAGGTAAAGGGCAATGGATAGGTATTGTAAATACCTCTCAGTACCAATAGGAATCACTCTTTTTGGAGTTGCAGAGCTACTGTAGTGTTTCATCTAGTTAAAACACTAGGGACAAAAATGTTTAATTCATTAAAATTCATCAGAAGCCCAATAAATGGTGAGCTCCTGGGTTTTGGTAGGTATTGATAGGGAGTTTTATGGGAGCTGGAAATGGGCCAATACCTCTGTTGGTTTGACCCAGAGAAATTGCTTAAGGCAGAAACTAATGGTTTTTGGTATTTTTACCAGGGCCAAAATATTGTTCACCTTGGCATGGGACCAAGTCCATGAAATAGGCACATGTAATACTTACCAGGGGAAGTTGGGTTTAATCCATTTGGATATGTACAACTTACTGTGGCAATTATTTAGTGAAAAGGATACAATTTAGTGGACTTAATGCCAGTAAATAATAAAAAATATTTTTGGCATGAGACCAGTTCTGCATGTTGCACAAAACACACAAGAACATGGTAGGATTTATATCTGGACATTTCAAACAGTTTTACATTTTATTTGGGGAATAAACTGACTGGCAGTTTTCATATCTAGAAAAGAAAATACAAAAGGAAAAAGGGCAGGGGCGCCGCGGGCCGGATCTGGAGAGGAAACGGGCCACGCGGGGGGAATTCGGCCCACCCGGGGCGACTCAGTGAGCGGGAGGGAGTTCAAATCGCTTTGTGGCGGGCCCGTGATCACACCGCCTGGGTGCCAAAGGGGGTATGGGGCAACCCTGGCCGTCCGATCAAGTTCGGATCGACGGCCAGCGATCGTCGTCCTCCCCAGACACAACGACGGTGAGGGGGAACCCTAACAGGGTCGAGGCAACAACATGGGGGGCTCACGTGGGGGCTCGCCGGCAGCGGGGGAGGTGCCGGGGCGGCGCGACGCTTCACGACGAGCTCAGGGATGGGCGGGACGACGAGGTTCTGTCCAAACAACGTCGCGGCGATGGTGTCGGCGTAGGAGGCTTCGGTGCTCGTCGGGGCTACATGCTGGGCTCATTCCTGGCAGGGAAAACAACAGGGGAAGGGGTTAGAGAGGGTAGGGGAACCCGCACGGTGACATGCATGGAAGGAGAGGCAGATGGGAGAGCTCTAGGCTCGATTTTGGAGAGGAGGCCGAGGCTTCTCCCTCTTCTTCTCGGGCAGCTCAGAGCAGGGGAGGAGGAATAGGGTGCTCTAGGGAGGTGAGGTGGAGGGGAGGGGAAGCAAATGGAGGGGGCAGAGCGTGCTGGGAGGCCTCTGGACCATTTATACCGAGGTGGAGAGGAGGAGGGTGTAAATGTCCTCTTTGGACATGGGGGAGGAGAGAACTGGCTGGGGATTAGTCTAAAGGAGAGGTGGGGAGGGTGAGAGGGGAATTTGGTCGGACAGAGAGATAGGGAGGGGGGTGGTGGAGGCTGCTGCAAGTATTTGGTCCCACTTCTCTCTCTCTCTCTCTCTCTCTCTCTCTCTCTCTCTCTCTTTCTCTTAAGCACATGGGGCAAGGGATAGGGGTAGCTATAGTAATTGCTACAGTGACCACGACCAGAGATGAGTGCTGGTAGCTGTGGAGAGTGGTGGTAAGGCTTGGTGGTGATTTAATTTGGTCTAGGCTACTAATGCCTTAGTTTGCCCTATTTGAGCAAAATGAGGCTTGTGAAGGAAGTTTAATATTTTGCACTGGGCAAGGTGGGAAGATGGTACTGGTAGATAGATGAGGTCAAGGTAGATATCCAGGAATTATTTGGGATTTTCTAAAGATTTAAAGTCCACTTAAATCCATTTATTCAAAAACTGCAGAAGTAGTTTCTAGAAGATCATTTGATAAATTTACATTGGACAAGTGGAGTTTTTGATGTGAGATGGTCCCAAATAGGAATACACACTTAGAGGAATTTTCCCAAGATTTATTGTGGCTTAAAAGTATTTAAAACAATTATTATTCCATTTCAGCCATTTAAGAAAATGGGCAAAAAGAAATAATAAAACTCTTCAAAAATATTTATTTTTGAAGTGGGAAGATGGGGTATGATATGTGGACCTCAAATGAGCCAAGATTTTAGGAAGTGTTTTCGCAAAAACCAAACTTTCCTTCATGGAAGGAGTTTTGGAGATTTTGACTATTAAAGAGATTTATTAGATTTGGAGCCATATAATTATGGGTAATATATGATAAATCTTGATGATCAGGGTAGAGGATGTAGAAAAGGTGTAGCAAGCATTTGCAACCTTGGAATTGGAGAATCCAAGTTGATTTTGGTGGAATACCCTAGATTAAGGATCTAGGGTGATGTTAATTTCATACCATCAAAACATGGTTGTATCTCGGAGTTCAGATCTCCCCTTGGGGCATGGGGTAGATGGATGGATAGACCAAGTGATGTACATAAACATGGTACAGAGGTTTGGGCTTGATACTGATTGAGCTCACCAAGACAAGCTCTCAAACGTTGAATAAAATAAGCCTGCCAAAGCAGATTATCAACTAGCCTTCAAAACCTTGTGGGTTTAAACAACTCAATGATCCAATTGGAACACGTGAAGTAGGTAATGATAGAACTATATGAGTAGAACACAACCATGCAAAGAGTTGGTCCATAGAAGGTTGGATGATGGTGTGAGCTTCTACCAAAGTAGGCATGCTGACTAGATTTGCAGGAAAAGTTATCATCTTGCCTGCAAAACCATCAAGAACAAGTGGGTTGAAGGATGCTCTAACCAAGGGAAAGAGTGTGCCTTGGTAGTACTTAGGATGGTTAACAAGATGGTTCATATGCATTTTCAAAAATGCACAAGGGATGAGAAAGGGAGACATTCAAAATGGTGATGATGGAAATAGTTTTCAAGACAGCCAAATTTGGCAGATTTAGGGTTTTTGACTAGAATGTTGGTGGAGATGATTTTGATGGGTTGCAAGGTACCCAAAGAATCAGCAAGTGAATGTGGTTGAAGACTAGATTGACTAGGAAGTATCCATGTTTGATATTGGTCTCCATTGACTTGGAAGATTCTAGAAGTAGATCACTTCAGAGATGATCTGGTTAAGGTTTTTAGATGACTACTGAGTAGCTAGGGATCAGATCTAGATTGTATTCTTGCTTAGGGTGGGATGATTTTGGAGACATATTGATCCTAGTGATGAGCTCCTAGAGTAGCTCATACTATCTCCTAAGCAGACAATTCAAACAGCGGATCAAGGCAACTCATTTTACAAACAAATCAACTACTACTGGGGTTACCACCAAGCATAGCTTGAGGTAAGGGCGGGTATTTTGAAATAGGTTGGAGTTTGAACAAGGTAAGGTCCTTGGTATCTCTACCAAGAGTATAATTCAAAAGTTTACAAAAAGGTTTTGTTAAATCTAGGGGTAAGAGTATTAGAAGGTTCTGTCTTGAAAACATAAGGAGATGGTATTCTATATCTCTCCATAGTTTGATCAATAGAAGCTACTAAAATAGTTGGTTTGCAAAGGCTTCTTCGCTCAGGTTTTGAAATGCCAGAACATTTGAGAATATGGGAATTAAGCCAAGACTGTTTTGGAAATTAGCTTTTGTCAACTGGTGTTAAGGTAGGGAGTATATCATCTACTACACATTCATATGCATAAGCATATCCAAACAACAAGCAAACGCTTCAGCATTAAACAAGAAAAAGTTTTTGTTCCCCCTAATTTTTGCATTCTGGACAACTAATCAGGGTTGCTGAAATTGGGATGTTACAGATCTTTCCCCCTTAAAAGAATATCGTCCCTAGATTCTGGAGAGTAAAGTTAGGTTTTTTTTGAGTCGGGTTGATCCTAGGGTTCTTACGCGTACTACCTTACGAACTCCGTCTTTGGAAGTGACTACTCTGATGATGAAGTTGAGCTTCAGTCTTCCAGGAGGGATGGAGAGTTGGTCAGAGTCTAGGTTCTTATTGCGAGGAATTCCTTCGGGGCTCGATACCTCGAGGGCTTGGGCTAGGCAGACTTCCTCGATTCTGAGATTCATGGATGACTTGTCAGCGGATAGAATCTATAGTTGGGAGTACCTTTCTCTAGGGATTCACAGCTCTTCCTTAGGGTCGTAGCGTATCCTGGTTAATGATTTTTGGGTCGGAACTCCTGAGTTTGATTCAGCGAAGGGTTACCTTATTTTTGGTGGGAAAGACGTAGTCTTTCCCCCTTAGGATTAAACTAGGGTAGCTCTAGAATACGTCATTCCTTCTTTCTTGACTTCTTGGTGGCGGCTCTGAAGATTGTCGTCCATCTTTCTCCTGGAGTCGAGGCCTTCGGAAGTCTTTCGGGGATTATGACTTACTGGGTTTATATACTACTATTATTCGTACTTAGCCTGGTGGATTCATGGGAGTCTCACGTCCTCTAAGCATTAAGGACCTAGGGGTTAGCGGTTCGGTGGTCCTTCGGGTGGATCTTCAGCTGAAGTAACGGAGGGACTTTGTAGAATCTTCAGTTAGTTTCTCAACGGATAACTCACGGGTTGTTGCTTGGTGGGAAGACTTCGGATCCGAGGACATTTTCTGGGGTATCTTCTGGTAGATAGTCCTCTGGAGATTGAGTGGAAAGACACAGTCTTTCCACCTTAGAGCTTCACTAAGGTGCTTCAGAAGGGTTGCGGATCTTCTGTCTTGGAGTGCTAACCTGATGCTAGCGGAAGGCTGTATCTTCTCGGAGTCTTGATCTAGGGTCTTCGAGTGACGTCTTATCGCTTAAGACCTTTCGGGGGGTGGTTTCTTTAATGAAGCTTTTAGGGGTTAGCTCAGCACAAGTTAGCAATTTATGACTCCTTTTGCTAGTAGTTAGTCAGGGTTGAAGCAATCAGCATCGGGTAAACTGTCTTTGTTGGCATTTCTGGCGTTGCTTCTGCTTGATGGCGAAGTGGACACATTGTCTTCATGCATCCTTGTCTTCAGGTTTCTGGATTATCTGGTCCTTCTGGTGAGGAACTTCTCGTTGGGTTGGGTAGGGTCGACTAGAATAACTGGTCTCCGGAGGTGGTTGGAAGGTCTATCATACCGGGAAACATCGTAGTTAGGTCTTCACTTCTTGTCTTGGTGGACATTTCTGGTGGTTTCCTGTGGATATTGGGGATCCTTCGGGGGTTAACTTTCGGCTTTAACGGGATTCTTGCTTTAGTAGACTAGTGAACAAGGGAGTGTGGTGCTATTGACGAATCTTTCTAGGTGAGTTTGACGAGGTATGCCATCCTGCCGAGGTGAAATCTTCGAGTTGATTTTGGCTTGACAATGTCTAACTCCTGGTTCTTGTGATGCCTTTCCTCTCATATGCTCTCGAGGTTAGTCTGGTTCTCATTACCGACAGCTATCACAGGGATTTCCTGAGCTATTAGGTGGGTTATCGCTCCTCGAGTCACATTTTTAAGGAGGTCAAGGAAAACCAGAACATACAAACAAGGCGAACAGAGCGAGGGAATCGCAATGTCCTTGACAAACAATCACACATCAAACAGCACATGTGTCACCTAGGCAAGCAAACACGGTCAATGCCAGGGACCAAGGAGTTAACTACTCGCGATGTAGGGGAATCCTATTCTTAGGACTATTGACCCTAGATACCGTCTTTCTTCAGGTCGAAGTCACTATCTTGCAGATGAAGCCTTCATCATATCTTGGACGATAGGGCAACACCTGAGGTCTTCTGAGTGGGAGGATTCCGCTAGTAGAGCGATATTGTAGTCCCTTGTGTTTGCTGGTAGTTGCTTGCCTTCATCTTGTTCTCATTATCTTCACCGGTTTTGAGATCCTAGTTATTTTTAAAATCCGTAGATTGGAAGTTTGGACGAGGGATAGAGGAAACCATTTTCGAAAGCATTTACTTAGAGTAGGAGAAGAAGTAGAACTTTTGAAACTCATTTAGAAACTAGCTATCGAAAGCCTGGGTTTTCAAAATAAGGTTCCTGTCTAACGACCATGCTAACTAAGGTTCTCCTACAGTCAGGATGGCTCTAATACCAAGTCTATGGGGCCCCCGGATTAATCCTCCGAGAATCCCTGTTATGCATACAACCACGATCCCATGATCAGTTAATCGTGGCACATAACCGACAAGTATCATTACAACATCCGAGACATACCAAATTTACAAGACTTACATAAATGCCGTTATGGCTACATCAATAATCCTCAGCGGAACTTCTTCAAGCGTAGAGCCCGAGCCATGCCTTAACCTACATGCAACTGACTGGGAGAATGTCCTAGCTCGCATAGTCGCCCTCATCGTCTTCTTCTTGAGATCTGGCCAAGTTAATAGCCAGGGACAATGCTAGTGAGTACTTTGAATGTACTCGCAAACCACCATAAGAGAATAGTAATAATCAAGGAGATATGCAATATGGATGTGGTATTAGGAGGGCTCCAAGAGGGGTTCTTTTCTAAATAGTTTCTCTTGTAGATATAGCATCTACATATCTTTGTTGAAAACTTTTGTAAACCATTTTGGGAACCATTTTTGAAAAGTTTTGGAAAACATTAGGACTGGGTCACCCATTTGTTCCTCCTTTACGGTCATCCCATGACCAAACTCCTTCCATTCCATTCTGACCATCCCATGGTCAGAACCGGAATCCTTTTCGACCATCCCATGGTCAAAACATTTCAAAGTCGTTTCTTTTCCAAAATCCTTTTTGAAAAAAAACCAGCACCGCTCTACAGCAACCTTCCCAACTATCCATGACCGCGGACGCGGCTATTCAAATAGATTTACACTCTGCAAAGGTTGTACACTTTACCCACACCATCCGGGTACACTACCCTGATCTTCACCGATCGTGGGTCGAGTAACCGATCAAGACTCTCCGGATGCCCATTCCAATATAAGTGGCTATCCTCTGAGTGTTAATCCCCTCAACACCGGGACGTCGGGCGAGGACCAACTGGAGCGCTTTCTCCACCTCCGAGGTGAGCGCTTTCAATGAGGGGCTCAAAGTAACGCGTGGAGGCCTGCCGACCCTTCATTCCTTCTCCAGGTCGATGACTCACATGGATGTATATCGGAGAAGGCCCACCCTCTAGGGATCCCCGATCCCCTATAGTTGTTGCAAGGCAGGTCATACTAGAATAGACAAACATCAAATCCAGCCCTGTCCCATTCTAGAGTAATGTGGTTGCACAGGGTTAATTGTTCTAGCAAAACTGCAGAGAACCAGGTGCGAATTTGTAAACCTTTTTCCTCCATCTTTCCTTCAGCATTTTGTAAAACAAAACCTTCTTCTTTTTCAAAATCTCTTGGGAGGTCCCACCTCACCAAGGTTTTATCATAAAACATTTGGTAAAACTTTTTCCGGGGTCTTCCCATCCTTTAGCTTTGCTTCGGCCAAATCGGGGTCTCCAAAGGGTGTGGTGTATTACACCATCTATTCTAATAGGGGAAGGTAGGTGTCACCAAGGGGGCTGTACTTAGTAGTACAAAGGTATAATGGTTCGGAGGAGCCAAACCACTACCATATATATATATATACATCAACATAAAGTAAAACAATGCTGTTTTCATAAAACAATAAGTAAAACATGCATAAGAAAACAGTAGGACGAGGCTTATGAGCAAGAAGGTGGCTTGACTGAGATCAGCAATATGGCATAAATGTCCCTGGACTTCTTCTTATAAAACCATAAGATCCCATAAAAACCATCTTCTTCCGCTCTCCGGTATAATCGCAAATATCATCGATAGGGAACACATGCAAACAAACAAGAGGGAACAATCAATACAAGGCATACAATCACCACTATCATTCAGCAAACAAGCAATTGAATAAACTCAAATTAAGGTTGTGTAGTTTTAGAGAGGATGGGATTTAGGAGGTTGAGATGGTCTTGGAGAAGGGGATGAAAATCCCTTCGGATTTATAGTCTAGAAACTACCTAAGAGATGGATTATTGAACAAGACCATATTCTGTATGGTACCATTCTAAAAACCTGACACCAACAGGTAGGTATTGATAATATGAAACCAACAAAAGTGGTTTCACTATTTTATCATTTTTCTTGAAATGCTTATGAATATTCTAGTGCTAAAGGCTCTAGTATTAGGAAATAATTCACCAGAAAACTTTTGGAGCTCCAAAAATTATTTCCTTGGATGGTTAGGTAGGTCTTGATGAACTTGTTCACTGAGAGTTGGAATCACTCCAAAGTATTTACCACAATACCCTCAGGAAATTCCCAAAGGCAGTTCTGCACACAACTTGTCTTTTTCACCAGATTAAATCTACCAGAGCTTTTGATATGAAACGAAGGACATCCGGTAGGTACTTCTAATACCTTTCTGTAGAAATTGGAATCAACACTTTTGGATTAGCAGAACTACTGTAGTGAATTTAGAGGTGAATAAACCATGCACAGAATAGTTTAATTCACAAGAATTTAACTAGGCCTTAGAAACTTACGGGCTCCAAGGTTTTGCTAGATATTGGTGGTCCACTACTCTGGGAGTTTGAATTAGCCTAATAGGTGTCGTAAATATGCCTAGGGAATTTTGTAAAGTCAGATTGTGACTGCTGTTGTTATTTTCACTACAGCCAAAACAAGGCTCACTTTGTCATGAGGTAAAGGGCAATGGATAGGCATTGTAAATACCTCCCAGTATCAACATGAATCATTCTTTTTGGAGTTGCAGAGGTACTATAGTGTTTCATCTAGTGAAAACACTAGGGACAGAAATGTTTAATTCATTAAAATTCATCAGAAGCCCAATAAATGGTGAGCTCCTAGATTTTGGTAGGTATTGATAGGGAGTTTTACAAGGAGCTAGAAATGGGCCAATACCTCTGTTGGTTTGACACAAAGAAATTGCTTAAGTCAGAAACTAATGGTTTTTGGTATTTTTACCAGGGCCAAAATATTGTTCACCTTGGCATGGGACCAAGTCCATGAAATAGGCACATGTAATACTTATCAGGGGCAGTTGGGTTTAATCCATTTGGATATGTACAACTTACTGTGGCAATTATTTAGTGAAAAGGATACAGTTTAGTGGACTTAATGCCAGTAAATAATAAAAAATATTTTTGGCATGAGACCAGTTCTGCATGTTGCACAAAACACACAAGAACATGGTAGGATTTATATCTAGACATTTCAAACAGTTTTACATTTTATTTGGGGAATAAACTGACTGGCAGTTTTCAGATCTAGAAAAGAAAATACAAAAGGAAAAAGGGCAGGGGCGCCGCGGGCCGGATCTGGAGAGGAAATGGGCCACGCGGGGGGGATTCGGCCCACCCGGGGCGACTCAGTGAGCGGGAGGGAGTTCAAATCTCCTGTGGGCGGGGCCCGGCGGTCAGCCGCACTGGGTGCCAAAGGGGGTATGGGGCAACCCTGGCCGTCCGATCAAGTTCGGATCGACGGCCAGCGGTCATCGTCCTCCCCAGACACAACGACGGTGAGGGGGAACCCTGACAGGGTCGAGGCAGCAACATGGGGGGCTCACCTGGGGGCTCGCCGGCAGCGGGGGAGGTGCGGGGGTGGCGCGACGCTTCACGACGAGCTCAGGGATGGGCGGGACGACGAGGTTCTGTCCAAACAACGTCGCGGCGATGGTGTCGGCGTAGGAGGCTTCGGTGCTCGCCGGGGCTACATGCTGGGCTCGTTCCTGGCAGGGAAAACAGCAGGGGAAGGGGTTAGAGAGGGTAGGGAACCCGCATGGTGACATGCATGGAAGGAGAGGCAGATGGGAGAGCTCTAGGATCGATTTTGGAGAGGAGGCCGAGGCTTCTCCCTCTTCTTCTCGGGCAGCTCAGAGCAGGGGAGGAGGAATAGGGTGCTCTAGGGAGGTGAGGTGGAGGGGAGGGGAAGCAAATGGAGGGGGCAGAGCGTGCTGGGATGCCTCTGGCCCATTTATACCGAGGTGGAGAGGAGGAGGGTGTAAATGTCCTCTTTGGACATGGGGGAGGAGAGAACTGGCTAGGGATTGGTCTAAAGGAGAGGTGGGGAGGGTGAGAGGGGCATTTGGTCAGACAGAGAGATAGGGAGGGGGGTGGTGGAGGCTGCTGCAAGTATTTGGTCCCACTTCTCTCTCTCTCTCTCTCTCTCTCTCTCTCTCTCTCTCTCTCTTTCTCTTAAGCACATGGGGCAAGGGATAGGGGTAGCTATAGTAATTGCTATAGTGACCACGACCAGAGATGAGTGCTGGTAGCTGTGGAGAGTGGTGGTAAGGCTTGGTGGTGATTTAATTTGGTCTAGGCTACTAATGCCTTAGTTTGCCCTATTTGAGCAAAATGAGGCTTGTGAAGGAAGTTTAATATTTTGCACTGGGCAAGGTGGGAAGATGGTACTGGTAGATAGATGAGGTCAAGGTAGATATCCAGGAATTATTTGGGATTTTCTAAAGATTTAAAGTCCACTTAAATCCATTTATTTAAAAAGCTGATAGTTTCTAGAAGATCATTTGATAAATTTACATTGGACAAGTGGAGTTTTTGATGTGAGATGGTCCCAAATAGGAATACACACTTAGAGGAATTTTCCCAAGATTTATTGTGGATTAAAAGTATTTAAAACAATTATTATTCCATTTCAGCCATTTAAGAAAATGGAGGGGAAGAAAATGGAGGGGCAGAGGGTGCTGGGAGGCCTCTGGCCAATTTATACCGAGGTGGAGAGGAGGAGGGTGTAAATGTCCTCTTTGGACATGGGGGAGGAGAGAACTGGCTGGGGATTGGTCTAAAGGAGAGGTGGGGAGGGTGAGAGGGGCATTTGGTCGGACAGAGAGATAGGGAGGGGGTGGTGGAGGCTGCTGCAAGTATTTGGTCCCACTTCTCTCTCTCTCTCTTTCTCTTAAGCACATGGGGCAAGGGAGAGGGGTAGCTATAGTAATTGCTACAGTGACCACGACCAGAGATGAGTGCTGGTAGCTGTGGAGAGTGGTGGTAAGGCTTGGTGGTAATACCTACCAGGGGCAGTTGGGTTTAATCCATTTGGATATGTACAACTTACTGTGGCAATTATTTAGTAAAAAGGATACAGTTTAGTGGACTTAATGCCAGTAAATAATAAAAATTATTTTTGGCATGAGACCAGTTCTGCATGTTGCACAAAACACACAAGAACATGGTAGGATTTATATCTAGACATTTCAAACAGTTTTACATTTTATTTGGGGAATAAACTGACTGGCAATTTTCAGATCTGGAAAAGAAAATACAAAAGGAAAAAGGGCAGGGGCGCCACGGGCTGGATCTGGATAGGAAACGGGCCGCAGGGGGAATTCGGCCCACCCGTGGCGACTCAGTGAGCGGGAGGGAGTTCAAATCGCCTATGGGCGAGGCCCGGTGGTCAGCCGCACTGGGTGCCAAAGGGGGTATGGGGTAACCCTGGCCGTCCGATCAAGTTCGGATCGACGGCCAGCGGTCGTCGTCCTCCCCAGACACAATGACGGTGAGGGGGGACCCTAACAGGGTCGAGGCGGTGACGGGGGGCTCACCTGGGGGCTCGCTGGCAGCGGGGGAGGTGCGGCGGCAGCGCAGCGCTTCACGACGAGCTCAGGGATGGGCGGGACGATGAGGTTCTGTTCCAAACAATGTCGCGGGGATGGTGCCGGCGTAGGAGGCTTCGGTGCTCGCCGGGGCTACATGCTGGGCTTGTTCCTGGCAGGGAAATAAGTAGGGGAAGGGGTTAGAGAGGGTAGGGGAACCCGCACGGTGACATGCATGGAAGGAGAGGCAGAGGGGAGATCTCTAGGCTTGATTTCGGAGAGGAGGCCGAGGCTTCTCCCTCTTCTTCTCGGGCAGCTCAGAGCAGGGGAGGAGGAATAGGGTGCTCTAGGGAGGTGAGGTGCAGGGGAGGGGAAGCAAATGGAGGGGGCAGAGCATGTTGGGAGGCCTCTGGCCCATTTATACCGAGGTGGAGAGGAGGAGGGTGTAAATGTCCTCTTTGGACATGGGGGAGGAGAGAACTGGCTGGGGATTGGTCTAAGGGAGAGGTGGGGAGGGGTGAGAGGGGCATTTGGTCGGACAGAGAGATAGGGAGGGGGTGGTGGAGGCTGCTGCAAGTATTTGGTCCCACTTGTGTGTGTGTGTCTCTCTCTCTCTCTCTTTCTCTTAAGCACATGGGGCAAGGGAGAGGGGTTGCTACAGTAATTGCTACAGTGACCACGACCAGAGATGAGTGCTGGTAGCTGTGGAGAGTGGTGGTAAGGCTTGGTGGTGATTTAATTTGGTCTAGGCCACTAATTCCTTAGTTTGCCCTATTTGAGCAAAATGAGGCTTGTGAAGGAAGTTTAATATTTTTCACTGGGCAAGGTGGGAAGATGGTACTGGTAGATAGATGAGGTCAAGGTAGATATCCAGGAATTATTTGGGATTTTTCTAAAGATTTAAAGTCCACTTAAATCCATTTATTCAAAAACTGCAGAAGTAGTTTCTAGAAGATCATTTGATAAATTTACATTGGATAAGTGGAGTTTTTGATGTGAGATGGTCCCAAATAGGAATACACACTTAGGGGAATTTTCCCAAGATTTATTGTGGCTTAAAAGTATTTAAAACAATTATTATTTCATTTCAGCCATTTAAGAAAATGGGAAAAAAGAAATAATAAAGCTCTTCAAAGATATTTATTTTTGAAGTGGGAAGATGGGGTATGATATGTTTACCTCACATGAGCCAAGAGTTGAGGAAGTGTTTTGGCAAAAACCAAACTTTCCTTTATGGAAGGAGTTTTGGAGATTTTGACTATTAAAGAGATTTATTAGATTTGGAGCCATAATAATTATGGGTAATATATGATAAATCTTGATGATCGGGGTAGATGATGTAGACAAGGTGTATCAAGCATTTTCAACCTTGGAATTGGAGAATCCAAGTTGTATCCCGGAGTTCAGATCTCCCCTTGGGGCATTGGGTAGATGGATGGATAGACCAAGTGATGTACATCAACATGGTACAGAGGTTTGGGCTTGATCCTGATTGACCTCACCAAGACAAGCTTTCAAACGTTGAATAAAATAAGCCTGCCAAAGCAGATTATCAACTAGCCTTCAAAACCTTGCGGGTTTAAACAGCTCAATGATCCAATTGGAACAAGTGAAGTAGGTAATGATAGACCTATATGAGTAGAACACAACCATGAAAATATTTGGTCCATAGAATGTTGGATGATGGTGTGAGCTTCTACCAAAGTAGGCATGCTGACTAGATTTGCAGGAAAAGTTATCATCTTGCCTGCAAAACCATCAAGAACAAGTGGGTTGAAGGATGCTCTAACCAAGGGAAAGTGTGGGCCTTGGTAGTCCTTAGGATGGTTAACAATATGGTTCATATGCATTTTCAAAAATGCACAAGGGTTGTGAAAGGGATACATTCAAAAAGGTGATGTTGGAAATAGTTTTCCAGACTTAGCCAAATTTGGCAGATTTAGGGTTTTTGACTAGAATGTTGGTGGAGATGATTTTGATGGGTTGCAAGGTACCCAAAGCATCATCAAGTGAATGTGGTTAAAGAGTAGTTTGAGTAGGAAGTATCCATGTTTGATATTGGTATCCATTGACTTGGAAGCTTCTAGAAGTAGATCACTTCAGAGATGATCTGGTTAAGGTTTTTAGATGACTACTGAGTAGCTAGGGATCAGATCTAGATTGTATTCTTGCTTAGGGTGGGATGATTTGGAGACATATTGATCCTAGTGATGATCTCCTAGAGTAGCTCATACTATCTCCTAAGTAGACAATTCAAACAGCAGATCAAGGCAACTCATTTTACAAACAAATCAACTACTACTGGGGTTACCACCAAGCTTAGCTTGAGGTAAGGGTGGGTATTTTGAAATAGGTTGGAGTTTGAACAAGGTAAGGTCCTTGGTATCTCTACCAAGAGTATAATTCAAAAGTTTACAAAAAGGTTTTGTTAAATCTAGGGGTAAGAGTATTAGAAGGTTTTGTCTTGAAAACATAAGGAGATGGTATTCTATAGGTCTCCATAGTTTGATCAATAGAAGCTACTAAAATAGTTGGTTTGCAAAGGCTTCTTGGCTCAGGTTTTGAAATGCCAGAACATTTGAGAATATGGGAATTAAGCCAAGACTATTTTGGAAATTAGCTTTTGTCAACTGGTGTTAACGTAGGGAGTATATCATCTACTACACATTCATATGCATAAGCATATCCAAACAACAAGCAAACACTTCAGCATTAAACAAGAAAAAGTTTTTGTTCCCCCTGATTTTTGCATTCTGGACAACTAATCAGAGTTGCTGAAATTGGGATGTTACAAATATTCCACTGAGGACTACCGAACCCTGTAGCAAACTCACCAAAACCAAAGAAGAATGAAAAATATTTTTGTTGTTTTTGATTTGTTTTAAACTAGAACCAAAGGAAAAACAAGCAAAGCAAAATCTTTTGGGTTTTTCAAATAATTCAAACAAAGCAAAAAGGGAAAAACAAACCAAGGCAAAAATAAGAAGCAAACCAAAGAGAAACAACAAAAATATTTTTGGTCTTTTTGTGTTTTAGAAATCAGAAGCAAAGAAGAACGAAAACTAAAAAGAGAATGAAAACATGAATATACAAAGTACTGACGCAACATGATATGAAGATGAGTGCGCTGTTGGCGTACCTCCCCCCAAGCTTAGGCTTTTGGCCTAAGTGGGTATCAATCCCAAGCCGGCCAGGATGATGTGTCACCGTAGTATGACGAGGAGGTCCCCTCGTCCTGGTGCGAGCTCGAGTACGTCCCTCCGTAATGCGCGATGTAATCATAGGAGGGCACATCCTCCTGGTGCTGCTCGTGGAAACCCAGCAAGCGAAGCTGCTCATCCACCTCCTACTTGGAGCGCGACCACGGTCTCCTGTGAACACTAAACAAACAAGGCTATGGAAAAAGGATCTCCCTTTCATCCCCGTCAGTGAAAAGCATCCTATATACTAGACTGTCCAAATCAGAAGTAGCAGTGACAAAGTGATGAGTTTTCATAGCAACAAGGTCAAGCCTCTGTGGTGCCAGCATAATATCATTGGGATCCACTAAAAGACCTAATGCATTGACTATACGCGAGGTAATGATGCCCCCATAGATAGGCCCCCTAGTAGCTAGGCGGCGAGCAATTAGCGAGCCAAGATTGTACCGAGTATCGTTGTTAAGCGCAGCAGCAAGGAATGCTAAATGATAGTTGGAGATATTACTTGTGTTCTCCCTACCCAGTACACTAGTAGCAAGATAATATGCAAAGTATCTAAGAGCCGGGAGTTGGATATTTCTTATCTTTCCACGTTGCGCCACGCGGTCATCATAGTTGGTCACCCCTCAGTAAAGCTCCAAAAAATCAGCGGGTCGCCCTTGAATTTTCTTCACTGTCCCTGTCATGTGTACACCTACAATACTGCAAAATCTCTCCAAAGGCATGGTGAAGGGCAGATTATAGATTTTAAAAGAGACAGTCGACTGATAGGGTGTGTTAGTAAACGTGAAGCTCTCAACAAAAGTTTTGGTGAGCATAGCATATTGCGCACTCTCATCTTGCATATATGAGGTCAAACCAACCCTCTCAATCAGTAGCAAGAAATCATCAAGAATACCTGCAGCTTGTAAGAAAGTAAAACAAGGAAAAGAGGATGGGTGAGCATCCCCATCATCCCTTTCACCTGTCTGAGTTGCAATGAGATCTTCGTTGTATGATGGCCTAGCCTGAGAGGCTAATCTTGAGGGCCTCGACCTCCTAGGTGCATCACTCTCAAAAATCTCTCCAAAAGTATGGTTGTTCATGCTTGGTATTCTGAAATTTAAACACCTATTAAACAAGTGATTGCAAAGTAAATATAATGAAGGATTCTACTCATAGGGACTTGTAAGAGGCCTAAACATGCATCAAAACTATATCTCTAAGCATTAAACAAGCTTACAAGCTCTCATAACCAGTCACCTACAACAACAAAATACTCAATATATAATCCACTAAACACAAATCTACTTGGACAATGGGAGGAGTCACATACCAGGGAACAAATGCTCCAAATTTCAGCAAGAAAGATGGGTTGAGCAAGGAGACCGAAAAAATCGAGAGCAAGCACAGCAAGAACGCGATTTTGAGCAATGAACTGGAGCTTACTCGGGAGAGAGAAGAAAGTGGCATGTGAGAGAGTTAGTGGGGGCCAAGGGTGGCCCACACCAGGGCATGGCGCCACCCAGGGCTGGCCGCGCCACCATGTGGTGTGCCTTCCTGGTGGGCCCCCCTGGTACCTCCTAGGTACTCCTCAGCCCCTTTTTTCACGTAAAAATTTAATATGAATTTTCTGGAAATTTTCGAGACACTTTAGTTTTGGGCATTTTTCAGAAATAGAAGAATGATTTTTCTGATAGGCAGATTTTTTTGGAAACATGATGCAAGGACAAAACAAGGCTAGAACTACATAAGTTCTAAGACACTCTAACATGCAAGCAACTAACAACAAAAAGAAATCTAAACGAAAGCAAAAACAAAAATGCAAAGGATAGAAATAAACGGAGATAATCATAATGAAAACATTGTTTTGTTCAATGAAATCCTTTTGTTAACAAGGTTGATCAAGTCTTGCTACCAAAAAAATTCCATATGAGACAAAACTTTGTATTCCACTAATGATTATGTTACCTCAACCTTGATAGCAATGGTCCCAATCATAATAGTTTCAATTTTTTCTCTTGGTATGGGACAATATATTTCTCCAACTTGAATGCCTTCAACATGTTCAATTGAATTCAAACCATAAGTCCTTTCAATCTTCTTGGGGAAATAGACAGTATGTTCCTTGTCATTAACATTGAAAGTCACCTTTCCTTGATTACAATTAATAACAGCTTCTGTAGTATTAAGAAAAGGTCTCCCAAGAGTAATAGACATATTATCATCTTCAGGCATTTCAAGCACAACAAAATCAGTTAATATCAAGTAATTGTGAGCCACCTGAACAGGTACATCCTCACATATACCCACATGAATAGTGGTAGATTTATCAGTCATTTGCAAAGATATATCAGTTGGTATTAATTTTTCAAGTTGAAGCCTCTTATAGAGAGAGAAAGGCATAACACTAACTCCAGCTCCCAAATCACACAAAGCAGTTCTAACATGACTGTTCTTAATAGAGCAAGGGATAGTTGGAATCCCTGGGTCTCCAAGTTTCTTAGGAACCTTACCATTGAAGGAATAATTAGCAAGCAAAGTAGAAAATTTATGCATTAGGGATCTTCCTTTTATTCGAGACAATATCCTTCATATACTTTGAGTAAGGAGGCAATTTAATAGCATCAGTCAAAGGAATTTGCAGGAATAAAGGTTTCATCCACTCACAAAACTTATTATAGTGTTCATCTTCCTTTGACTTGTGTTTCTTATCAGGGAAAGGCATAGGTTTTTGGACCCAAGGCTCTCTTTCACTACCATGTTTCTTAGCAATAAAATCTTCTTTGGTGTATTTAGTATTCTTAGTGTGGTTTTCAGGTTCTTCAACTTTTTCTTCATTAGGAACTTCATTTTCTTCATTACCAATTTCAGTTTCAGCATCAGAGAAAGATATACTATTAGGATCTATAGCAGGTTTAGAGGGTTCTACAATAGTTTTATGCTTCTTTTTCCTTTTCTTACGAGTAGGACCACTATTTTCAGTTTGTTGAGAAGCCTGCTCAATTCTTTTGGGATGCCCCTCAGGATATAGAGGATCCTGGGTAGCAGCTCCACTTCTAGTTCTAATTTCATAAGCATGTTTTTCTTTAGCAGCATTAACTAGCAAGTCGTTTTGCACTTTAACGAGTTGATTTATTTGAGTTTGAACCATTTGAAAGTGTTTAACAATTATTTTAACATCATTAGAGGTTCTTTCCACAATATCTTTCAACTCAACAATAGCTCTAGTGTTTTCCATTAGATGATTTTGCACTCTTTTATTAAAGTTATCCTGCTTAACAATAAAGATATCAAATTCTTCTAAGCATTGATCTGGAGGTTTAGAGTAAGGGATATCACCTTCATCAAAGTGTTGGAGAGAGTGTACCTCAATAGTGGATGAGTAGGGAATAGGTTTACATAATTCTTCTATAGGAGGTAAATTCTTGACATCTACAGCTTTAATTCCCTTCTCCTTAAGACATTTCTTAGCTTCCTTCATCACTTCATCATTTAATTCAATAACTCCCCTCTTCTTTGATGATGGAATAGGCGTCGGAATAGATGGTTGAGGTACAATTACTTCAGGTATAGCCGGTTTAGGAGGAGTCCAATCTTCATAGTTCTTGCTTATTTTAGCCATTAATTCCTCAGCTTCCTTAGGAGTCCTATTCCTGAAAACACAATCAGCACAACTATCAAGGTATGTCCTAGATTCTTCAGTTAGTCCATTATAAAATATATCAAGAAGCTCATTCTTAGGTAATGGATTCTAGCCTGTGCATGAATCAAAGGACAAAACCTTGCCCAAGATTCGGGCAATACCTCTTTTTCTCCCTGTTTAAAATCAAAAAGTTCCTGCAAAATAGCATGTCTAGCACTAGGAGGAAAACATTTCTGCAGGAAAGTACTAATCAAGCACTCAGGGCTATCAATAGATCTAGGAGGTAAATTACTAAACCAAGTTTTAGCTTCTCCTTTCAGTGAAAAGGGGAAAATCTTGGCAACAAAGTAAGTACGCATCTTAATATCATCAGAAAACAAGCCACTCATGGTAGAAAGTTCATTCATATGTGCTACCGCACTTTCATTCTTAGTCCCACAAAAAGGTTCTTTCTCGACAATAGCTATGTAAGATAGATCGAGAGAGAAATCATAATCTTCATCTATAATGTTTATGGGAGAAGCAGCAATCTTAGCAGTAGGAGGCAATTTGGGTCTAATAGTACGCCTCTCAAGGAGACTCTTAGCAGCGCTCCTATCATGGGTGTTTTTACATTCTTTAATAAATTCATCAGTCATCTCAACATAACCATCTTCAATATCATAACTTTCACTAGACTCAGGTGAACTAACAGGTGTAGTAGTGTCTTCATTAGGAGTTTCAGTATTTCCAGCTATAGTTCTAGCAATCGTAGCATCTAGGAAAGGACCTAATGAACCACTCTTATCAAGCACAGTAGAAGCAACATCATAAGCATCCGAAGTTTCAGATTCAGCAGTAGTAGTAGTGTGTGTAGCATGTGTATGTGGTGGTGTAATGAGCTTACTTATAACAAATGGTGAATCAAGAGCGGCAGAGGTGTTCAGAACTGTACGTCTTCTTGTAGTGGATGGTAAAATAGGAAACTTGCCATCACGAGACTTACCCATGATGGATGGATAGCAGCGAACACTAGAAAATCCAAGTGAACTTGATAAATAAAGCTATGCTCCCCGGTAACGGTGCTAGAAATTAGTCTTGATGACCCACAAGTATAGGGGGTGTATCGCAGTATTTTCGAGGGAAGTGAAACCCAATTTATTGATTCGACACAAGGGGAGCCAAAGAATATTTATAAGCCTTAACAACTGAATTGTCAATTCAGCTGCACCTGGAAACAATCTTGCTCACAACAGTTTATTAGTAGCAACAGTTTTGTAGTAGGAATAGCAAAGTAACAGCAGTAGTAAAGCAAAGACAGCGAATACAATAGCGATGGCAACCGTGGGATTCGAGTGCGGTAGGCATAGGGATGGATGGACGGGCGTTGCATGGACAAGACAATTCACATAGCAATCAGAACATAGGGCAATTGCATATAAATAATATAAAGCATCCAAGTACTAGATAATCCTATGCATGTGTTCCATATATAGTCATACGTGCACGCAATGAGAACTTGCACAACATCTTTTGTCCTGCCAGCCCGTTTGCAGCGGGGCCTCAAGGGAACTACTGGCAATTAAGGTGCTCCTTTTAATAGATCACCGGAGCAAAGCATTAACACTCCGTGAACACATGTGATCCTCACATCAAAGCCATTCCCTCCGGTTATCCCAATTTCTGTCACTTGTGGGCCATTGGTTCCGGACAACAATGTGTGTATACAACTTGCATATAAGACCATAAACAATACTATCATAATGAATCAATATCATGTTCAGATCTAAAATCATGGCACTCGGGCCCTAGTGACAAGCATTAAGCACAACAAGTCGCAACACAGTCATAAAGCACCAATAAAAGATACTAGGCACCATGCCCTAACAATCTGATGCCATTACATGAACGATCTCATCCAATCCCTACCATCCCCATAGCCTACATCGGGGGATTACTCACTCATAGATGGGGGAAACATGGATGGTCGATGGAGAAGCAATAGTGATGATGATGGCGATGATCTCCTCCAATTCCCCATCCCGTGAGGTGCGAACAGAGTTTACGGTGCTTCGTGGAATCTGATGGTGGCGGCGGAGCGGAACTCCTTCTGGAACAACGTCGAACCCCCCGAAGTTTTTAGGTCAGAAGGCTCCTTATAGGCGAAGAGGAAGACCGAGGGGGTTCCTGGGGCCCACACCACCCCCTGGCGTGACCTGGCCTGGCCCGTGCAGCAGGTGGTGTGGGCACCCCTGGCTCTTCTCCATCTCGTATTCTGGCTCCTGGAGTCTTCGGGTGAAATAGGATTTTTGGCATATTTTCCCGGATTTTTCCTGATAGTTGGTTTTTTGCACAAAAAGTAGACACCAAGGAAATTCTGCTGAAAACAGCGTCAGTCTGTGTTAGTTGTATCCAAATCACACAAGTATAGAGGAGAAACAATAGCAAAAGTGTTCGTGAAAGTAGATACGTTTTGGACGTATCATACCATCAGTTTGAAAGATGTTGCATCACCACACCCACTTGGATGTGTGTGTGTGTCATTGTGGTTTTGGAAAAGTACACATAGAATGATGACACTCCATCATGTGGTGTCCAACAATGTCCAGGAACCCTAGCAGCATGTTGGGATTCAACCACAGCATGCATTCTACCACCAGTTTGAAAGATGCTGCATCACCACACCCACTTGGATGTGTGTGTGCATCCTTGTGGTTTTGGAAAAGTAATCATGGAATGATTCCACTCCATCATGTGGTGTCCAACAATGTCTAGGAACTCTAGAAGCATGCTGGGATTCAACCGCAACATGCATTCCACCACCAGTTTGAAAGATGCAGCATCACCACACCCACTTGTATGTGTGTGTATGTGTGTGCATAATTGTGGTTTTGGAAAAGTATACATGGATTTATGCCACTCCAGCAGGTGGTGTCCAACAATGTCCTAGAACCCTAGCAGCATGCTGGGATTCAACCGCAGCATGCATTCTACCACCAGTTTGAAAGATGCTGCATCACCACACCCACTTGGATGTGTGTGTGTGTACGAGTGTGCATCATTGTGGTTTTGGAAAAGTACACATGTAATGATGCCACTCCAACGTGTGGTGTCCAACAATGTCCAGGAACCCTAGTAGCATGCTGGGATTCAACCACAACATAGATTCTACCACTAGTTTGAAAGATGATGCATCACCACACCCAATTGGATGTGTGCGTTTGTATGAGTGTGGATCATTGTGGTTTTGCAAAAGTACACGTGGAATGATGACACTCTAGCATGTGGTGTCCAACAATGTTTGGGAACCCTAGCTACATGCCACGATTTAACCGCAACATGCATTCTACCACATGTTTGAAATCTGTTGCATCACCACACCCACTTGGATGTGTGTGTGTGTATGAGCGTGCATCATTGTTGTTTTGGAAAAGTACACATGGAATTATGCCACTCCAGCATGTGGTGTACAACAATGTCCAGGAATCCTAGCAGCATGTTGGGATTCAACAAAAACTTAAATTCCACCACTAGTTTGAAAGATGCTGTATCACCACACCCACTTGGATGTGTGTGTGAGTGTGCATCATTGTGGTTTAGGAAACATACACATGGAATTATGCCACTCCAACATGTGGTGTCCAGCAATGTACAGGAACCCTAGCAGTATTCTGGGATTCAACTGCAATATGCATTCTACCACCAGTTTGAAAGATGTTGCATCAGCACACCCACTTGGATGTGTGTGTATATGAGTGTGCATCATTGTGGTTTTGCAAAAGTACACATGGAATGATTCTGCTCCAGCATGTGGTGTCCAACTATGTCCAGGAACCCTAGCAGCAAGGTGGGATTCAACCGCAACATGCATTCTACCACCAGTTTGAAAGATGCTGCATCACGACACCCACTTGGATGTGTGTGTATGAGTGTGCATCATTGTGGTTTTGGAAAAGTACACATGGAATTATGCCACTCTAGCATGTGATTTCCAGAAAATGTCCTGGAACCCTAGAAGCATGCTTGGATTCAACCATAGCATGCATTCTACCTCTAGTTTGAAAGATGCTGCATCACCACACCCACTTGGATGTGTGTGTATGAGTGTGCATGATTGTGGTTTTCTAAAAGTACACATGGAATGATGCCACTCCAGCCTATGGTGTCCAACAATGTCCAGGAACCATAGCAGCATGCTTGGATTCAACCGCAACATGCATTCTACCACAAGTTTGAAAGATCCTGCATCACCAAACCCACTTGGATGTGTGTGTGAGTGTGCATCATTGTGGTTTTCGAAACCGTACACATGGAATTATGCCACTCCAACATGTGGTGTCCAACCATGTCCAGGAAACCTAGCAGCATGCTGGGATTCAACCGCAACATGCATTCTACCACCAGTTCGAAAGATGCTGCATTAGCACACCCACTCAGATGTGTGTGTATGAGTGTGCATCATTGTGGTTTTTCAAAAGTACACATGAAATGATGCCACTCCAACATGTGGTGTCCAACAATATCCAGGAACTCTAGCAGCATGGTGGGATTCAACCGCAACATGCATTCTACCACCAGTTTGAAAGATGTTGCATCACCACACCCAGTTGGATGTGTTAGTATTAGTGTGCATCATTGTGGTTTTGGACTAGTACACATGGAATTATGCCACTCTAGCATCTGATGTCCAACAATGTCCTGGAATCTAGAAGCATGCTGGGATTCAACCGTAGCATGCATTCTACCACCAGTTTGAAAGATGCTGCGTCACCACACCCACTTGGATGTATGTGTGTGAGTGTGCATCATTGTGGTTTTGGAAAAGTACACATGGAATGATTCTACTCCAGCATGTCATGTCCAACAATGTCTAGGAACCCTAGTAGGATGTTGGGATTTAACCGCAGCATGCCTTCTACCACCAGTTTGAAAGATGATGCATCACCACACCCACTTGGATGTGTGTGTATGAGTGTGAATCATTGTGGTTTTGGAAAATTACACATTGAATGATGACACTCCAACATGTGGTGTACAACAATATCCAGGAACCCTAGTAGCATGCTGGGATTCAACCGCAACGTGCATACTACCACCAGTTTGAAAGATGCTGCATCACCACACCCACTTGGATGTGTGTGTGAGTGTGCATCATTGTGGTTTTTAAAAATTACAAATGGAATGATGACACTCCAGCATGTGGTGTCCAACAATGTCCAGGAAGCCTAGTAGCATGCTAGGATTGAATCGCAACATGCATTCTACCACAAGTTTGAAAGATGCTGCATCACCACACCCACTTGGATGTGTGTATGAGTGTGCATCATTGTGGTTTTGGAAAAGAACACATGGAATGATACCAATCCATTATGTGGTGTTCAACAATGTCCAAGAACCCTAGCAGCAAGCTGGGATTCAACTGCAGCAAGCATTCTACCACCAGCTTGAAAGATGCTGCATCACCACACCCACTTGGATGTTTGTGTTTGTGTGTATGAGTGTGCATCATTGTGCTTTTGGAAAAATACACATGGAATGATGCCACTCCAGCATGTGATGTCCAACAATGTCCGGGAACCCTAGGAACATGTTGGGATTCATCCGCAACATGCATTCTACCACCAGTCTGAAAGATGTTGCATCACCACACCCACTTGGATGTGTGTGTGCGTGTATGAGTGTGCATCATTGTGGTTTTGGAAAACTTCACATGGAATGATGCCACTTCATCCTGTGGTATCCCACAATGTCTAGAAACCCTAGCAGATTTCTGGGATTCAACTGGTTCTTGCATTATACCACCAGTTTGGAAGATGCTGCATCACCACACCCACTTGGATGTATGTGTGTGAGTGTGCATCATTGTGGTTTTGGAAAAGTACACATGGAATGATTCTACTCCATCATGTCATGTCCAACAATGTCTAGGAACCCTAGTAGCATGTTGGGATTTAACCGCAACATGCATTCTACCACCAGTTTGAAAGATGATGCATCACCACACCCACTTGGATGTGTGTGTATGAGCTTGCATCATTGTGGTTTTGGAAAAGTACTCATCGAATGATGCCACTCCATCTTGTGGTTTCCAACAATGTCGAGGAACCCTAGCGGCATGCTGGGATTCAGCTACAACATGCATTCTAACACCAGTTTGAAAGATGCTGCATCACCACACACACTTGGATGTGTGTGTATGAGCGTGCATCATTGTGGTTTTGTAAAAGCACACATAGAATGATGCCACTCCACCATGTGGTGTCCAACAATGTCCATGACAACTAGCAACATGCTGGGATTGAACTACAGAATGCATTCAACCACCAGTTTAAAAGATCATGCATCACCACACCCACTTGGATGTGTTTGTATGTGTATGAGTGTGCATCATTGTAGTTTTAGAAAAGTAGACATGGAATGATGCCTCTCCAGCATGTGGTGTCTAACAATGTCCAGGAACCCTAGCGGCATGCTGGGATTCAACCACAACATACATTCTAGCACTAGTTTGAAAGATGATGCATCACCACACCCAATTGGATGTGTGCGTGTGTATGAGTGTGGATCATTGGGGTTTTGCAAAAGTACACGTGGAATGATGACACTCCAGCATGTGGTGTCCAACAATGTACGAGAACCCTAGCTACATGCCACGATTTATACGCAACATGCATTCTACCACATGTTTGAAATATGTTGCATCACCACACCCACCTAGATGTGTGTGTGTGTGTGTATGAGTGTGCATCATTTTTGTTTTGGAAAAGTACACATGGAATGATGCTACTCCAGCATGTGGTGTACAACAATGTCCAGGAACCCTAGCAGCATGTTGGGATTCAACAAAAACTTAAATTCCACCACTAGTTTGAAAGATGCTGCATCACCACACCCGCTTGGATGTGTGTGTGAGTGTGCATCATTGTAGTTTAGGAAACATACACATGGAATTAAGCCACTCCAATGTGTGGTGTCCAGCAATGTCCAGGAACCCTAGGAGTATGCTGGGATTCAACTGCAACATGCATTCTACCACCAGTTTGAAAGATGCTGCATTAGCACACCCACTTGGATGTGTGTGTGTATGAGTGTGCATCATTGTGGTTTCGCAAAAGTACACATCGAATGATTCCGCTCCAGCATGTGGTGTCCAACTATGTCTAGGAACCCTAGCAGCAAGGTGGGATTCAACCGCAACATGCATTCTACCACTAGTTTGAAAGATGCTGCATCACCACCCCCACTTGGATGTGTGTGTATGAGTGTGCATCATTGTGGTTTTCGAAAAGTACACATGGAATTATGCCACTCTAGCATGTGATGTCCTGAAAATGTCCTGGAACCCTAGAAGCATGCTTGGATTCAACCATAGCATGCATTCTACCACTAGTTTGAAAGATGCTACATCACCACACCCACTTCGATGTGTGTGTATGAGTGTGCATCATTGTGGTTTTCGAAAAGTACACATGGAATGATGCCACTCCAGCCTGTGGTGTCCAACAATGTCCAGGAACCCTAGGAGCATGCTGGGATTCAACCGCAACATGCACTCTACCACCAGTTTGAAAGATCCTGCATCACCACACCCACTTGGATGTGTGTGTGTGAGTGTGCATCATTGTGGTTTTTTAAACATACACATGGAATTATTCCACTCCAACATGTGGTGTCCAACCATGTCTAGGAACCCTAGCAGCATGCTGGTATTCAACCGCAACATGCATTCTACCACCAGTTTGAAAGATGCTGCATTAGCACACCCACTTGGATGTGTGTGTATGAGTGTGCATCATTGTGGTTTTGGAAAAGTACACATGGAATTATGCCACTCTAGCATGTGATTTCCAGAAAATGTCCTGGAACCCTAGAAGCATGCTTGGATTCAACCATAGCATGCATTCTACCTCTAGTTTGAAAGATGCTGCATCACCACACCCACTTGGATGTGTGTGTGTATGAGTGTGAATCATTGTGGTTTTGGAAAAGTACACATGTAATGATGACACTCCGACATGTGGTGTACAACAACATCCAAGAACCCTAGTAGCATGCTGGAATTCAACCGCAACATGCATACTACCACCAGTTTGAAAGATGCTGCATCACCACACCCACTTGGATGTGTGTGTGTGTGTGTGAGTGTGCATCATTGTGGTTTTTAAAAATTACACATGGAATGATGACACTCCATCATGTGGTGTCCAACAATGTCCAGGAAGCCTAGTAGCATGCTGGGATTGAATCGGAACATGCATTCTACCACAAGTTTGAAAGATGCTGCATCACCACACCCAGTTGGATGTGTGTATGAGTGTGCATCATTTTGGTTTTGGAAAAATACACATGGAATGATACCACTCCATTATGTGGTGTCCAACAATGTCCAAGAACCCTAGCAGCATGCTGGGATTCAACTACAACAAGCATTCTACCACCATCTTGAAAGATGCTGCATCACCACACCCACTTGGATGTTTGTGTTTGTGTGTATGCGTGTGCATCATTGTGCTTTTGGAAAAATACACATGGAATGATTCCACTCTAGCATGTGATGTCCAAGAATGTCCGGGAACCCTAGGAACATGTTGGGATTCATCCGCAACATGCATTCTACCACCAGTCTGAAAGATGTTGCATCACCACACCCACTTGGATGTGTGTGTGTGTGTATGAGTGTGCATCATTGTGGTTTTGGAAAAGTTCACATGGAATGATTCCACTTCATCATGTGGTATCCAACAATGTCTAGGAACCCTAGCAGGTTTCTGGGATTCAACTGGTTCTTGTATTCTACCACCAGTTTGAAAGATGCTGCATCACCACACCCACTTGGATGTATGTGTCTGAGTGTGCATCATTGTGGTTTTGGAAAAGTACAAATGGAATGATTTTACTCTAGCATGTCATGTCCAACAATGTCCAGGAACCCTAGTAGCATGTTGGGATTTAACCGCAGCATGCATTCTACCACCAGGTTGAAAGATGATGCATCACCACACCCACTTGGATGTGTGTGTATGAGTGTGAACCATTGTGGTTTTGGAAAATTACACATGGAATGACGGCACTCCAACATGTGGTGTACAACAATATCCAGGAACCCTAGTAGCATGCTGGGATTCAACCGCAACATGCGTACTACCACCAGTTTGAAAGATGCTGCATCACCACACCCACTTGGATGTGTGTGTGTGAGTGTGCATCATTGTGGTTTTTAAAAATTACACATGGAATGATGACACTCCAGCATGTGGTGTCCAACAATGTCCAGCAAGCCTAGTAGCATGCTGGGATTGAATCACAACATGCATTCTACCACAAGTTTGAAAGATGCCGCATCACCAAACCCACTTGGATGTGTGTATGAGTGTGCATCATTGTGGTTTTGGAAAAGTACACATGGAATGATACCACTCCATTATGTGGTGTCCAACAATGTCCAAGAACCCTAGCAACATGCCGGGATTCAACTGCAGCAAGCATTCTAACACCAGCTTGAAAGATGTTGCATGACCACACCCACTTGGATGTGTGTGTCTGTGTGTATGAGTGTGCATCATTGTGCTTTTGGAAAAATACACATGGAATGATGCCACTCCAGCATGTGGTGCCCAACAATGTCCGGGAACCCTAGGAACATGTTGGGATTCAGCCGCAACATGCATTCTACCACCAATCTGAAAGATGTTGCATCACCACACCCACTTGGATGTGTGTGTGCGTGTATGAGTGTGCATCCGTGTGGTTTTGGAAAAGTTCACATGGAATGATGCCACTTCATCATGTGGTATCCAACAATGTCCAGGAACCCTAGCAGATTTCTGGGATTCAACTGGTTCTTGCATTCTACCACCAGTTTGAAAGATGCTGCATGACCACACCCACTTGGATGTGTGTGTATGAGTGTGCATCATTGTGGTTTTTGAAAATTATACGTGGAATTATGCCACTCCATCATGTGCTAGGATTCAACCACAACATGCATTCTACCACCAATTTGAAAGATGTTGCATCACCACACCCACTTGGATGTGTGTGTATGAGTGTGCACCATTGTGGTTTAGAAAAGTACACATGGAATGATGTCACTCTAGCATGTGGTGTCCAATAATGTCCAGGAACCCTAGCAGCATGCTAGGATTTAACCGCAAGATGCATTCTACCACCAGTTTGAAAGATGCTGCATCACCACACCCACTTGGATGTGTGTGTGTGCATCATTGTGGTTTTGGAAAAGTACACATGGAATGATGCCACTCCATCATGTGGTGTCAAACAATGTCCAGGAACCCTAGCAGCATGCTAGGATTCAACTGCAGCAAGCATTCTACCACCAGTTTGAAAGATGTTGTATCACCACACCCACTTGGATGTGTGTGTGTGTCTGTGTGTATGGGTGAGCATCATTGAGGTTTTGGAAAAATACACATGGAATGATGCCACTCCAGCATGTGGTGTCCAACAATCTCCAGGAACCCTAGGAACATGTTGGGATTCAGCCGCAACATGCATTCTACCACCAGTTTAAAAGATGTTGCAGCACCAGACCCACTTGGATGTGTGTGTGCGTGTATGAGTGTGTATCATTGTGGTTTTGGAAAAGTACACATGGAATGATGCTACTCCATTATGTGGTGTCCAACAATGGCAAGAACCCAAGCAGCATGCTGAGATTGAACTGTAGCTTGCATTCTACCACCAGTTTGAAAGATGTTGCATCACCACACACACTTGGATGTGTGTGTGTCTGAGTGTGCATCATTGTGGTTTTGGAAAAGTAGACATGGAATGATGCCACTCCAACATGTGGTGTACAACAATGTCCAAAAACCCTAGCAGCATGCTAGGATTCAACCGGAACATGCATTTTACCACCAGTTTGAAAGATGCTGCATCACCACACCCACTTGGATGTGTGTGTGAGTGTGCATCATTGTGCTTTTGTAAAAGTACACATGGAATTATGCCACTCCAGCATGTGGTGTCCAACAATGTCCTGGAAGCCTAGCAGCATGCTGGGATTCAACCGCAACATGCATTCTACCACTAGTTTGAAAGATGCTACATCACGACACCCACTTGGCTATGTGTTTGTGTATGTGTATGAGTGTGCATCATTGTCGTTTTGGAAAACTACACATGGAATGATTCCACTCCATAATGTGGTATCCAACAATGTCCAGGAACCCTAGTAGCATGCTGGGATTCATCTGCAGCAATAATTCTACGACCAGTTTGAAAGATGCTGCATCACCACACCCACTTGGATGTGTGTGTCTATGTGTATGAGTGTGCATCATTGTGGTTTTGGAAAAATACACATGGAATGATTCCACTCCAGCATGTGGTGTCCAACAATGTCCAGGAACCCTAGGAACATGTTGGGATTTAGCCGCAATATGCATTCTACCACTAGTCTGAAAAATGTAGCAACACCACACCCACTTGGATGTGTCTGTGCATGTATGAGTGTGCATCATTGTGGTTTTGGAAAATAACACATGGAATGATGCGACTCCATCATGTCGTGTCCAACAATGTCTAGGAACCCTAGTAGGATGCTAGAATTCAACCGCAGCTTGCATTCTACCACCAGTTTGGAAGATGTTGCATCACCACACCCACTTGGATGTGTGTGTGTATGAGTGTGCATAATTGTGGTTTTGGAAAAGTATATATGGAATGATGCTAATCCAGCATGCGGTGTCCAACAATGTCTAGGAACCCTAGGAGCATGTTGGGATTCAACGCAAAATGCACTCTACCAACAGTTTGAAAATATTGCATCACCACACCCACTTGGATGTGTGTCTATGAGTGTGCATAATTGTGTTTTTGGAAAAGTACAAATGGAATGATGACACTCCAGCATGTGGTGTCCAACAATGTCCAGGAACCCTAGCTGCATCCTGGGATTTAACCGCAGCATGCATTCTACCACCAGTTTGAAATATGCTGCATCACCACACCCACTTGGATGTGTGTCTGTGAGTGTGCATAATTGTGGTTTTGGAAAAGTACACTTGGAATGATGCGACTCCAGCATGTTGTGTCCAACAATGTCTAGGAACCATAGTAGCATGTTGGGATTTAACCGCAGCATGCATTCTACCACTAGTTTGAAAGATGATGCAGCACCACACCCACTTGGATGTGTGTGTGTATGAGTGTGAATCATTGTGGTTTTGGAAAATTACACATGGAATGATGACACTCCAACATGTGGTGTACAACAATATCCAGGAACCCTAGGAACATGTTGGGATTCAGCCGCAACATGCATTCTACCACCAGTTTAAAAGATGTTGCAGCACCAGACCCACTTGGATGTGTGTGTGCGTGTATGAGTGTGTATCATTGTGGTTTTGGAAAAGTACACATGGAATGATGCTACTCCATTATGTGGTGTCCAACAATGGCAAGAACCCAAGCAGCATGCTGAGATTGAACTGTAGCTTGCATTCTACCACCAGTTTGAAAGATGTTGCATCACCACAAACACTTGGATGTGTGTGTGTCTGAGTGTGCATCATTGTGGTTTTGGAAAAGTAGACATGGAATGATGCCACTCCAACATGTGGTGTACAACAATGTCCAAAAACCCTAGCAGCATGCTAGGATTCAACCGGAACATGCATTTTACCACCAGTTTGAAAGATGCTGCATCACCACACCCACTTGGATGTGTGTGTGAGTGTGCATCATTGTGCTTTTGTAAAAGTACACATGGAATTATGCCACTCCAGCATGTGGTGTCCAACAATGTCCTGGAAGCCTAGCAGCATGCTGGGATTCAACCGCAACATGCATTCTACCACTAGTTTGAAAGATGCTACATCACGACACCCACTTGGCTATGTGTTTGTGTATGTGTATGAGTGTGCATCATTGTCGTTTTGGAAAACTACACATGGAATGATTCCACTCCATAATGTGGTATCCAACAATGTCCAGGAACCCTAGTAGCATGCTGGGATTCATCTGCAGCAATAATTCTACGACCAGTTTGAAAGATGCTGCATCACCACACCCACTTGGATGTGTGTGTCTATGTGTATGAGTGTGCATCATTGTGGTTTTGGAAAAATACACATGGAATGATTCCACTCCAGCATGTGGTGTCCAACAATGTCCAGGAACCCTAGGAACATGTTGGGATTTAGCCGCAATATGCATTCTACCACTAGTCTGAAAAATGTAGCAACACCACACCCACTTGGATGTGTGCATGTATGAGTGTGCATCATTGTGGTTTTGGAAAATAACACATGGAATGATGCGACTCCATCATGTAGTGTCCAACAATGTCTAGGAACCCTAGTAGGATGCTAGAATTCAACCAAGCTTGCATTCTACCACCAGTTTGGAAGATGTTGCATCACCACACCCACTTGGATGTGTGTGTGTATGAGTGTGCATAATTGTGGTTTTGGAAAAGTATATATGGAATGATGCTAATCCAGCATGCGGTGTCCAACAATGTCTAGGAACCCTAGGAGCATGTTGGGATTCAACCGCAAAATGCACTCTACCAACAGTTTGAAAATATTGCATCACCACACCCACTTGGATGTGTGTCTGTGAGTGTGCATAATTGTGGTTTTGGAAAAGTACACATGGAATGATGCGACTCCAGCATGTTGTGTCCAACAATGTCTAGGAACCATAGTCGCATGTTGGGATTTAACCGCAGCATGCATTCTACCACTAGTTTGAAAGATGATGCAGCACCACACCCACTTGGATGTGTGTGTGTATGAGTGTGAATCATTGTGGTTTTGGAAAATTACACATGGAATGATGACACTCCAACATGTGGTGTACAACAATATCCAGGAACCCTAGGAACATGTTGGGATTCAGCCGCAACATGCATTCTACCACCAGTTTAAAAGATGTTGCAGCACCAGACCCACTTGGATGTGTGTGTGCGTGTATGAGTGTGTATCATTGTGGTTTTGGAAAAGTACACATGGAATGATGCTACTCCATTATGTGGTGTCCAACAATGGCAAGAACCCAAGCAGCATGCTGAGATTGAACTGTAGCTTGCATTCTACCACCAGTTTGAAAGATGTTGCATCACCACACACACTTGGATGTGTGTGTGTCTGAGTGTGCATCATTGTGGTTTTGGAAAAGTAGACATGGAATGATGCCACTCCAACATGTGGTGTACAACAATGTCCAAAAACCCTAGCAGCATGCTAGGATTCAACCGGAACATGCATTTTACCACCAGTTTGAAAGATGCTGCATCACCACCCACTTGGATGTGTGTGAGTGTGCATCATTGTGCTTTTGTAAAATTACACATGGAATTATGCCACTCCAGCATGTGGTGTCCAACAATGTCCGAAGCCTAGCAAGCATGCTGGGATTCAACCAACATGCATTCTACCACTAGTTTGAAAGATGCTACATCACACCCACTTGGCTATGTGTGTGTGTGTGTATGAGTGTGCATCATTGTCGTTTTGGAAAACTACACATGGAATGATTCCACTCCATAATGTGGTGTCCAACAATGTCGAGGAACCCTAGTAGCATGGTGGGATTCATCAGCAAAAATAAATCTACCAACAGTTTGAAAGATGCTGCATCACCACACCCACTTGGATGTGTGTGTCTATGTGTATGAGTGTGCATCATTGTGGTTTTGGAAAAATACACATGGAATGATTCCACTCCAGCATGTGGTGTCCAACAATGTCCAGGAACCCTAGGAACATGTTGGGATTTAGCCGCAATATGCATTCTACCACTAGTCTGAAAAATGTAGCAACACCACACCCACTTGGATGTGTCTGTGCATGTATGAGTGTGCATCATTGTGGTTTTGGAAAATAACACATGGAATGATGCGACTCCATCATGTCGTGTCCAACAATGTCTAGGAACCCTAGTAGGATGCTAGAATTCAACCGCAGCTTGCATTCTACCACCAGTTTGGAAGATGTTGCATCACCACACCCACTTGGATGTGTGTGTGTATGAGTGTGCATAATTGTGGTTTTGGAAAAGTATATATGGAATGATGCTAATCCAGCATGCGGTGTCCAACAATGTCTAGGAACCCTAGGAGCATGTTGGGATTCAACCGCAAAATGCACTCTACCAACAGTTTGAAAATATTGCATCACCACACCCACTTGGATGTGTGTCTATGAGTGTGCATAATTGTGTTTTTGGAAAAGTACAAATGGAATGATGACACTCCAGCATGTGGTGTCCAACAATGTCCAGGAACCCTAGCTGCATCCTGGGATTTAACCGCAGCATGCATTCTACCACCAGTTTGAAATATGCTGCATCACCACACCCACTTGGATGTGTGTCTGTGAGTGTGCATAATTGTGGTTTTGGAAAAGTACACATGGAATGATGCGACTCCAGCATGTTGTGTCCAACAATGTCTAGGAACCATAGTAGCATGTTGGGATTTAACCGCAGCATGCATTCTACCACTAGTTTGAAAGATGATGCAGCACCACACCCACTTGGATGTGTGTGTGTATGAGTGTGAATCATTGTGGTTTTGGAAAATTACACATGGAATTATGACACTCCAACATGTGGTGTACAACAATATCCAGGAACCCTAGTAGCATGCTGGAATTCAACCGCAACATGCATACTACCACCAGTTTGAAAGATGCTGCATCACCACACCCACTTGGATGTGTGTGTGTGTGTGAGTGTGCATCATTGTGGTTTTTAAAAATTACACATGGAATGATGACACTCCAGCATGTGGTGGCCAATAATGTCCAGGAAGCCTAGTAGCATGCTGGGATTGAATCGCAACATGCATTCTACCACAAGTTTGAAAGATGCTGCATCACCACACCCACTTGGATGTGTGTATGAGTGTGCATCATTTTGGTTTTGGAAAAGTACACATGGAATGATACCACTCCATTATGTGGTGTCCAACAATGTCCAAGAACACTAGCAGCATGCTAGGATTCAACTACAACAAGCATTCTACCACCATCTTGAAAGATGCTACATCACCACACCCACTTGGATGTTTGTGTTTGTGTGTATGCGTGTGCATCATTGTGCTTTTGGAAAAATACACATGGAATGATGCCACTCCAGCATGTGATGTCCAACAATGTCCGGGAACCCTAGGAACATGTTGGGATTCAACCGCAGCTTGCAATCTACGACCAGTTTGAAAGATGCTACATCACCACACCCACTTAGATGTGTGTGTGTATGAGTGTGCATCATTTTGGTTTTGGAAAAGTATATATGGAATGATGCCAGTCTAGCATGCGATGTCCAACAATGTCCAGGAGCCCTAGCAGCATGCTGGGGTTCAACTGCAACTTGCACTCTACCACCAGTTTGAAAGATGCTGCATCAGCCCACCCACTTGGATGTGGGTGTCTATGTGTATGTGTGTGCATCATTGTGCTTTTGGAAAAGTACACATGGAATTATGACACTCTAGCATGTGGTGTCAACAATGTCCAAGAACCCTAGCTGCATGCTAGGATTTAACCGCAACATGGATTCTACCACAAGTTTGAAATATGCTGCATCAGCACACCCACATGGATGTGTGTGTGTGAGTGTGCACCGTTGTGGTTTTGGAAAAGTACACTTGGAATGATGCCACTCCAGCATGTCATGTTCAACAATTTCCAGGAACCCTAGTAGCATGCTGGGATTTAACCACAATATGCATTCTACCACCAGTTTGAAAGATGGTTCATCACCACACCCACTTGGATGTGTGTGTGTATGTGTATGAGTGTGCATCATTGTGGTTTTGGAAAAGTACACATGGAATAATGACACTCTAGCATGTTGTGTACAACAATGTCCAGGAACCCTAGCAGCATGCTGGGATTCAACCGCAACATGCATTCTACCACCAGTTGGAAAGATGCCGCATCAACACACCCACTTAGATGTGTGTGTGTTAGTCTGCATCATTGTGGTTTTGTAAACATTTATTCAAAGTTTGCCTTTATTCTGAAAACTATGTCCGAAAGCCTTCACAGGTTGACCATAACTTTCATGGAGTTCCTTTCCTGTCGCGTTCGTAGCTCCTTCACTACTAGGAAACCCCTTATTAGTGGCGCACCTTTTTTCACTATCATTGGCGCATATCTGATGCGCCATTGATACGTCGCCACTGATAATTATCTTCTGTGGCGCATATTGAAATGCGCCATAGAAATCTCAAATTTGTATAGAGCATATGGCTAATATGCGCCACAAAAGTTTTTTTCCAAAATTCAAAAAAAAGGCGGACCATATCTCAAATTTCTATGGCGCATATTGGCCAATATGCGCCACAAAGTTTTTTTCAAATTTAAAAAAATGGGCCAGATCTAGATCTAGCAGGAGGTGGTGGTGGCGGCTGGTGGCTGGAGGAGGGCTAGGAGGAGTGGCTCGTCGGAGGTGGTGGCCGTAGGAGAAGGAGGAGGAGGCCACCGCTAGAGGTGGTCGGAGTAGGAGGAGGAGTCCACCGGAGGTGGAGGAAGGTGTCGTCGGAGTTGGAGGAGGAGGTCGCCGGAGTTGGTGGTGGTGGAGGAGGAGGTGGTCGCTGGAGGTTGCTGGAGGAGGAGGGGAAGGAGGAGGAGGTTGCCGGAGGTGGTGGAGGAGGAGAAGGAGGAGGTCACCGGGGTGGAGGTGGAGGTTGCCGGAGAGTGAAGAAGGAGGAGGGAGGAGAAGGGGAGAAGTGTGGAGGGGAGGAGAAGTGGGGGGGGGGGAGAAAAAGGAAAAAGGGAGGCAGAAGGGCGCCGGCGGGATTCAAATTTTGAATGCCGCCCAAAACTTCTGTGGAGCATATGGGAGAAATGCGCCACAGAAATTTCTCCCCCTTTTTTATTTTTTTGCAGTAAAAAATCTTCTTTCAGCCATAACTTTTTACTCTTTTCGAATTTGGGGATTTTGTAAAATCAAGAACGGCCATTGGCAATTGAAATCGAGTAGGGAATTTCGAGACGATCATTTTGATATATTAAACTTTTTTCCAACATCGTATGCAAAAGTTTGGCCGTTTTACCGTGCCATAACCTATTTTTGCAAAATACATCAAAATTTATGTATTTCAATTTTCACTACAACTACACCCTAAAATATAACTACATCTCAAAGGAATTAGTTTTTGAAGTTTTTATCATTTTCGTTATTTTTTACAAAACTGAAAAGGCGATCCACCGGGGGGGATCTGTTTTCCATATTCTATGGTGCATACAACTATATGCGCCACAGAAACATCACTTTCTGTGGCGCATATGGACATATGCGCTACAAAATTGTCTCCCCCTTTTTTTGGTGCTGGGTCCCATCAACTTTCTATGGCGCATACATTTATATGCGCCACAAAATCATCAGTTTCTATGGCGCACACGGAAATATGCGCCACAGAAATGTGGACTTCTGTGGCGCATATTGGTTCCGTGTGCCACTAAACTGCCAAATTTCAGTGGCGTTCTTTCCGTATGCGCCACTAATATTTATGTGTGGCGCATGGTCTTGCATATGCGCCACAGAGTGGCTTGTCTACCTATACCTGTTTTCCTAGTAGTGCTTCCCGGAACAGGGAGTAACATGTCACAGTTCTTACACTCTGCAGAGGTGCGTTGCTTTACCCATGAGAGACCTTAGCTTTGTTGCACATCCGAGTTATAGGCTCATTCACACTTCCATGGTTTGACGCCCAGTCTAAGGTCCAAGCCAATCACTGCCCTTCTCCGCGACCCCGCATGAAGACACGATCCCCCAAGAGCCCTACCATGAGTACAGTCCGGGTAGTCTCTCGAATACTCTGTAAGCAGCTCTGCCTGGCAGCCACCATCAGCTATGGTGAACCTCCACCAAGACATCTATGCACAGATAATCTATACACCTAGAACACGGGGCACTGAGGGGTCCCACCCATGTGCTAGATTCTCTGGATTCTCCAAGAGAAATCTGCAGCTTCATGATAAGGTCATCCGTCCATGCGAAAGGAAGAAGATCCAGCTGACTTCTCCGTCCCATTCCAAATCTCATGGTTAACGCGTAATATACGGTGCTAGAATCACGGGAGACATTGGTTGTTAAGTCCTAGATATTATGTTCCTTTACTACTAGAACTGTATCAATAGATTATTACCATTTGGTAAATAATCCATAATCATATTATTATGAAAATAGTGTTTTCTGACCTTTTTGAAATGCAGGTGATGACAACATTTGAGTTACAAGCATTTGATAGAAAATAACCAAAGGACCTGAGCAAGTTGTGAACTTGCCTTTTGTGATTGCAAGATTATGCAATCATGGTCTTCAAGACAATAGAAGATCCAAAATCTGTAAATAGCATCATTTGTCCAGTAAGGACTAATGTTTAAAGAAGCAATATGCTATGATGCATAAGTAATGTAATGCATTTTGTAAAATCCTGAGATAATTCTCTAGTAACGTGAATGAGTTAAACTTAGGTGATTTCTTTAATATTTGGTTTATCTTCAAGTTTACTTCACAAGGAAATATATATATATACAAGAGACTTAAGATTAACATACATGACACAAAAGTAAGCATAATAACAACACATGATTAAGGTTAATCGATATCATGTAACAATTATGAAAGTCCATGTTTTAGGTGGATAAGAGTTGAAGAACTTATTATGAGTTTGTTATTTGAAGTGGCAAAATGAATTACTTTTGGAAGAAAAATTTCTATGTTAAAGTTTCAACAATCTTTGTGGTTAATCGAATGTGATCGATGTCATTTGTGCTTATCCGATAAGCTTGGATTTGAGATGCCTTATGACTTAATTTGGATAAAACAAAAGTTAACTATAAAAACATAAATATTCTTTAAGCATTATGCATGACTTGGTGTACCAAAGTTAATTTTAAAACATAAGTAGATCTAGGGTGTGATGTGTTTAAAAGTATTATAAGTTTTAAGTTTTGTAATAAGTATGTTTAAGACTGAGATCATTCACATTCTATATAAGTGAATGATGAGTTTAAATGTGATTTGTTGCTATGAGATAGATTTGACTTAATAAAGAAAGCAAATTTAGCTAATATCACTTAATGTGTTGAGTTTTCAAAGTCATGTTAAGCATGGTGGAGTTAAGAGGTAAAGATCATTTACTTTTATCATAAATGATTGATGTTTAAAACTTAGTTAAAATTGTTGGTTTACTTGGATTTTAAGGTTTTAAAAGAGTTTTTATCGGGTTAATAGTTTTCATTTAAGTTTTGCATAGATCCAGGTTATGGTATTGGAACTAGTATTTGAATACAAAAGATTTAGGGTTTTATATCAAATTATGATTATTTATTTAAGAAGTGTTTCTAAAGAATTTATGAAATAGGTAATTTATAAAATAGATAAAGATTTGTTACTTTAAAATCTTAAAAACATTTGGGCTAACATATGTAGTATTTTTCTAGTAAAATATATTTACTTAAGATCTTAAAAATGAATATTATTTATTTTTAGGTAATATCCTTAGTTTTATAAAATTCTACAAAGGATTAAATGTTCTTAGATATTAGTCTCAAGTTTTAAATTAATTTATTATTTTTAGAAAATAATATATTTATTTTTTATACACAAAAATGATTTTTATTCATTTTTTAGGACCTCTCCTTATTTTACAAAATTTCATTTAGGATTTAATGATGTTAATGATTATTTGCATTTTATTTAACTCAAACAAAGAAGATTATATTTTTATTTGATGGAACTTATTTTTATGGTCATTTTGATATATAATATGTATTTTTATGATTTATGCACATTTTTCTAGAGCTTAAATATTATTAGGGGTATTTTGGTAATTTTATTTATGTTGTTTAATTTTCTTATCCTATTTTCCATTTGGCCTGTTTGGTTGGACACATGGGTTAGCCTGGCCCAGCTGGGCCAGAGTCGGGGTGCCCCACCCCCGCCCACCTACTATGCACCTCTCTCACACACACACCGTACGTGACCTTATCTCTCTCGCTCTCCTTCTCCTCACGGACGCGCGCCGCCGTTGTACTGCAGCCCGACGCTACTCCGGCCGCCGCCAGCTATATTCGGTGTCATCGCACACCAGCCCAACTTCTCCACCTTGTCCTCCCTTGATTCCCCACTTCTGTGGTGCCTCCCCGCTCTCTCCATCACGCCACTAGTTAACCTAGCTGTGAGGGTCGGCGGTGTTGCCGACACGATTCCGAGCTGGTGCGGCTGCGGCCTACTCCCATCCCTAGCACCGGAGGGACGATGCCACAGGGTAACCCCGGCACACTCAATCTGCTGCCTAGTATTCTTGCGATGATGGTGGATAGTGGTGATGCTCCTGGGACTGCTTCTTCCTCCGACACCGATGAGATGGCAGTGTCTGCAACCCCGGCGTCGGTCTTTTCATCTAATTCATCTATTCTGCTCCCAGCATTGACTACTGCATCAACCTTGGCTCCAAATCAGGTAATTCTTTTGTGACTGGCTTTCGAGTCGATGTGCTGTGTTGGTTGAAGAACTATGAGAATGGTGATATTCAATTGTGAGTTCGGGGTTATGGTGTTGCTAGGAGTTTGGTCATATGCTAGTATAATTTGTTTGCATAGTTAGGTTAGAATTTATCTAGCTAGTCTCCTATTAATTCTATGATGAAATAAGGAATGTTGGTGATTAGTTTTATTAACTATGGTACTGCTTGGTTCAAGTTATGCTTCCTAGAGCAATTGAGATTGCTCCTGTAATTCTCTAGATGAGTATCTAGCTCCGTTGGATAGTTTTCCCTTTGTTTTTATATACAAACCTAGTATTCCTAGCTAGGTTCTACTGTGGCTATATGTATTAATTGATGCTCATTACATATGTAAGTACATATAATGTACTATTAAGATGTGCAAGAGTATATTGGAAGCTATGGGAAATGGTATGAGTTTTCTTGTTAATTTGGTATAAGCCATTTCCCCTGTTATAATGTTGGAGCACAAGCAAATGCTCCTATTTTACTTGTCTGAACCTACTTTCATTAATTAGGCTAGTAAATGGAACATTGTCTATTATATTACTACATGTCCTGGTAGCTTTTATGATCATAAGTAAATAGATCAACATTTCTTAAGTGGTATGATCATTTCTACCAAAGGATGGAGATGGTCCACATACACTCACATATATATTTCAAGAAATGTGTAGATGATGCATTGAAGTATGTATTCCTATATAGCCAAATTTGCTATTCCTACTAGCTAGTTGTGCTTTAATCACATATAAGATATACTTGGAGAACTGAACCTATGGTTCAGTAATGATTTAAAATGTTCTCTAAAAAGGTTGCTATTGAACTATATGATTCCTAGGGAACTAAACTAGGAAGATGATCTGGAAGTTTTCATTTGGTGGTTGGTAAATGGAACAGAAGCATGTTGCCTTATTAGTCATGTTGCCAACTAACTAGAGTGGCTTTTGTTAGCTATAACACTCTACTGTGGTGCCTCAATTGAGTGTGCACAATAGGGATGCATAACAACATGATCTGCTGCTTTATTACGAACTAAGGATGAAATATTAGCTGCCAATGATGCTCTAGTCCGAGGCTTTGATCCTAAATAAGAATAGATACAACTGGTGCCTAAAAGTTCTATGATGAGTCAAGCATAGCATCACTATGCCAATATGAGAACAATCTCAACTTTCCCAAACATCTTTTCTAATTGAACTGATAAGAACATATTTTTATGACTCATTTATCAGGGTGACTACATACCAATGTGTAGCTATTGTACTGCATCTTGGCTTCTTGATCTACTTGTTGTTAGCTTGAGGATCGGTTGATGTGAATCATCCCCTTCTAGTATTACCGTCTTGCACATGAGCAGCTTGTTCATGGGTGTCCTATGCTCCTGCTATGGACCTTCTTCTCCTGGATATGCTTTTATCCTTCTTCTAGAAATCCTTGTATAGTTATCTTGCTTCTAGCTCTACCATATGATCATGGAGTTGTTCTTGTTGTGTTCACGGAATCAGCTAGCAAGATAGTGAGATAGTGGAGCTGGTTTTGCTAACATATGCCCTATGCTTGTGTGCTACTGTGTGAGTACTAGAAAGCTGCCGGTAAGCTAATCTACTAGTTATATACTATTGGGTATGCCTTGGGGTGGTGACTCCCCGTTTGCATTCTTACAAACTGATGGTTATCTCCATGGCCAAACAAGTCGCCAATTTGATTTTCTCCACTCCCTGTGTAAGTATGTGTGGTGGTGAATACTTACTACCTCTTTTGGACTTTGCTTTGATCTACTATTGGTAACTCTATTCGGTTGGCTTAAGGATAGAAACTATGCACTGCAATTATTTTGACTGTTAGTGTCAAAGTACATTCTTTTTCCCTTTTCATCACTTTATTTAAATTTTCCTCTATACTAAACCTAATTAAATCTAGAGGGTAACAACTGATGCCTAAACCTGATTGGATCCACAACTTATTGCCTCTCTACTTACAGTTGCCTATTTGTCTCCAATTCAAGTGTATAGAGTATTTATGGATCCATGTCCAAGATTGTTGCCTCTTCTAATTGCCCTCTAGGTTTAACAATGGATCTTGGAAGTTCTTTCCAATGTCCCCAAATTAGGTTTAAACTATAATCTGCCTCACCTCTGGTGGGGCAACAACTTAACATAACCCATTGTTTCTTCTTGGCTGGATTTGTTGGTTTCACAGGAATGGAGATCCAGAAGTACACGTCTTAGAAGCTTAGTATTTAGGATTTTCCTTACTTTGTAATATTTTAGTTTTCTACATTGAAAATTCTATCAAAGGTTGTAAATAAATTCATATGAGTAACAATATCTCTTTTTGTAATATTTTATTCCTGATTTATTTATCTTCTTATTGTAAGGAAATGTGGTATTGTTTGTTTGTAAAAACATTGGTATTCTTTACTCTTAATTGTATTTCATTTATTATATGGTTAAACATTATTGTAATTCAATTTACTTAATTGGTTATATATATTATTTACTTAATATTGGTATATTCTAAATTCCAAAGTATTCAAATTTGAAATTCAAATCTCAATTTCAAATATGAATTGAATTGTCTCCCAATCACGAAATTATAGTAGACGGCATGTCGAAATCCATAGCACTTGCACTAATGTTTCCATCAGAACAAGAGAGATCTCGATCCCTCAGCTCTTTTAGCTCTACGCGAAAATTCCCCGGATTTTTCTTATGCATGAATGCAATGCACACACCTGATCTCAGTTTATTTCTAAGCTCTAACGCTGGGATGTTACAATTCTACCACCAGCTTGAAAGATGCTGCGTCACCACACCCACTTGGATATGTGTGTGTGTATTAGTGTGCATCATTGTGGTTTTGGAAAAAGTACACATGGATTGATGCCACTCTAGCATGTGGTGTCCAACAATGTCCAGGAAGCCTAGCAGCATGCTGGGATTCAACCGCAACATGCATTCTTCCACTAGTTTGAAAGATGCTGGATCACCACACCCACATGGATGTGTGTGTATGAGTGTGCATCATTGTGGTTTGGGAATAGTACACATGGAATGATGCCACTCTAGCATGTGGTGTCCAAAAATGTCCAGAAACCCTAGCAGCATACTAGGATTCAACTGCAAGATGCATATTACCACCAGTTTGAAAGATGATGCATCACCACACCCACCTGGATGTGTGTATGAGTGTGCATCATTGTGGTCTTGGAAAGAGTACACATGGAATGATGCCACTCCAGCATGTTGTGTCCAACAATGTCCAAGAACCATAACAACATGCTAGGATTCAACCGCAACATGCATTCTACCACCAGTTTGAAAGATGCTACATCATCGCATCCACTGGGATGTGTGTGTATGAGTGTGCATCATTATGGTTTTGTAAAAGTACACATGGAATGATGGCACTCCATCATATGGTGTCCAACAATGTCTAGGAACCCTAGCAACATGCAGGGATTCAATCGCAGCATGCATTCTACCACCAATTTGAAAGATGTTTCATCACCACACCCACTTGTATGTGTGTGTGTATGAGTGTGCATCATTGTGGTTATCGAAAAGTATACATGCAATCATGCCACTCCAGCATGTGGTGTCCAACAATGTCCAAGAACTCTAGCAGCATGGTGGGATTCAACCGCAACATGCATTCTACCACCAGTTATAAAGATGCTGCATCACCACACCCACTTGGATGTGTGTGTATGAGTGTGCATCATTGTAGTTTTGGAAAAGTACACATGGAATGATGCTACTCCAGCATGTGGTGTCCAAAAATGTCCAGGAACCCTAGCAGCATGTTGGGATTGAACCGATGCATGCATTCTACCACCAGTTTGAAAGATGCTATATCACCACAACCACTTTGAAGTGTGTGTGTGCATCATTGTGGTTTGGAAATGTACACATGGAATGATGCCACTCTAGCATGTGGTGTCCAACAATGTCTAGGAACCCTAGCAACACGATGGGATTCAACTACCTACATCATGCATTCTACCACCAGTTTGAAAGATGCTGCATCACTAGACCCACTTGGATGTGTGTGTTTGTATGAGTGTGCATCATTGTGGTTTTGGAAAAGTACACATCGAATGATGCCACTCCAGCATGTGGTGTCCAACAATATCCAGGAACCCTAGGAGCATGCTGGGATTCAACTGCAACATGCATTCTACCACCAGTTTGAAAGATGCTGCATCACCACACTCACTTGGATATGTGTGTATATGAGTGTGCATCATTGTGGTTTTAGAAAAGTACACATGGAATGATGCCACTATAGCATTTGGTGTCCAAAAATGTCTAGGAACCATAGCAGCATTCTAGGATTCAACCGTAACATGCATTCTACCACCAGTTTGAAAGATGCTACATCACCACACCCACTTGGATGTGTGTGTGTGAGTGTGCATCATTGTGGTTTTGGAAAAGTACACTTGGAATGATGCCACTCCAGCATGTGGTGTCCAACAATATCCAGGAACCCTAGGAGCATGCTGGGATTCAACTGCAACATGCATGCTACCACCAGTTTGAAAGATGCTGCATCACCACACCCACTTGGATATGTGTGTGTATATGAATGTGCATCATTGTGGTTTTGGAAAAGTACACATGGAATGATGTCTCTACAACATTTGGTGTCCAAAAATGTCCAGGAACCATAGCAGCATTGTAGGATTCAACCGCAACATGCATTCTACCACCAGTTTGAAAGATGCTACATCACCAAACCCACTTGGATGTGTGTGTATGAGTGTGCATCATTATGGTTTTGGAAAAGTATACACGGAATGATGCCACTCTAGCATGGTTTGTCCAACAATGTCCATGAACCCTAGAAGAATGCTGGGATTCAACTACAACATGCATTCTACTACTAGTTTGAAAGATGCTGCATCACCACACCCACTTGGATGTTTGTGTGTGTATGAGTGAGCATCATTGTGGTTTTGGAAAAGTATACATGGAATGATGCCACTCCAACATGTGGTGTCCAACAATATCCAGGAACCCCAGCAGCATGTTGGAATTCAACCACAACATGCATTTTACCACTAGTTTGAAAGATGTTGCATCACCACACCCACTTGGATGTGTTTGTGTGTGTGCATCATTGTGGTTTTGGAAAAAGTACACATAGAATGATGCCACTCCATGTGGTGTCCAACAATGTCTACAAACCCTAGCAGCATGCTGGGATTCAACTTCAGCATGCATTCTACCATCAGTTTGAAATATGTTGCATCACCACACCCACTTGGATGTGTGTGTATGAGTGTGCATCATTGTGGTTTTGGAAAAGTACATATGGAATGATGCTACTCCAGCATGTGGTGTCCAAAAATGTCCAGGAACCCTAGCAGCATGTTGGGATTCAACCGATGCATGCATTCTACCACCAGTTTGAAAGATGCTATATCACCACAACCACTTCGATGTGTGTGTGTGCATCATTGTGGTTTGGAAATGTACACATGGAATGATGCCACTCTAGCATGTGGTGTCCAACAATGTCTAGCAACCCTAGCAACACGATGGGATTCAACTACCTACAACATGCATTCTACCACCAGTTTTAAAGATGCTGCATCACTAGACCCACTTGGATGTGTGTGTGTATGAGTGTGCATCATTGTGGTTTTGGAAAAGTACACATGGAATGATGCCACTCCAGCATGTGGTGTCCAATAATATCCAGGAACTCTAGGAGCATGTTAGGATTCAACTACAACATGCATTCTACCACCAGTTTGAAAGATGTTGCATCACCACACCCACTTGGATATTTGTGTGTATATGAGTGTGCATCATTGTGGTTTTAGAAAAGTACACATGGAATGATGCCACTACAGCATTTGGTGTTCAAAAATGTCCAGGAACCATAGCAGCATTCTAGGATTCAACCGCAACATGCATTCTACCACCAGTTTGAAAGATGCTACATCACCACACCCACTTGGATGTGTGTGTGAGTGTGCATCATTGTGGTTTTGGAAAAGTACACATGGAATGATGCCACTCCAGCATGTGGTGTCCAACAATATCTAGGAACCCTTGGAGCATGCTGGGATTCAACTGCAACATGCATTCTACCACCAGTTTGAAAGATGCTACATCACCACACCCACTTGGATATGTGTGTGTATATGAGTGTGCATCATTGTGGTTTTGGAAAAGTACACATGGAATGATGCCACTACAACATTTGGTGTCCAAAAATGTCCAGGAACCATAGCAGCATTGTAGGATTCAACCGCAACATGCATTCTACCACCAGTTTGAAAGATGCTACATCACCAAACCCACTTGGATGTGTGTGTATGAGTGTGCATCATTATGGTTTTGGAAAAGTACACACGGAATGATGCCACTCTAGCAGGGTTTGTCCAACAATGTCCATGAACCCTAGAAGCATGTTGAGATTCAACTGCAACATGCATTCTACTACTAGTTTGAAAGATGCTGCATCACCACACCCACTTGGATGTTTGTGTGTGTATGAGTGTGCATCATTTTGGTTTTGGAAAAGTATACATGGAATGATGCCACTCCAACATGTGGTGTCCAACAATCTCCAGGAACACTAGCACCATGCTGGAATTCAACCACAACATGCATTTTACCACTAGTTTGAAAGATGTTACATAACCACACCCACTTGGATGTGTTTGTGTGTGTGCATCATTGTGGTTTTGGAAAAAGTACACACAAAATGATGCCACTCCATGTGGTGTCCAACAATGTCTACAAACCGTAGCAACATGCTGGGATTGAACTCCAGCATGCATTCGACCACCAGTTTGAAAGATGCTGCATCACCACACCCACTTGGATGTGTGTGTGTGTGAATGAGTGTGCATCATTGTGGTTTTGGAACCCTGTCCAGCCCACGATTGCAACCCGGTCGTGGACCACCCTAGCACCGCCTATGCCTCTACGCCATGTCCAGAGCACGCCAGTGCGCCATGCCCGACCAGCCCCGCCAGCTCGCGCCTTGCCCTCACCGCGCACGCGCAGCCTCGCCATGATCACACCACCCCTGTTCGCTGCCGCACGACCCGCAGCTGATGCACGCTGCCACAAGCACCTCTGCCTCCGCTCAGAGCGGCGCACGCACCAGACTAAACCACGCCGCCACACGCTGCGCCTTTAAGTCCGTGAGAACCGCCAGGGAGCATCGCACCATCCTACGCCCTCGCCCATGCCGTTAGCTATCTGTAGCGACGCCACCGTCGAGCTCACCACCGCACCGCTCGGTCCCCTCGTCGAGCTATAAAATGAGGCCACCCCCGCCTCCATTCTGCACACCACTCGACTCCCCACTCCTCACTGACCTTCCCCACCTCTCCCCAGAGCAAGGCGAGCACCACCACGCCGGAATTTCACCGGAGTCCGCCGCTGCTGGAGGAGAAGGGCGTCGTCGATTCCGACCACCCCGAGCCCTGCCGTGACCGCGCCTCACCTCGCCGTTGTCTACCTCATCGTTTCCCCCTGTCGCCGAGCCTAGCTGGAGCCCAGGTGAGCCCCGAGAGACCCCCACCGCTGCAATAGGTTTAGCTCGTCGCCGGAGCTGTTCGTCGTCGACGATGACCCTCAGCCGTTGGATTAGAATTAGATCGCAGCGCACAGATTGAAAGATACCGTTTAGCGTATAGTGAGTCACTGACCAGTGGACCCCCTCTGTCAGCCGCGTGCTGCTCTGTGCTATGCAGTTGGGCCGGCCCGTTTAGCATTCCCGCCCAGGCCTGGAAATTCAAATAAGGATTTTCCTTTTTAGGTTAAATCCTATTCTATCCACTTATTCAAAAATCAATTCAGAGAGATTCACTTAACCAAATTGCATGATTCAAATTTTGTTAGGAAGATAATTAAAATATCTATCCAGGCCCATTGGAGTTAGATCATTTGGAGTTAGAGATAATTTTTAGTAAAAATAACAAGACAAAGACTTTTGCGACTTCAAACATTATTCAAAAATCAACCATAATAGCTTTTGAGTTGATTCCAACTCTCAAAAATCACATTTGATAATACCTATCTGATATGTAATAATATTTAGGTTTGCATGCAGTGACATTGGACTAGTACCAAAAGAATGCAATTAGAGCATTTCTAGTCACTTTAAATCATTTAAATGATAATCTTAAACTTTATAAAATGAGACCAACCCTTTAAATCACATTTCCATGTATTAGAATATGTGGTGATGACATGTGTCCGCATGATCCAATATTTTATTTGGAGAATATTAAATCTTAATTAATTTCAATGAGTAGAAATTACTTTTCTCAAAATCCACTAAATAAAACTAGTCTTTAATTCATGTGATGATTGTGATGATGCTAGATCATCAAGTATGAACCTTAGTGTGCTAAACAGACTAGTTAAGTATTGTTTGGTGATTGTGTACCCCATATTCCTTTATAGACGATAGTACCGACCAAGGATACGAGGAGGAGGAGTTCTACCTTGAAGAAGACGAAGAAAACTTCAATCACTGCACCAATCAAGGCAAGCTAGAATTATACAAGATGACCTAAGCAAGATGCATTAGGCATGCTTGGTTATACTTTTGAGTTATACCTACCCCAAGTTTTACTTGCAAGCTTTACTCTTTTACTTTACCAAAGTTCTTTACTATTAGTTAAGTGCTTTGTGATGTTTTGGAAAGATAGTATAGATAGCATAAAGTGTATAAAACTAGGCCTATACTAGATGTCATTATATGGCATGAGATTGAGATTAACATCCCTCATTAGTGAACACTCTTAACTTAGTGGCTAGTGCTAAGCATAAAACTTGATCACTTTAGATGGGAATACTTGGTGAAAATGATTATGAAAACCTTGGAATGATGAGTCATTCTATTGAGATGTTTTGACATGTGCTGAGAAACACAAATGGATTTTGATGATGAAAATGTTGAGGCATGAGCCTTAGCCCTTTATAAAAACTGATGGTTGGGTTCGGATGCGATACCATTCTAATTTTACCGTATAACCACAATACTTGAATTGGTAAGGCTTAGCTGGAAGTTTATATGCATTAGTATGGGTTCCCTCGTGGAGGAGGTTTGAGCTGAGGCTACCTCTGATGTCCACCTATGCAGTGCCCAGGATGGCAGATGGCCATGGCTGGGAGGCCAAGCTCATAGGGGAGGTGCCTATACTAGAGTGTGTAATTGAAAGGTTATGATTGATTATCCGCATACTAAGTATGATGATTCAGGGTTATCCCTGATGGATGTATCGAATTTTGTGGTGAAAGTGTACCACCTCTTTATAGTGTCAAACTATTCGAATAACCGCGTCCACGGTCATGGACAGTTGGAGTGGCCATACTGTTCCGTCGTCAGATGTTTTCAAAATGACTTGTGAAGTGAAGTATGATTTTGACTTGACCACAACAGGGTTGTGAATATGGAAACTAGGTTCCCAACTTAAAGTGATTTAGACCTTTTACTTAGTTTTCTTTACTTCTGAACTCAGTTTAGATAAATCTAGCTTTTTGCAAATAAACTTAGAGCTTAGGATTCCTACTAGAACCACCTTACTTGTTAGTGATAGTTTGCGAGTACTTAAAGAGTACTCATGGCTTTGTCCCTGGCTATTCCCGTGGCCAGACTATGAGGAGGACTGCCAGGAGGAAGGACATCAGGACGGCTACGACAACTAGGATCATCTCCCATCATCAGCATTGCCTGTGACACTGAAGATGGAGCCCACCGCTACGCTTACCGCTGCTTGTTTATATTAAGACTGGATCATGATATCCTTTATTTGTGTACGACCTTATTATGGTTTGTAATGGATGATTTACTCTGATATCCAATCTGTTATGTCTCGCAAAAATGGTAATCCTGGGATTGCGATGTATGGCATAACAGGCATCTAGGATTAAAAATCCGGGTGTTGACATCAACCTTAGCTCTATCCACTTCAATTCCCTTACCTGATACCTTAAGTCCAAGGACTATACTTTCTTTCACCATAAAATGGCACTTCTATTAGTTTAGAACAAGATTGGTTTCTTTGCAACGCTGCAAAACACTTTTGAGATTATCCAAGCAACTAGTAAACAAAGTTCCATAGATAGAAAAGTCATCCATAAATACTTCCATTATTTGTTCTATAAAATCCACAAAAATAGCGGTCATGCATCTTTCAAAAGTAGCTGGAGCATTACATAAACCAAAACGCATACGATGATAAGCATGTAAACCATAAGGACTAATGAAAGTTGTTTTAAGTTGGTCATCAGGATGAACAGCTATTTGAGAAAAACCAGAGTATCCGTCCAAGTAGCAAAAATGAGTGTGGTTTTCTAACCTTTCTAAAGTTTGATCTATGAACGGTAAAGGATAGTGATCTTTCCTACTTTCTTTATTCAATTTCCTGAAATGTATGTACATCCTATGTCCAACAATAGTTCTAGTAGGTATCAATTCATTGTTTTCATTAGGAACAATAGTGAAACTGCCCTTCTTAGGGACACAATGAACCTAACTTACCCATTCACTTTCTTTTACATGATAGATTATACCTGCGTCTAGTAGGCGTACTATTTCTTTTCTTACCACTTCCTTCATTTTGGGCATCAATCTTCTATTAAATTCCGCAACTAGTTTAGCACCTTCCTCCATGAATATTCGATGGACGGTTATCATGGGACTAATACCCTTCAAATCATCCATTGAGTACCCAAAGGCCTTGTGATGCCCTTAAGTATTTTCATGAGTTCTTATTCTTCATCTCCTGAAAGTTTACTACTAATAATAATAGGAAATTTATTTGTATCATCTAAAAATCTGTATTTAAGATTATCTGGTAGAGTCTTCAATTCTGGGGGTGGTAATTCCTCATCCTCTCTCTTTTCTGGCTCTTCAAAAGCCTCATTAGTTGGCGGTCCTAAAATGGGAAGTGAATCAAATTCTCCTTCTAGTTCTTGTAGGGGCTTATCCTCCATAACTATTTCTTCATAATCTAAGTCTTCATTTATTTCTTCTTTTTGATCACTAAAGAAGAGAGCTGCCATTTCCTCAATAGTTTTCTCTTTCTCTTCTACTTGTATTTGTGGAGGCTTATCTTTAAATTTGGAAAAGTGGAATTTTTTTACCGCTTACCCAAGCTTAAGAGACACAATTTCCTTTTTTCAATCAACTTTGGCACCTACATCACTCAAAAATTTTCTTCCAAATATAATTGGGAAAAGAGTGTCACCTGGCATATCAACAACTACAAAATCGATAGGAAAGTTTTTGTTACCAATTGTAACAGTTGCATCTTCAACTACTCCCATTGGAATTCTAAGAGTTTTATTGGCTAACATGATTGTCAAATCAGTATTTTGAATTGTAGCCAGTTCTATTTCTTCTTTTATTTCTAAATAAAAATCATAAGATATAACATTAACTTTGGTGCCAAGATCGCATAAACCATAATGCGAGGTTTCCTTAAATATGTAGGGAAGAATAGGCTTACCCCCATCTTTTACCTTTGTTTTACCTTAAACCAATACGAAAGTCTCTTTATCAAGTTCAACTATGTTATAATGTGCATACATAGCCATAATTGCCTCCTTGGTTACATCTTCATCTTTGGTTTCTTCCAGATGTTCCACCACTTCTGGCATACTTTCCTCTTCCTTCTTCTCCTGTACTACTTTGACCTGTTCATATTCAGAAATATGCTTCTATGCAGTGTTAGGGAAAAGTATCACATATATTGGTTATAGGGAGGCCAGTGTTGCTTTAACTTCTCTTTTCTTCTCAGGTTTGGGTGGTGGATCATAATTGACCAAACACTCTTTTGGAGCTTTGATGTGTTTTGTAAAAGCTTTACCAACTTGCAACACAAGATTTGAATCCAAATAAAGTCCCTTAGATAATTCTTTAACATGGCCCTTTTTATTATAGTCATGAATACAATCATAATTTATTTCTATGCCTCCTTCGCTTCCTAGACCAAAATTCCATGAAACTCTATGGTCGCGAATTCTATTAAGTTAAGCCCAAGCTTTAGTTATAGGAAGATTCATAAAGCCTCCTTCCACGAAAGAGTCTAGTTCAATTTTATTAGGTTCAATTAAACCGCCATAAAAGATATGCAATAAATACCATTCAGGCAAATAATGATGAGGACATAGATTAAGTAAATCTTTAAATCTGATATAAGATCTTACTAGTCCTTCATTAGGACGGTTCCTCCAAGTCATTATAAGACGCCTGATTCCATTTATTTTGATAATGGACAATATTTTGCTAGAAACTCAGAGGCTAAATTATCCCAAGTAGTAGTGGCTTCTGGGGGTAGAGATCTATACCATGAGAGAGCTGTACTAGTCAAAGTCTGACTAAAAAGTTTAACCCTTTCCTCATTAGTGTTATATCCTAGTAATTCAAAAGTGCCACATATATCTTTGAAACATGCAATAAGCTCATATGGACCAGGATCTTCTTCATCCCCAGTAAATTGCTTCTTGTGTAGAATTCCAAGTAATAGAGGATTTATTTCAAACCCCCTTGTCTTCTCGTTGGAGTTGTCTCTTTTATAAATATCATAGGGATTCCCAAAGTGGCTGACTGGGTTGGCACTAGTCATATGCTCAAACTCCATCATGTTGGTGGAAACCTGTAACTCAAAACAAAACTTAGCAAGACAAAAATAAAAAAATAAAAAATAAAAGACCTACAACGCTTAGCTCCCCGGCAACAGCGTCGGAAAATAGCTTGATGTCTACAAGCGCACAGATCGTTTGTAGCTAGTTTCGAAATAAAGATATTGATCCCACAGGGAGCAGGTGTATGAAGTCTAATAACACTTGAAATAAATACTACAATAGAAATGCTAAATAAAGTTCTAAGTGACAAGATAAAATGCGAGTATTGTGTAAAAAGGTGTTTTTTGGTTTTTGTTATAAGAACAACAGCAAGAAAAATAAAACAACTGATCACAGAAAGTAAGTATCACGTATTTAAAAGAGATTGGAACTGCAATAGGGAAAAATGCGTTCTCAAGGAGTAGCGGATACACCTCTAGCATTATAAGGAACTAAGGTAAAGATTATTGTCATGAACATCTCAACTATGTATGTGTGGGAGGAATTCTGTATTTGGACAAATAGGCAGCAACCACTGCTCAAATCATCCTCATAACCACAACAGTCAGCAATTGGCATCAATCAAATTACTGTGCCATTAAGGGACTTAATCCTGTAGGACGTATCCCATGGCATGGATAGTTAATACGTAAGGAGTGCCAACAGCTTTATAGTCACTATAATTGCTAACACACCTCCGTCTACCAACAAGTAGTTCCCTCCATCAAGTCCCCATAAGAGTCAAATATTGAGAGGTCGACTTCTCCCAACATCAAGATGAAGACAATCTAACACATGGTCACAACTATGAATATCATATTAAACTTTATCTTATTTCAATCTCATACTAGGGTTTCTCCATCTCCCCGAGAACTAAAGATCTACTCACACATGGAGGCAACCAACATCATGACAATAACCATGGAATCTATCATAGATGAATAGTACTTGTGTAAATCCACAACGAGTACAAAAATTACAAGAAGATCTAGACAAGATGTAGATGGGATGGAGATGGAGATGATGCTGATGCAGCGGTTGATGATGAAGCTCGATGCCTTAGCCTCACGGATCTGCACAGGGCGAAGATGGATCCCTGGTGGACGAGTTCCCCCTCCAGATGCCTTCTAGAGGTGAGGTTTCGGTGATTTCTGGTTGTTCTGTATGTCGTCTCCCTGATCCAATTGCATGGGGTGAAACTATTTGAGGAGGCGGTGGCGGCGCCAACTATACCGTGGGAACTATACGGCCAGAAATTTTATTGCCGCCTTATAGTGGGTTGTTAAACCGTCTATATGCCTTGATCGCTTCGGGTTTTCTTCTGGTATTATTGATATTTCCCAAATAAGCGATTTAACTTGTTTTTGACTCCTTTTCTCCCTAGTACAACTGCTCCAGGAATTGTGCCAATTATATCCATCATCTGTCCTGATCCTACTGAAAAAAAGACATAAAATGTGCACGCAAACGCCAAAAAATACCAAGATCCTATAACTACAATGCAAAATAGTAATATAAAACATGATGCAATTATGCACTCATCAACAACATGCATTCTACCACCAGTTTGAAAGATGCCGCATCACCACACCTACTTGGATGTGTTTGTGTGTGTATGATTATGCATCATTGTGGTTTTGGAAAAATACACATGGAATGATGCCACTCCATCATGTGCTGTCCAACAATGTCCAAGAATCCTAGCAGCATGCTGGGATTCAACTGCAGCATGCATTCTACCACTAGTTTGAAAGATGTTGCATCACCACACCCACTTGGATGTGTGTGTGTGTGTGTATGGATATTCATCATTATGGCTTTGGAAAATAACACATGGAATGATGCCACTCCAGCATGTGGTGTCCAACAATGTCCAGGAACCCTAGCAACATGATGGGATTCAACCGCAACATGCATTCTACCACCAGTTGAAAGATGTTACATCACCACACCCACTTGGATGTGTGTGTATGAGTGTGCATCATTGTGGTTTTCGAAAAGTACACATGGAATGATGCCACTCCAGCATGTCATGTTCAACAATGTCTAGGAGCCCTAGCATCATCCTAGGATTCAACTACAACATGCATTCTACCACTAGTTTGAAAGATGCTACATAACCACACCCACTTGGATGTGTGTGTATGAGTGTGCATCATTGTGGTTTTAGAAAAGTACACATGGAATGATGCCACCCCAGCATGTGGTGTCCAACAATGTCCAAGAAACCTAGCAGCATGCTAGGATTCAACCGGAGCATACATCTTACCACCAGTTTGAAAGATGATGCATCACCACACCCACTTGGATGTGTTTGTGTGTGTGCATCATTGTGGTTTTCAAATTGTACACATGGAATGATGCCACTCTAGCATGTGGTGTCCAACAATGTCCAATAACCCTAGCAGCATGCTGGGATTCAACTGCAACATGCATTCTACCACCAGTTTGAAATATGCTGCATGACCACACCCACTTGGAAGGGTGTGTGTATGAGTGTGCATCATTGTGGTTTTGGAAAAGTACACATGGAATAATGCCACTCCAGCATGTGGTGTCCAACGATGTCTAGGAACCATAGCAGCATGCTGGGATTCATATGCAGCATGCATTTGACCACTAGTTTGAAAGATGTTGCATCACCACACCCACTTGGATGTGTGTGTATATGTGAATTAGTGTGCATTATTGTGGTTTTGGAGAAGTATACATGGATTCATGCTACTCCAGCTTGTGGTGTCCAACAATGTCCAGGAACCTTAGCGCCATGCTGGGATTCAACTGCAACATGCATTCTACCACCAGTTTGAAATATGCTGCATCACCACACCACTTGGATGTGTGTGTGTATGAGTGTGCATCATTGTGGTTTTGCAAAGTACACATGTAATTATGACACACCAGCCTGTGGTGTCCAACGATGACCAGGAACTATAGCAGCATGCTGGGATTCATATACAGCATGCATTCGACCACTAGTTGGAAAGATGCTGCATCACCATAGCCACTTGGATGTGTGTGTGTGTGTGTGAATGAGTGTGCATTATTGTGGTTTTGGAAAAGTACACATGGAATGATTCTACTCTAGCATGTGGTGTCCAACAATGTCTAGGAACCTTAGCACCATGCTGGGATTCAACCGCAACATGCATTCTTCCACCAGTTTGGAAGATGCTGCATCACCAAACCCACTTGGATTTGTTTGTGTGTGTATGCGTGTCCATCATTGTGGTTTTGTAAAAATACACATGGAATGATGCCACCCCAGCATGTGGTGTCCAACAATGTCCAAGAGCCCTAGCAGCATGCTAGGATTCAACCGCAGCATGCATTTTACCACCAGTTTGAAAGATGATGCATCACCACACCCACTTGGATGTGTTTGTGTGTGTGCATGATTGTCGTTTTAAAATTGTACACATGGAATGATGCCACTCTAGCATGTGGTGTCCAACAATGTCTAGGAACCCTAGAAGCATGCTGGGATTCAACCGCAATATGCATTCTACCACTAGTTTGAAATATGCTGCATGACCACACCCACTTGGATGTGTGTGTGTATGAGTGTGCATCATTGTGGTTTTGGAATAGTACACATGGAATGATGCCACACCAGCATGTGGTGTCCAACAATGTCCAGGAACCGTAGCAGCATGTTGGGATTCATATGCAGCATGCATTCGACCACTAGTTTGAAAGATGCTGCATCACCACACCCACTTGGATGTGTGTGTATATGTGAATTAGTGTGCATTATTGTGGTTTTGGAAAAGTACACATGGAATGATGCCACTCCAGCATGTGGTATCCAACAATGTCCAAGAACCTTAGCACCATGCTAGGATTCAACTGCAACATGCATTCTACCACTAGTTTGAAATATGCTGCATCACCACACCCACTTGGATGTGTGTGTATGACTGTGCATCATTGTGTTTTTGGAAAGTACACATGTAATGATGCCACACCAGCATGTGGTGTCCAACAATGACCAGGAACTATAGCAGCATCCTAGGATTCATATACAACATGCATTCGACCACTAGTTTGAAAGATGCTACATCACCACACCCTCTTGGATGTGTGTGTGTGTGTGAATGAGTGTGCATTATTGTAGTTTTGGAGAAGTACACATGGAATGATTCCACTCTAGAATCTGGTGTCCAACAATGTCTAGGAACCTTAGCACCATGCTGGGATTCAACCGCAACATGCATTCTACCACTAGTTTGGAAGATGCTGCATCACCACACGCACTTGGATGTGTTTGTGTGTGTATGAGTGTGCATCATTGTGGTTTTTGTAAAAATACACATGGAATGATGCCACTCCAGCATCTGGTGTCCAACAATGTCTAGGAACCCTAGGAGCATGCTAGGATTCAACTACAGTATGCATTCTACCACCACTTTGAAAGATGTTGCATCACTACACCCACTTGGATGGGGATTGTTCGTTTGCGGCCCGAAAGTTCCTGGGCGAGTGCATGGCGGTACCCAAGTTCCCTGTAATTGCCGCGTTTCGTAAAGTTGGGCTGCCAACTACTCAGAGGGGCCATTTCAGGCAAACTCATCTCACCCCTGCCAAATACAAACATTACGTTAAACTGCCCCGTGAAGTAGACGGTCGGGACCCACATGTCGGTCATCTGTCCGTGATGCGAGCGCCAACACGACAACCTCTTAGGAAAATCGAGGAACTAAGTGGATTGGATGCATTGACCAATTTCACAAATCCATTCCCTCCTTTCCCCTAGCACCGGCGGTGTCGAAATCCACCCTCCAAGCAGGACGATCCCTTCGGACATTTGACTACCGGTGCCAAGTTGCTGCGCCTAGTCGCTGATCCCGAGCTCCAATGGCGCATGCCGTAGCTTCCATTGCGAGGCTCTAGCCCGCCTCTGCCGCCGACGAGCCGAGCAGCTCGGAGGATGGCAGATCCTACGACCAAGGAAGAAGAAGTTCTGGCTACATGCGGGTGAGCTACCCTTCTCTTTGCTATTCGCACTAATTATAACTGCTAGTTGGATACTGAACCTACCATTGTTTGTTAGCCCAACGCTAACAAACATATTTTCTCCACAGTTTTCAGTCAAGTGGGATCCCCACGGACCATCCTTACGTGGTTACGGTAGTCCTCTTAAGGTACGACTCTAAATAGCAAGGGTGAAGGGCAAGTGGTATGGACACCATTGTATCACGATGGAAGAAGCGCCTGCACAGATCTGCACTATATATGGTATGGTTGCTGCTATGCGTAATCATGATGAATTATGGCCGAAGCAGACTTCAAAGTTCAGCCTCATGGATGAACGTGGCATCATGGTTCTTCTAACGTGTGACAGTCAGCTAATTGGGTTGATGAAAAGGTATGCTTCGGCTTGCCTGTTTGAGCTGAATTGTGATGTACTGGATGTGGAAGCTGCTGCAACTGGGAGTCGCGCTTCTATTCTTGGACAGGGTGGTCGCTCGAATCCAATTAGCTCCTGGTAAGCAAAAGTCTCTTGGGGTTCGCATGTTTGTGCTGAATTGTAATTTTTGTTTTATTTACTCTATAAATATTGGGTAGTTATGCAATAGTCCTGTTTCTTTGACAGGAAGTGCCGCAAGGTTAGAAACATGACAGTCGGGTCAGTAATTTTGCTGCCCGAAGAAGGTAAAAACGAGTGGAAAGATGATGCTGGACACGATTCTGGTGCTGATTGTCCTGGCGATGGAGAGTACGTGAAGCTAAGAAAAATGGCACCGAGGAAGAGGAAGAAGGCAGGAAATGAAGAAGCCAGTGGACATGAAGGCTTGGCACACAGGCTACGGAAGAAGGATGCTGGCAATGAAGATGCATAGTAATGTGTTGAACTTGAACCTATATATGTAATTCGGTTAAATTCTGGAGCTCTGTGTGTGGAACTTTGCTGGGCAAAACAATCTACCCATGTTCTCTGAGTAAAATGTACTGCGACTTAGGGTTTGGAAACGCCCGATTCAGTAGTTGAATCCAAAATTGTGATTGTGCCACTACTATCTGAAAACACGCAGCACCGGTTCCACGATTGCTGAGGGGCAGGATGTCTCCAAATTCGATGGAATGTAAGTGGCACAGAAATAAATTATTTAAGCTGCTACACTCTACGAAGCAGCAACTTATTTCAGCTGCTGCACAATGACATGGCAACATAAACAGCAATGGCAACCGATAATGCCTAGATGAGGAGGAAATCGGTACCATTTTCTGGCCTAATCTTGAGCTCGTCTACCTCACCGCCTCCCTGCTCCTACATCCCCTGCATCTGGCAAAGCTCTCGGATGTCTAGTAACCGGGTGTACGTGCTTCCACTTTATAAATTTTGGTTGTGCCATTTGCATGTGGCACAATCCACGTAGATTACGTTTAAACAAACCACCAATGTCAGAATACCACCATGATCACACAAATGGAAGTAATGCAAGGTTAAAACAGATTAACGGGCGGCCAATTTTTTTTCTCCCTGGGCTCTGGGACCACTAGTTCAGACCTCTAGGTCAACAAGTACAACTATTACAACTTAAAAAAGCACGGAGCTCAAGCTAAATAGAACTAGTTATCACACATCTCCTTGATCTTCCTAATCTTAGCCCGATGCGCATCTTCCTACGAGAGCAAGGATCGAATCGTCTGCTCCTTCCTTTTAGCATCTTCCTTGCACAACTTCAATTGTTTCTCTGCATTTTTCCTCATGCACTTGTCAATACTCATAGTTGTGAACTGTAGGACTTTGGCCTGGTGAAGATCATTCCTTGCTCGAGTCAATTCTTGCTCTACTTTAGCCTTCATGGCCAACGCCACGTCCCTCTCCTTCTCGACTTTGCTAACCTCGTCTTGCACCCTCCTGAGATCTCGGTTAAGCTTGGTCATGTCATCTGGTTCCCATAGCTTCATCTCAACACTATCAAGAAGTGAGCTGAATACGGATTCTTTCAACCTTTCAACTTAACAGTCATTTCCCATAGTTTGTCCAGCGTTTTTGCATCGATTTGGACCACTCTGGATCTACCCATTTGACAACACCGCAAATTCCTCCTTGCATCATTGCAAAATGTCCTTGACACCGTAAAAACCTCCTACCTACGTTTCATCCTTCGAACGCTACAAATTTAGCAGGCACGTATCCATGTTTACATAGCAGAGGTGCCGTCGGCTTGCGCCTACGGCAGGAAGGGAGTGAAGTAGGGAAAGTGGCTTCGAGGGGAAGGAAGAGAAGTACGGGGAGGAAGAGAAGTAATGGGGACGTGACACTGGAATATGGCCCACTAAACTCATGAGTCGTGACACTCGCAACAGGGGAGCGCCCGGTGTTGCCAGTTTGTCCGGAGCAAGCGGGCAGCAACCATGGCAAATCATGCCACAGAACAACCTACTCACGAATCGCTCTCACGAAGACCATCCCAATCGTCGAAGCGCCCCGATCGAACGGTATGTAACAATCTTCATGCAGAACAACTGTGTTAGGGCATGCCTTCTACAAGACTCTGTCTAACGGCCACCACTGGGGGGCTAAGGTTAGGGCTCTCCTAAGGTTAGGATCCATATGTGGTTTATGAGAATAACACACATGCAATGACACTGGTGATATGTGGTTTGTGAAAAGAACACACATGCAATGACTCTAACTTTGGATTGATAAAAGAATAGGCAATACAATTACTCTCGTGGATCCATGTGTGGTTTGTGAAAGAACAGACATTCACTGACTCTAGTTGTGGTTCATGAAAAGAACACATGTGCAATGACTCTAGATGTGGTTTGTGAGAAGAACACACATGCAATGACTCTGGCTGTGGTTCATGAAAAGAAAACACATCCAATGACACTGGTGTATCCTTATGTGGTTTGTGAAAAGAACACGCATGCAATGACTCTGGGTGTGGTTTGTGAAAAGAACACACATGCAATGACATTGGTGGATACATATGTGGTTTGTGAAAAGTACAGATATGCAATGACTCTAGCTGTGGTTTGTGGAAAGAACATACATGCAATGACACTAGCTGTGGTTTGTGAAAATAACACACATGCAATCACACTGGTGTATCCATATGTAGTTTGTGGAAAGAACAAACATGCAATGACTCTAGCTGTGGTTAATGAAAAGAACACACATCCAGTGACACTAGTGGATCCATGTGTGGTTTGTGGAAAGAACAGACATGCAATGACTCTAGCTGTGGTTAATGAAAAGAACAGACATGCAATTACACTGGTGGATCCATCTGTGGTTTGCGAGACGAACACACATGCAATGACACTGGGTGTGGTTCATGAAAAGAATACACATCCAATGACACTGGTGGATCCTTATGTGGTTTGTGAAAAGAACACACATGCAATGACTCTGGGTGTGGTTCATGAAAAGAACACACATCCAATGACACTGGTGGACCCATATGTGGTTTGTGGAAAGAACAGACATGCAATGACTCTAGCTATGGTTTGTGGAAAGAACAGACATGCAATGACTCTAGCTGTGGTTAATGAAAAGAGAAGACATGCAATGGCACTAGTGGATCCATGTGTGGTTTGTGAGAAGAACACACATGCAATGATACAGGGTGTGGTTCATGAAAAGAACACACATCAAATGACACTGGTGGACCCTTATGTGGTTTGTGAAAAGAACACACATGCAATGACTCTAGTTGTGCTTCATGAAAAGAACACACATCCAATGACACTGGTGGATCCATATGTCGTTTGTGAGAAGAACAGAATGCAATGACTCTAGATGTGGTTTGTGAAAAGAACAGACATGCAATGACTTTAGGTATGGTTTGTGAAAAGAACACACATCCAGTGACACTGGTGGATCCATATGTGGATTGTGGAAAGAACAGTCATTCAATGACTATAGCTGTGGTTTCTAAAAAGAACAGACATGCAATGACACTGGTGGATCCATGTGTGGTTTGTGAGAAGAACACACATGCAATGACTTTGGTTGTGGTTCATGAAAAGAAAACACATCCAATGACACTAATGAATCCTTATGTGGTTTGTGAAAAGAACACACATGCAATGACTCTAGGTGTGGTTCCTGAAAAGAACACACATGCAATGACACTGGTGTATCCTTATGTGGTTTGTGAGAAGAAAACACATGCAATGACTCTATCTATGGTTCTTGAAAAGAACACACAGACAATGACACTGGTGGATCCATGTGTGGTTTGTGAAAAGAACAGACATGCAATGACTCTGGGTGTGGTTCATAAAAGGAACACACATCCAATGACACTGAATGTGGTTCATGAAAACAACACACATCCAATGACACTGGGTGTGGTTAATCAAAAGAACAGAAATGCAATGACACTGGTGGATCCATGTGTGGTTTGTGAGAAGAACACACATCCAATGACACTGGGTGTGGTTCATGAAAAGAACACACATCCAGTGACATTGCTGGATCCATATGTGGTTTGTGAGAAGAACAGACATGCAATGACTCTAGCTATGGTTCATGAAAACAACAGACATACAATGACACTAGTGGATCCATTTGTGGTCTGTGAGAAGAATAGACATGCAATGACTCTGGTTGTGGTTCATGAAAAGAAAACACATGCAATGACACTGCATGTGGGTCATGAAAAGAACACACAAGCAATGACACTGGTGCTTCCTTATGTGGTTTGTGAAAAAGAACACACATCCAATGACTCTAGCTGTAGTTTGTGAAAATAACACACATCCAATGACACTAGTGGATCCATGTGTGGTTTGTGGAAATAACAGACATGAAATGACTGTAGCTGTGGTTCATGAAAAGAAAAGACATCCAATGACACTGGTGTATCCTTATTTGGTTTGTGAAGAGAACACACATGCAATGACTCTGGGTGTGGTTCATGAAAAGAATACACATCCAATGACACTGGTGGATCCTTATGTGGTTTTGTGGAAATAACAGACATGCAATGACACTGGTGTAGTTCATGAAAAGAACACACATCCAATGACATTGGTGGATCCATGTGTGGTTTGTGGAAAGAACATACATGCAATTACACTGGTGTGGTTCAGGAAAAGAACACACATCCAATGACACTGGTGGATCCATATGTGGTTTGTGGAAAGAATAGACATGCAATGACACTGGGTGTGGTTAATGAAAAGAACAGACATGCAATGACACTGGTGGATCCATGTGTGGTTTGTGAGAAGAACACCCATGCAATGACACTGGGTGTGGTTCATGAAAAGAACACACATCCAATGACACTGGTGGATCCATTTGTGGTTTGTGAGAATAACAAACATGCAATGACTCTAGCTGTGGTTCATGAAAAGAACAGACATGCAGTGACACAGGTGGATCCTTGTGTGGTTTGTGAGAAGAACACACATCCAATGACTCTGGCTGTGGTTCATGAAAAGAAAACACATCCAATGACACTGGTGTATCCTTATCTGGTTTGTGAAGAGAACACACATGCAATCACTCTGGGTGTGGTTCATGAAAAGAACACACATCCAATGACACTGGTGGATCCTTATGTGGTTTTGTGGAAATAATAGACATGCAATGACACTGGTGTGGTTCATGAAAAGAACACACATCCAATGACACTGGTGGATCCATGTGTGGTTTGTGGAAAGAACAGACATGCAATGACACTGGTGTGGTTGACGAAAAGAACACACATCCAATGACACTAGTGGATCCATATGTGGTTTGTGGAAAGAACAAACATGCAATGACACTGGGTGTGGTTAATCAAAAGAACAAACATGCAATGACACTGGTGGATCCATGTGTGGTTTTTAAAAGGAACACACATGCAATGACACTGGGTGTGGTTCATGAAAAGAACACACATCCAATCACACTTGTGGATCCATATGTGGTTTGTGAGAAGACCAAACATGCAATGACTCTAGCTGTGGTTCATAAAAAGAACAGACATGCAATGACACTGGTAGATCCATGTGTGGTTTGTGAGAAGAACACACATGCAATGACACTCGGTGTGGTTCATGAAAACAACACGCATCCAATGACACTAGTGGATCCTTATTTGGTTTGTGAAAAGAACACAGATGCAATGACTCTAGCTGTGGTTTATGAAAATAACACACATCTAATGACACTGGTGGATCCATGTGTGGTTTGTGAGAAGAACACACATGCAATGACACTGGGTGTGGTTCATGAAAAGGACACACATCAAATGACACTGGTGGATCCTTATGTGGTTTGTGAAAAATAACACACATGCAATGACTCTAGCTGTGGTTCATGAAACGAAAACACATCCAATGACAATGGTGTATCCTTCTGTGGTTTGTGGAAAGAACAGACATGCAATGACTCTAGATGTGGTTCATGAAAAGAACACACATGCAATCACACTGGTGGATCCATGTGTGGTTTGTGGAAAGAACAGACATGCAATGACACTTGTGTGGTTCATGAAAAGATTAGACTTGCAATGACACTGGTGGATCCATGTGTGGTTTGTGAGAAGAATACACATGCAATGACACTGGTGTGGTTCATGAAAAGAACACACATCCAATGACACTGGTAGATCCATGTGTGGTTTGTGAGAAGAACACACATGCAATGACACTCGGTGTGGTTCATGAAAACAACACACATCCAATGACACTAGTGGATCCTTATTTGGTTTGTGAAAAGAACACAGATGCAATGACTCTAGCTGTGGTTTATGAAAATAACACACATCTAATGACACTGGTGGATCCATGTGTGGTTTGTGAGAAGAACACACATGCAATGACACTGGGTGTGGTTCATGAAAAGGACACACATCAAATGACACTGGTGGATCCTTATGTGGTTTGTGAAAAATAACACACATGCAATGACTCTAGCTGTGGTTCATGAAACGAAAACACATCCAATGACAATGGTGTATCCTTCTGTGGTTTGTGGAAAGAACAGACATGCAATGACTCTAGATGTGGTTCATGAAAAGAACACACATGCAATCACACTGGTGGATCCATGTGTGGTTTGTGGAAAGAACAGACATGCAATGACACTTGTGTGGTTCATGAAAAGATTAGACTTGCAATGACACTGGTGGATCCATGTGTGGTTTGTGATAAGAATACACATGCAATGACACTGGGTGTGGTTCATGAAAAGAACACACATCCAATGACACTGGTAGATCCATGTGTGGTTTGTGAGAAGAACACACATGCAATGACACTCGGTGTGGTTCATGAAAACAACACACATCCAATGACACTAGTGGATCCTTATTTGGTTTGTGAAAAGAACACAGATGCAATGACTCTAGCTGTGGTTTATGAAAATAACACACATCTAATGACACTGGTGGATCCATGTGTGGTTTGTGAGAAGAACACACATGCAATGACACTGGGTGTGGTTCATGAAAAGGACACACATCAAATGACACTGGTGGATCCTTATGTGGTTTGTGAAAAATAACACACATGCAATGACTCTAGCTGTGGTTCATGAAACGAAAACACATCCAATGACAATGGTGTATCCTTCTGTGGTTTGTGGAAAGAACAGACATGCAATGACTCTAGATGTGGTTCATGAAAAGAACACACATGCAATCACACTGGTGGATCCATGTGTGGTTTGTGGAAAGAACAGACATGCAATGACACTTGTGTGGTTCATGAAAAGATTAGACTTGCAATGACACTGGTGGATCCATGTGTGGTTTGTGAGAAGAATACACATGCAATGACACTGGGTGTGGTTCATGAAAAGAACACACATCCAATGACATTGGTGGATCCTTATGTGCTTTGTAAAAAGAACACACATGCAATGACTCTAGCCATGGTTTATGAAAAAAAACACATCCAATGACACTGGTGGATCCATATGTGGTTTGTGGAAAGAACAGACATGCAATGACTCTAGCTGTGGTTTGTGAAAAGAACACACATGCAATGACTCTAGCTATGGTACATGAAAAGAACACACATCCAATGACAATGGTGGATCCTTATGTGGTTTGTGAAAAATAACACACATGCAATGGCTCTAGCTGTGCTTTGTGAAAATAACACACATCCAATGACATTGGTGGATCCATGTGTGGTTTGTGGAAATAACAGACATGAAATGACTCTAGCTGTGGTTCATGAAAATAAAACACATCCAATGACACTAGTGTATCCTTATGAGGTTTGTGAAGAGAACACACATGCAATGACTCTGGGTGTGGTTCATGAAAAGAACACACATCCAATGACACGGGTGGATCCATGTGTGGTTTTGTGGAAATAACAGACATGCAATGACACTGGTGTGGTTCATGAAAAGAACGCACATCTAGTGACACTGGTGGATCCATGTGTGGTTTGTGGAAAGAACATACATGCAATGACACTGGTGTGGTTCATGAAAAGAACACACATCCAATGACACTGGTGGATTCATGTGTGGTTTGTGGAAAGAACAGACATGCAATGACACTGGTGTGGTTCAGGAAAAGAACACACATCCAATGACACTAGTGGATCCATATGTGGTTTGTGGAAAGAATAGACATGCAATGACACTGGGTGTGGTTCATGAAAAGAACACATATCCAATGACACTAGTGGATCCATATGTGGTTTGTGAGAAGAACAGACATGCAATGACTCTAGCTGTGGTTCATGGCAAGAACAGACATGCAATGACACTGGTGGATCCAAGTGTGGTCTGTGAGAAGAACACACATGCAATGACTCTGGCTGTGGTTCATGACAAGAAAACACATCCAATGACACTGGTGTATCCTTATGTGGTTTGTGAAGAGAACACACATGCAATGACTCTGGGTGTGGTTCATGAAAAGAAAGCACATCCAATGACACTACTGGATCCTTATGTCGTTTTGTGGAAATAACAGACATGCAATGACACTGGTGTGGTTCATGAAAAGAACATACATCCAATGACACTGGTGGATCCGTGTGTGGTTTGTGGAAAGAACAGACATGCAATGACACTGGTGGATCCGTGTGTGGTTTTTGGAAAGAACAGACATGCAATGATACTGGTGTGGTTCAGGAAAAGAACACACATCCAATAACACTGGTGGATCCATATGTGGTTTGCGGAAAGAACAAACATGCAATGACACTGGGTGTGGTTAATGAAAAGAACAGACATGCAATGACACTGGCGGATCCATGTGTGGTTTGTGAGAAGAACACACATGCAATGACACTGGGTGTGGTTCATGAACTGAACAGACATGCAATGAGACTAGTGGATCCATGTATGGTTTGTGGAAAGAACAGACATGCAATGACATTTGTCTGTTTCATGAAACGAGTAGACATGCAATGACACAGGTGGATCCATGTGTGGTTTGTGAGAAGAATACATATGCAATGACACTGGGTGAGGTTCTTGAAAAGAACACACATCCAATGACACTAGTGGATCCATATGTGGTTTGTGAGAAGAACAGACATGCAATGACTCTAGCTGTGGTTCATGAAAAGAACAGACATGCAATGACACTGGTGGATCCAAGTGTGGTCTGTGATAAGAACACACATGCAATGACTGTAGTTGTGGTTTATGAAAAGAACACACATCCAATGACACTGGTGGATCCATATGTGGTTTGTGGAAAGAATAGACATGCAATGACTCTCGCTGTGGTTTGTGAAAAGAACACACATGCAATGAATCTAGCTATGGTTCATGAAAAGAACACACATCCAGTGACACTAGTGGATCCATATGTGGTTTGTGGAAAGAACAGACATGCAATGACTCTAGCTGTGGTTTGTGAAAAGAACACACATGCAATGACACTGGTGGATCCATGTGTGGTTTATGAGAAGAACACACATGCAATGACACTAGGTGTGGTTCATGAAAAGAACACACATCCAACGACACTAGTGTATCCTTATGTGGTTTGTGAGAAGAATAGACATGCAATGACTCTAGCTATGGTTCATGAAAAGAGCAGACATGCAATGACACTGGTGGATCCATGTGTGGTTGGTGAGAAGAACAGACATGCAATGACTTTGGCTACGGTTCATGAAAAGAACACACATCCAATGACACTGGTGGATCCATATGTGGTTTGTGGAAAGAACAAACATGCAATGACTCTAGCTGTGGTTCATGAAAAGAACAGACATACAATGACACTAGTGGATCCATGTGTGGTTTGTGAGAAGAACAGACATGCAATGACTCTGGCTATGGTTCATGAAAAGAAAACACATGCAATGACACTGGGTGTGGTTCATGAAAAGAACACACATCCAATGACACTGGTGGATCCTTATGTGGTTTGTGAAAAGAATAGACATACAATCACTCTAGCTGTGGTTCATGAAAATAACACACATCCAATCGCACTCGTGGATCCATGTGTGGTTTGTGGAAAGCACAGACATGCAATGACTCTAGCTGTGGTTTGTGAAAAGAATAGACATGCAATGACACTGGTGGATCCATGTGTGGTTTGTGAGAAGAACACACATGCAATGACTCTGGTTGTGGTTCATGAAAAGAAAACACATCCAATGACACTGGTGTATCCTTATGTGGTTTGTGAAAATAACACACATGCAATGACTCTGGGTGTGGTTCATGAAAATAACACACATCCAATGACACTGGTGGATCCAAGTGTGGTTTTGTGGAAATAACAGACATGCAATAACACTGGTTTGGTTCATGAAAAGAACACACATCCAATGACACTAGTGGATACATGTGTGGTTTGTGGAAACAACAGACATGCAATGACACTTGTGTGTTACATGAAAAGAACACACATCCAATGACACTAGTGGATCCATATCTGGTTTGTCGAAAGAACATACATGCAATGACACTGGGTGTGGTTAATGAAAAGAACAGGCATGCAATGACACTGGTGGATCCATGTGTGGTTTTTGAGAAAAGAACACACATGCAATGACACTGGGTGTGGTTCATGAAAAGAACACACATCCAATGACACTAGTGTATCCTTATGTGGTTTGTGAGAATAACAGACATGCAATGACTCTAGATGTGGTTCATGAAAAGAACAGACATGCAATGACTCTAGCTGTGGTTCATGAAAGAACAGACATGCAATCACACTGGTGGATCCATGTGTGGTTTGTGGAAAGAACATACATGCAATGGCACTGGTGTGGTTCATGAAAAGAGAACACATGCAATGAAACTTGTGGATCCATGTGTGGTTTTTGAGAAGAACACACATGCAATGACACTAGGTGTGGTTCATGAAAAGAAAACACATCCAATGACACTGGTGGATCCTTATGTGGTTTGTGAAAAGAACACACATGCAATGACTCTAGCTGTGGTTCATGAAATGAACACACATCCAATGACACTGGTGGATCCATATGTGGTTTATGGAAAGAACAAACATGCAATGACTCTAGTTGTTGTTTGTGAAAAGAACACACATACAATGTCTCTAGCTGTGGTTCATGAAAAGAACATACATCCAATGACACTAGTGGATCCATATGTGGTTTGTGGAAAGAACAGACATGCAATGACTCTGGCTGTGGTTCATGAAAAGAACAGACATGCAATGACACTGGTGGATCCATGTGTGGTTTGTGAGAAGAACACACATGTAGTGACACTGGGTGTGGTTCATGAAAAGAACACACATCCAATGACACTGGTGTATCCTTATCTGGTTTGTGAGAAGAACAGAATGCAATGACTCTACTTGTGGTTTATGAAAAGAACAGGCATGCAATGACACTGGCGGATCCATGTGTGGTTTGTGAGAAGAACAGACATGCAATGACTCTGGCTATGGTTCATGAAAAAACACACATCCAATGACACTGGTGGATCCATATGTGGTTAGTGGAAAGAATATACATGTAATGACTCTAGCCGTGGTTCATGAAAAGAACAAACATGCAATGACACTGGTGGATCCATGTGTGGTTTGTGGGAAGAACAGACATGCAATGACTCTAGTTGTGGTTCATGAAAAGAAAACCCATGCAATGACACTGGGTGTGATTCATGAAAAGAACACATATGCAATGACACTCGTGGATCCATGTGTGGTTTGTGGAAAGAACAGACATGCAATGACTCTAGCTGTGGTTAATGAAAAGAGCAGACATGCAATGACACTGGTGGATCCTTGTGTGGTTTGTGGAAAGAACAGACATGCAATGACTCTAGCTTTCGTTCATGAAAAGAATAGACATACAATGACACTGGTGGATCCATGTGTGGTTTGTGGGAAGAACAGACATGCAATGACTCTGGTTGTGGTTCATGAAAAGAAAAGCCATGCAATGACGCTGCATGTGGTTCATGAAAAGAACACACGTGCAATGACACTGGTGAATCCATGTGTGGTTTGTGGAAAGAATAAACATGCAATGACTCTAGCTGTGGTTAATGAAAAGAGCAGACATGCAATGACACTGGTGGATCCATGTGTGGTTTGTGAGAAGAACACACATGGAATGTCAATGGGCGTGGTTCATGAAAAGAACAGACATGCAATGACACTGGTGGATCCATGTGTGGTTTGTGAGAAGAACACACATGTAGTGACACTGGGTGTGGTTCATGAAAAAACACACATCCAATGACACTGGTGTATCCTTATCTGGTTTGTGAGAAGAACAGAGTGCAATGACTCTAGTTGTGGTTTATGAAAAGAACACGCATGCAATGACACTGGTGGATCCATGTGTGGTTTGTGAGAAGAACAAACATGCAATGACTCTGGCTATGGTTCATGAAAAGAACACACATCCAATGACACTGGTGGATCCATATGTGGTTAGTGGAAAGAATATACATGTAATGACTCTAGCTGTGGTTCATGAAAAGAACAAACATGTAATGACACTAGTGGATCCATGTGTGGTTTGTGGGAAGAACAGACATGCAATGACTCTGGCTGTGGTTCATGAAAAGAAAACCCATGCAATGACACTGGGTGTGATTCATGAAAAGAACACATATGCAATCACACTCGTGGATCCATGTGTGGTTTGTGGAAAGAACAGACATGCAATGACTCTAGCTGTGGTTAATGAAAAGAGCAGACATGCAATGACACTGGTGGATCCTTGTGTGGTTTGTGGAAAGAACAGACATGCAATGACTCTAGCTTTCGTTCATCAAAAGAACAGACATACAATGACACTGGTGGATCCATGTGTGATTTGCGGGAAGAACAGACATGCAATGACTCTGGTTGTGGTTCATGAAAAGAAAACCCATGCAATGACGCTGCATGTGGTTCATGAAAAGAACACACGTGCAATGACACTGGTGAATCCATGTGTGGTTTGTGGAAAGAATAAACATGCAATGACTCTAGCTGTGGTTAATGAAAAGAGCAGACATGCAATGACACTGGTGGATCCATGTGTGGTTTGTGAGAAGAACAGACATGGAATGTCACTGGGCGTGGTTCATGAAAAGAACACACATCAAATGACACCGGTGGATCCTTATGTGGTTTGTGACAAGAACACACATGCAATGACTCTAGCTGTGGTTCATGAAAATAACACACATACAATGACACTGGTGGATCCATATGTGGTTTGTGGGAAGAATAGACATGCAATGACTCTAGTTGTGGTTTGTGAGAAGAACACACATGCAATGACACTGGGTGTGGTTCATGAAAAGAACACACATCATATGACACTGGTGGATCCTTTAGTGGTTTGTGAAAACAACAAACATGAAATGACTCTAGATGTGGTTTGTGAAAAGAACACACATCCAGTGACACTGATGGATCCATATGTGGTTTGTGGAAAGAACAGACATGCAATGACTCTAGATGTGGTTTGTGAAAAGAACAGACATGCAATGACACTGGTGGATCCATGTGTGGTTTGTGAGAAGAAAACACATGTAATGACTCTGGCTATGGTTCATGAAAAGAAAACACATCCAATGACACCGGTGTATCCTTATGTGATTTGTGAAAATAACACACATGCAATGACTCTGGTGTGTTTCATGAAAAGAACACACATGCAATGACAATAGTGTATCCTTATGTGGTTTGTGAGAAGAACACACATGCAATGACTCCAGCTGTGGTTAATGAAAAGAACACACATACAATGACACTGGTGGATCCATGTGTGGTTTGTGAAAAGAACAGACATGCAATGACTCTAGGTGTGGTTCATCAAAAGAACACACATCCAATGAAACTGGGTGTGGTTCATGAAAACAACACACATCCAATGACACTGGGTGTGGTTAATGAAAAGAACAGACATGCAATGACACTGGTGGATCCATGTGTGGTTTGTGATAAGAACACACATGCAAGGACACTGGGTGTGGTTCATGAGAAGAACACACATCTAGTGACACTAGTGGATCCATATGTGGTTTGTGAGAAGAACACACATCTAGTGACACTAGTGGATCCATATGTGGTTTGTGAGAAGAACAAATATGCAATGACTCTAATTGTGGTTCATGAAAAGAACAGACATATAATGACACAAGTGGATCCATGTGTGGTTTGTGAGAAGAACAGACATGCAATGACTCTGGCTTTGGTTCATGAAAAGAAAACACATGCAATGACACTGGGTGTGGTTCATGAAAAGAACACATATGCAATGACACTAGTGGATCCTTATGTGGTTTGTGAAAAATAACACACATGCAATGACTCTAGCTATTGTTTGTGAAAAGAACACACATCCAATGACACTGGAGGATCCGTGTGTGGTTTGTGGAAATAACAGACACGCAATGACTCTAGCTGTGGTTTTTGAAAAAAACAGACATGCAATGACACTGGTGGATCCATGTGTGGTTTGTCGAAAGAACATACAGCAATGACACTGGGTGTGGTTAATGAAAATAACAGACATGCAATGACACTGGTGGATCCATGTGTGGTTTGTGAGAAAAGAACACACATGGAATGACACTGGGTGTGGTTCATGAAAAGAACACATATCCAATGACACTAGTGTATCCTTATGTGGTTTGTGAGAATAACAGACATGCAATGACTCTAGATGTGGTTCATGAAAAGAACAGACATGCAATGACTCTAGGTGTGGTTCATGAAAGAACAGACATGCAATCACACTGGTGGATCCATGTGTGGTTTGTGGAAAGAACATACATGCAATGGCACTGGTGTGGTTCATGAAAAGAGAACACATGCAATGACACTTGTGGATCCATGTGTGGTTTTTGAGAAGAACACACATGCAATGACACTAGGTGTGGTTCATGAAAAGAAAACACATCCAATGACACTGGTGGATCCTTATGTGGTTTGTGAAAAGAACACACATGCAATGACTCTAGGTGTGGTTCATGAAAAGAACACACATCCTATGACACTGGTGGATCCATATGTGGTTTGCGGAAAGAACAAACATGCAATGACTCTAGTTGTTGTTTGTGAAAAGAACACACATGCAATGACTCTAGCTGTGGTTCATGAAAAGAACATACATCCAATGACACTAGTGGATCCATAGGTGGTTTGTGGAAAGAACAGACATGCAATGACTCTGGCTGTGGTTCATGAAAAGAACAGACATGCAATGACACTGGTGGATCCATGTGTGGTTTGTGAGAAGAACACACATGTAGTGACACTGGGTGTGGTTCATGAAAAGAACACACATCCAATGGCACTGGTGTATCCTTATCTGGTTTGTGAGAAGAACAGAATGCAATGACTCTAGTTGTGGTTTATGAAAAGAACAGGCATGCAATGACACTGGTGGATCCATGTGTGGTTTGTGAGAAGAACAGACATGCAATGACTCTGGCTATGGTTCATGAAAAGAACACACATCCAATGACACTGGTGGATCCATATGTGGTTAGTGGAAAGAATATACATGTAATGACTCTAGCTGTGGTTCATGAAAAGAACAAACATGCAATGACATTGGTGGATCCATGTGTGGTTTGTGGGAAGAACAGACATGCAATGACTCTGGCTGTGGTTCATGAAAAGAAAACCCATGCAATGACACTGGGTGTGATTCATGAAAAGAACACATATGCAATGACACTGGTGGATCCATGTGTGGTTTGTGAGAAGAACACACATGGAATGTCACTGGGCGTGGTTCAAGAAAAGAACACACATCAAATGACACCGGTGGATCCTTATGTGGTTTGTGACAAGAACACACATGCAATAACTCTAGCTGTGGTTCATGAAAATAGCACACATCCAATGACACTGGTGGATCCATATGTGGTTTGTGGGAAGAATAGACATGCAATGACTCTAGTTGTGGTTTGTGAGAAGAACACACATGCAATGACACTGGGTGTGATTCATGAAAAGAACACACATCATATGACACTGGTGGATCCTTAAGTGGTTTGTGAAAACAACAGACATGCAATGACTCTAGATGTGGTTTGTGAAAAGAACACACATCCAGTGACACTGGTGGATCCATATGTGGTTTGTGGAAAGAACAGACATGCAATGACTCTGGCTATGGTTCATGAAAAGAAAACACATCCAATGACACCGGTGTATCCTTATGTGATTTGTGAAAATAACACACATGCAATGACTCTGGTGTGTTTCATGAAAAGAACACACATGCAATGACAATAGTGTATCCTAATGTGGTTTGTGAGAAGAACACACATGCAATGACTCTAGCTATGGTTAATGAAAAGAACACACATACAATGACACTGGTGGATCCATGTGTGGTTTGTGAAAAGAACAGACATGCAATGACTCTAGGTGTGGTTCATCAAAAGAACACACATCCAACGAAACAGGGTGTGGTTCATGAAAACAACACACATCCAATGACACTGGGTGTGGTTCATGAAAAGAGCAGACATGCAATGACATTGGTGGATCCATGTGTGGTTTGTGATAAGAACACACATGCAATGACACTGGGTGTGGTTCATGAGAAGAACACACATCTAGTGACACTAGTGGATCCACATGTGGTTTGTGAGAAGAACACACATCTAGTGACACTAGTGGATCCATATGTGGTTTGTGAGAAGAACAAATATGCAATGACTCTAATTGTGGTTCATGAAAAGAACAGACATATAATGACACAAGTGGATCCATGTGTGGTTTGTGAGAAGAACAGACATGCAATGACTCTGGCTTTGGTTCATGAAAAGAAAACACATGCAATGACACTGGGTGTGGTTCATGAAAAGAACACATATGCAATGACACTAGTGGATCCTTCTGTGGTTTGTGAAAAATAACACACATGCAATGACTCTAGCTATTGTTTGTGAAAAGAACACACATCCAATGACACTGGAGGATCCGTGTGTGGTTTGTGGAAATAACAGACACGCAATGACTCTAGCTGTGGTTTTTGAAAAAAACAGACATGCAATGACACTGGTGGATCCATGTGTGGTTTGTGAGAAGAACACACATGCAATGACTATAGTTGTGGTTCATGAAAATAAAACACATCCAATGACACTGGTTTATCCTTATGTGGTTTGTGGAAATAACACACATGCAATGACTCTGGGTGTGGCTCATTAAAAGAACACACATCCAATGACACTAGTGGATCCAAGAGTGGTTTTGTGGAAATAACAGACATGCAATGACACTGGTGTGGTTCATGAAAAGAACACACATCCAATGACATTGGTGGATCCATGTGTGGTTTGTGGAAAGAACAGACATGCAATGACACTGGTGTGGTTGAGGAAAAGAACACACATCCAATGACACTAGTGGATCCATATGTGGTTTGTGGAAAGAACAAACATGCAATGACACTGGGTGTGGTTAATCAAAAGAACAAACATGCAATGACACTGGGTGTGGTTAATGAAAAGAACAGACATGCAATGACACTGGTGGATGCATGTGTGGTTTGTGATAAGAACACACATGCAATGACACTAGGTGTGGTTCATGAAAAGAACACACATCCAATGATACTGGTGGATCCATATGTGGTTTGTGAGAAGAACAAACATGCAATGGCTAGCTGTGGTTCATGAAAAGAACAGACATGCAATGACACTAGTGCATCCATGTGTGGTTTGTGAGAAGAACACACATGCAATGACATTGGGTGTGGTTCATGAAAAGATCACACATCAAACGACACTGGTGGATCCTTATGTGGTTTGTGAAAATAACACACATGCAATGGCTCTAGCTGTGGTTCATGAAAAGAACATACATCCAATAACACTGGTGGATCCATGTGTGGTTTGTGGGAAGAACAGACATGCAATGACTCTGGCTGTGGTTCATGAAAAGAAAACACATGCTGTGACACTTGGTGTGGTCCATGAAAACAACACACATGCAATGACACTTGTGGATCCATGTGTGGTTCATGAAAAGAACACACATGCAATGACACTGGTGTGGTTAATGAAAAGAGCAGACATGCAATGACAATGGTGGATCCATGTGTGGATTGTGAGAAGAACACACATGCAATGACACTAGGTGTGGTTCATGAAAAGAACACACATGAAATGACACTGGTGGTTCCATATGTGGTTTGTGGAAAGAATAGACATGCAATGACACTAGTTGTGGTTCATGAAAAGAACAGACATGCAATGGATCTAGCTGTGGTTTGTGAAAATAACACACATCTAGTGACACTGGTGGATCCATATGTGGTTTGTGAGAAGAACAGACATGCAATGACTCTAGCTGTGGTTTGTGATCAAAACAAACATGCAATGACACTGGTGTGGTTCATGAAAAGAACACACATCCAATGACACTGGTGAATCCATATGTGGTTTGTAGAAAGAACGGACATGCAATGACACTGGGTGTGGTTAATGAAAAGAACAAACATGCAATGACACCTGTGGATCCATGTGTGGTTTGTGAGAAGAACACACATGCAATGACACTGGGTGTGGTTCATGAAAAAAACACACATCCAATGACACTGGTGGATCCATATGTGGTTTGTGAGAAGAACAGACATGCAATGACTAGCTGTGGTTCATGAAAAGAACATACATGCAATGACACTAGTGGATCCATGTGTGGTTTGTGATAAGAACACACATGCAATGACACTGGCAGTTGTTCATGAAAAGAAAACACATCCAATGACAATGGTGTATCCTTATGTGGTTTGTGGAAACAACAGACATGCAATGACTCTAGCTGTGGTTCATGAAAAGAATACACATGCAATCACAGTGGTGGATCCATGTGTGGTTTGTGGAAAGAACAGACATGCAACAACACTTGTGTGGTTCATGGAAAGAGCAGACATGCAATGACACTGGTGGATCCATGTGTGGTTTGTGAGAAGAACACACTTGTAATGACACTGGTGTGATTCATGAAAAGAACACACATCAAACGACACTGGTGGATTCTTATGTGGTTTCTGAAAAGAACACACATGCAATGAATCTAGTTGTGGTTCATGAGAAGAACACACATCCAATGACACTGGTGGATCCATGTGTGGTTTGTGGGAAGAACAAACATGCAGTGACTCTAGCTGTAGTTCATGAAAAGAACACACATGCACTCACACTGGTGGATCCATGTGTGGTTTGTGGAAAGAACAGACATGCAATGACACTTGTGTGGTTCATGAAAAGAGCAGACATGCAATGACACTGTTGGATCCAGGTGTGGTTTGTGAGAAGAACACACATGCAATGACACTGAGTGTGGTTCATGAAAAGAACACACATCAAATGACACTGGTGGATCCATATGTGGTTTGTGGAAAGAATAAACATGAAATGACTCTAGTTGTGGTTTGTGAAAAGAACAGACATGCAATGACACTGGTGGATCCATGTGTGGTTTGTCAGAAGAACACACAAGCAATGACTCTGGTTATGGTTCATGAAAAGAAAACACATCCAATGACACTGGTGTATCCTTATGTGGTTTGTGAAGAGAACACACATGCAATGACTCTGGGTATGGTTCATGAAAAAGAACACACATCCAATGACACTAGTGGATCCTTATGTGGTTTTGTGGAAATAACAGACATGCAATGACACTGGTGTGGTTCATGAAAATAACATACATCCAATGACATTGGTGGATCCATGTGTGGTTTGTGGAAAGAAAAGACATGGAATGACACTGGTGTGGTTCATGAAAAGAACACACATCCAATCACACTGGTGGATCCATATGTGGTTTGTGGAAAGAACAGACATGCAATGACACTGGGTGTGGTTAATGAAAAGAACAGACATGCAATGACCGGTGGATCCATGTGTGGTTTTGGAAGAACACACATGCAATGACACCGCTCTGGTTCATAAAAAGAACACACATCCAATGACACTGGTGTATCCTTATGTTGTTTGTGAGAATAACAGACATGCAATGACTCTAGCTGTGGTTCATGAAAAGAACAGACATGCAATCACACTGGCCGATCCATGTGTGGTTTATGGAAAGAACAGATATGCAATGATGCTGGTGTGGTTCCTGGAAACAGAAGACATGCAATGACACTGGTGGATCCATGTGTGGTTTATGAGAAGAACACACATGCAATGACCCTGGGTGTGGTTCATGAAAAGGACACACATCCAATGACAATGGTGGATCCTTATGTGGTTTGTGAAAAGAATACACATGCAAGGACTCTAGCTATGGTTCATGAAAAGAACACACATCCAATGACACTGGTGGATCCGTATGTGGTTTGTGGAAAGAACAAACATGCAATGACTGTAGTTGTGGTTTGTGAAAAGAACACACATGCAATGACTCTAGCCATGGTTCATCAAAAGAACACACATCTAGTGACACTAGTGGATCCATGTGTGGTTTGTGAGAAGAACATACATGCAATGACTCTGGCTTTGGTTCATGAAAAGAAAACACATGCAATGACACTGGGTGTGGTTCATGAAAAGAACACATATGCAATGACACTAGTGGATCCTTATGTGGTTTGTGAAAAATAACACACATGCAATGACTATAGCTGTTGTTTGTGAAAAGAACACACATCCAATGACACTGGAGGATCCATGTGTGGTTTGTGGAAAGAACAGACATGCGATGACTCTAGCTGTGGTTTGTGAAAAAAAAGCAGGACATGACTTTGGTGGATCCATGTGTGGTTTGTGAGAAGAACACACATGCAATGACTCTAGTTGTGGTTCATGAAATTAAAACACATCCAATGACATTGGTTTATCCTTATGTGGTTTGTGGAAAGAACACACATGCAATGACTCTGGGTGTGGCTCATTAAAAGAACACAGATCTAATGACACTAATGGATCCAAGAGTGGTTTTGTGGAAATAACAGACATGCAATGACACTGGTGTGGTTCATGAAAAGAACACTTATCCAATGACATTGGTGGATCCATGTGTGGTTTGTGGAAATAACAGACATGCAATGACACTGGTGTGGTTCATGAAAAGAACACACATTCAATGACACAGGTGGATCCATATGTGGTTTCTAGAAAGAACAGACATGCAATGACACTGGGTGTGGTTAATGAAAAGAATAGACATGCAATGACACTGGGTGTGGTTAATGAAAAGAACAGACATGCAATGACACTGGTGGATGCATGTGTGGTTTGTGAGAAGAACACACATGCAATGACACTAGGTGTGGTTCATGAAAAGAACACACATCCAATGATACTGGTGGATCCATATGTGGTTTGTGAGAAGAACAGACATGCAATGACTAGCTGTGGTTCATGAAAAGAACAGACACGCAATGACACTAGTGCATCCATGTGTGGTTTGTGAGAAGAACACACATGCAATGACATTGGGTGTGGTTCATGAAAAGAACACACATCAAACGACACTGGTGGATCCTTATGTGGTTTGTGAAAATAACACACATGCAATGACTCTAGCTGTGGTTCATGAAAAGAACATACATCCAATAACACTGGTGGATCCATGTGTGGTTTGTGGGAAGAACAGACATGCAATGAATCTGGCTATGGTTCATGAAAAGAAAACACATGCTGTGACACTAGGTGTGGTTCATGAAAACAACACACATGCAATGAAACTTGTGGATCCATGTGTGGTTCATGAAAAGAAGACACATGCAATGACACTGGTGTGGTTAATGAAAAGAGCAGACATGCAATGACAATGGTGGATCCATGTGTGGATTGTGAGAAGAACACACATGCAATGACACTAGGTGTGGTTCATGAAAAGAACACACATGAAATGACACTGGTGGATCCATATGTGGTTTGTGGAAACAATAGACATGCAATGACACTAGTTGTGGTTCATGAAAAGAACAGACATGCAATGGATCTAGCTGTGGTTTGTGAAAATAACACACATCCAGTGACACTGGTGGATCCATATGTGTTTTGTGATAAGAACAGACATGCAATGCCTCTAGCTGAGGTTTGTGATCAAAAGCAGGACATGCAATGACTTGGTGTGGTTCATGAAAGAACACACATCCAATGACACTGGTGGATCCATATGTGGTTTCTAGAAAGAACGGACATGTGCATTGACACTGGGTGTGGTTAATGAAAAGAACAAACATGCAATGACACTGGTGGATCCATGTGTGGTTTGTGAGAAGAACACACATGCAATGACATTGGGTGTGTTTCATGAAAAAAACACACATCCAATGACACTGGTGGATCCATATGTGGTTTGTGAGAAAACAGACATGCAATGACTAGGTGGTTCATGAAAAGTACAGACATGCAATGACACTAGTGGATCCATGTGTGGTTTGTGAGAAGAACATACATGCAATGACACTGGCTGTTGTTCATGAAAAGAAAACACATCCAATGACAATGGTGTATCCTTATGTGGTTTGTGGAAAGAACAGACATGCAATGACTCTAGCTGTGGTTCACGAAAAGAATACACATGCAATCACAGTGGTGGATCCATGTGTGGTTTGTGGAAAGAACAGACATGCAACAACACTTGTGTGGTTCATGGAAAGAGCAGACATGCAATGACACTGGTGGATCCATGTGTGGTTTGTGAGAAGAACACACTTGTAATGACACTGGGTGTGGTTCATGAAAAGAACACACATCAAACGACACTGGTGGATTCTTATGTGGTTTGTGAAAAGAACACACATGCAATGAATCTAGTTGTGGTTCATGAGAAGAACACACATCCAATGAACCACATCCAATGACACTAGTGGATCTATGTGTGGTTTGTGGGAAGAACAAACATACAATGACTCTAGCTGTAGTTCATGAAAAGAACACACATGCACTCACACTGGTGGATCCATGTGTGGTTTGTGGAAAGAACAAACATGCAATGACACTTGTGTGGTTCACGAAAAGAGCAGACATGCAATGACACTGGTGGATCCAGGTGTGGTTTGTGAGAAGAACACACATGCAATGACACTGAGTGTGGTTCATGAAAAGAACACACATCAAATGACACTGGTGGATCCATATGTGGTTTGTGGAAAGAATAGACATGAAATGACTCTAGTTGTGGTTTGTGAAAAGAACAGACATGCAATGACACTTGTGGATCCATGTGTGGTTTGTGAGAAGAACACACAAGCAATGACTCTGGTTGTGGTTCATGAAAAGAAAACACATCCAATGACACTGGTGTATCTTTATGTGGTTTGTGAAGAGAACACACATGCAATTACTCTGGGTATGGTTCATGAAAAAGAACACACATCCAATGACACTGGTGGATCCTTATGTGGTTTTGTGGAAATAACAGACATGCAATGACACTGGTGTGGTTCATGAAAATAACACACATCCAATGACATTGGTGGATCCATGTGTGGTTTGTGGAAATAAAAGACATGGAATGACAATGGTGTGGTTCATGAAAAGAACACACATCCAATGACACTGGTGGATCCATATGTGGTTTGTGGAAAGAACAGACATGCAATGACACTTGGTGTGGTTAATGAAAAGAACACACATGCAATGACCTTTGGTGGATCCATGTGTGGTTTGTGAGAAAAACAGACATGCAATGACTCTGGCGTGGTTCATGAAAAGAAACCCATGCAATGACACTGGTGTGATTCATGAAAAGAACACATATGCAATGACCTTTGGTGGATCCATGTGTGGTTTGTGAGAAGAACACACATGGAATGTCCTTTGGGCGTGGTTCAAGAAAGAACACACATCAAATGACACGGTGGATCCTTATGTGGTTTGTGACAAGAACACACATGCAATAACTCTAGCGTGGTTCATGAAAATAGCACACATCCAATGACCTTTGGTGGATCCATATGTGGTTTGTGGGAAGAATAGACATGCAATGACTCTAGTTGTGGTTTGTGAGAAGAACACACATGCAATGACTTGGGTGTGATTCATGAAAAGAACACACATCATATGACACTGGTGGATCCTTAAGTGGTTTGTGAAAACAACAGACATGCAATGACTCTAGATGTGGTTTGTGAAAAGAACACACATCCAGTGACACTGGTGGATCCATATGTGGTTTGTGGAAAGAACAGACATGCAATGACTCTGGCTATGGTTCATGAAAAGAAAACACATCCAATGACACCGGTGTATCCTTATGTGATTTGTGAAAATAACACACATGCAATGACTCTGGTGTGTTTCATGAAAAGAACACACATGCAATGACAATAGTGTATCCTAATGTGGTTTGTGAGAAGAACACACATGCAATGACTCTAGCTATGGTTAATGAAAAGAACACACATACAATGACACTGGTGGATCCATGTGTGGTTTGTGAAAAGAACAGACATGCAATGACTCTAGGTGTGGTTCATCAAAAGAACACACATCCAACGAAACAGGGTGTGGTTCATGAAAACAACACACATCCAATGACACTGGGTGTGGTTCATGAAAAGAGCAGACATGCAATGACATTGGTGGATCCATGTGTGGTTTGTGATAAGAACACATGCAATGACACTGGGTGTGGTTCATGAGAAGAACACACATCTAGTGACACTAGTGGATCCACATGTGGTTTGTGAGAAGAACACACATCTAGTGACACTAGTGGATCCATATGTGGTTTGTGAGAAGAACAAATATGCAATGACTCTAATTGTGGTTCATGAAAAGAACAGACATATAATGACACAAGTGGATCCATGTGTGGTTTGTGAGAAGAACAGACATGCAATGACTCTGGCTTTGGTTCATGAAAAGAAAACACATGCAATGACACTGGGTGTGGTTCATGAAAAGAACACATATGCAATGACACTAGTGGATCCTTCTGTGGTTTGTGAAAAATAACACACATGCAATGACTCTAGCTATTGTTTGTGAAAAGAACACACATCCAATGACACTGGAGGATCCGTGTGTGGTTTGTGGAAATATGAGACCATAATGACTCTAGCTGTGGTTTTTGAAAAAAACAGACATGCAATGACACTGGTGGATCCATGTGTGGTTTGTGAGAAGAACACACATGCAATGACTATAGTTGTGGTTCATGAAAATAAAACACATCCAATGACACTGGTTTATCCTTATGTGGTTTGTGGAAATAACACACATGCAATGACTCTGGGTGTGGCTCATTAAAAGAACACACATCCAATGACACTAGTGGATCCAAGAGTGGTTTTGTGGAAATAACAGACATGCAATGACACTGGTGTGGTTCATGAAAAGAACACACATCCAATGACATTGGTGGATCCATGTGTGGTTTGTGGAAAGAACAGACATGCAATGACACTGGTGTGGTTGAGGAAAAGAACACACATCCAATGACACTAGTGGATCCATATGTGGTTTGTGGAAAGAACAAACATGCAATGACACTGGGTGTGGTTAATCAAAAGAACAACATGCAATGACACTGGGTGTGGTTAATGAAAAGAACAGACATGCAATGACCCTGGTGGGATGCATGTGTGGTTTGTGATAAGAACACACATGCAATGACACTAGGTGTGGTTCATGAAAAGAACACACATCCAATGATACTGGTGGATCCATATGTGGTTTGTGAGAAGAACAAACATGCAATGGCTAGCTGTGGTTCATGAAAAGAACAGACATGCAATGACACTAGTGCATCCATGTGTGGTTTGTGAGAAGAACACACATGCAATGACATTGGGTGTGGTTCATGAAAAGATCACACATCAAACGACACTGGTGGATCCTTATGTGGTTTGTGAAAATAACACACATGCAATGGCTCTAGCTGTGGTTCATGAAAAGAACATACATCCAATAACACTGGTGGATCCATGTGTGGTTTGTGGGAAGAACAGACATGCAATGACTCTGGCTGTGGTTCATGAAAAGAAAACACATGCTGTGACACTTGGTGTGGTCCATGAAAACAACACACATGCAATGACACTTGTGGATCCATGTGTGGTTCATGAAAAGAACACACATGCAATGACACTGGTGTGGTTAATGAAAAGAGCAGACATGCAATGACAATGGTGGATCCATGTGTGGATTGTGAGAAGAACACACATGCAATGACACTAGGTGTGGTTCATGAAAAGAACACACATGAAATGACACTGGTGGTTCCATATGTGGTTTGTGGAAAGAATAGACATGCAATGACACTAGTTGTGGTTCATGAAAAGAACAGACATGCAATGGATCTAGCTGTGGTTTGTGAAAATAACACACATCTAGTGACACTGGTGGATCCATATGTGGTTTGTGAGAAGAATAGACATGCAATGACTCTAGCTGTGGTTTGTGATCAAAACAAACATGCAATGACACTGGTGTGGTTCATGAAAGAACACATCCAATGACCTGGTGAATCCATATGTGGTTTGTAGAAAACGGACATGCAATGACACTGGGTGTGGTTAATGAAAAGAACAAACATGCAATGACACCTGTGGATCCATGTGTGGTTTGTGAGAAGAACACACATGCAATGACACTGGGTGTGGTTCATGAAAAAAACACACATCCAATGACACTGGTGGATCCATATGTGGTTTGTGAGAAGAACAGACATGCAATGACTAGCTGTGGTTCATGAAAAGAACATACATGCAATGACACTAGTGGATCCATGTGTGGTTTGTGATAAGAACACACATGCAATGACACTGGCAGTTGTTCATGAAAAGAAAACACATCCAATGACAATGGTGTATCCTTATGTGGTTTGTGGAAACAACAGACATGCAATGACTCTAGCTGTGGTTCATGAAAATAATACACATGCAATCACTGGTGGATCCATGTGGTTTGTGGAAAGAAACGGACATGCAACAACACTTGTGTGGTTCATGGAAAGAAGCGGACATGCAATGACCTTTGGTGGATCCATGTGTGGTTTGTGAGAAGAACACACTTGTAATGACACTGGTGTGATTCATGAAAAGAACACACATCAAACGACACTGGTGGATTCTTATGTGGTTTCTGAAAAGAACACACATGCAATGAATCTAGTTGTGGTTCATGAGAAGAACACACATCCAATGACACTGGTGGATCCATGTGTGGTTTGTGGGAAGAACAAACATGCAGTGACTCTAGCTGTAGTTCATGAAAAGAACACACATGCACTCACACTGGTGGATCCATGTGTGGTTTGTGGAAAGAACAGACATGCAATGACACTTGTGTGGTTCATGAAAAGAGCAGACATGCAATGACACTGTTGGATCCAGGTGTGGTTTGTGAGAAGAACACACATGCAATGACACTGAGTGTGGTTCATGAAAAGAACACACATCAAATGACACTGGTGGATCCATATGTGGTTTGTGGAAAGAATAAACATGAAATGACTCTAGTTGTGGTTTGTGAAAAGAACAGACATGCAATGACACTGGTGGATCCATGTGTGGTTTGTCAGAAGAACACACAAGCAATGACTCTGGTTATGGTTCATGAAAAGAAAACACATCCAATGACACTGGTGTATCCTTATGTGGTTTGTGAAGAGAACACACATGCAATGACTCTGGGTATGGTTCATGAAAAAGAACACACATCCAATGACACTAGTGGATCCTTATGTGGTTTTGTGGAAATAACAGACATGCAATGACACTGGTGTGGTTCATGAAAATAACATACATCCAATGACATTGGTGGATCCATGTGTGGTTTGTGGAAAGAAAAGACATGGAATGACACTGGTGTGGTTCATGAAAAGAACACACATCCAATCACACTGGTGGATCCATATGTGGTTTGTGGAAAGAACAGACATGCAATGACACTGGGTGTGGTTAATGAAAAGAACAGACATGCAATGACACTGGTGGATCCATGTGTGGTTTGCGAGAAGAACACACATGCAATGACACTGGCTATGGTTCATAAAAAGAACACACATCCAATGACACTGGTGTATCCTTATGTTGTTTGTGAGAATAACAGACATGCAATGACTCTAGCTGTGGTTCATGAAAAGAACAGACATGCAATCACACTGGCCGATCCATGTGTGGTTTATGGAAAGAACAGATATGCAATGATGCTGGTGTGGTTCCTGGAAACAGAAGACATGCAATGACACTGGTGGATCCATGTGTGGTTTATGAGAAGAACACACATGCAATGACCCTGGGTGTGGTTCATGAAAAGGACACACATCCAATGACAATGGTGGATCCTTATGTGGTTTGTGAAAAGAATACACATGCAAGGACTCTAGCTATGGTTCATGAAAAGAACACACATCCAATGACACTGGTGGATCCGTATGTGGTTTGTGGAAAGAACAAACATGCAATGACTGTAGTTGTGGTTTGTGAAAAGAACACACATGCAATGACTCTAGCCATGGTTCATCAAAAGAACACACATCTAGTGACACTAGTGGATCCATGTGTGGTTTGTGAGAAGAACATACATGCAATGACTCTGGCTTTGGTTCATGAAAAGAAAACACATGCAATGACACTGGGTGTGGTTCATGAAAAGAACACATATGCAATGACACTAGTGGATCCTTATGTGGTTTGTGAAAAATAACACACATGCAATGACTATAGCTGTTGTTTGTGAAAAGAACACACATCCAATGACACTGGAGGATCCATGTGTGGTTTGTGGAAAGAACAGACATGCGATGACTCTAGCTGTGGTTTGTGAAAAAAACAGACATGCAATGACACTGGTGGATCCATGTGTGGTTTGTGAGAAGAACACACATGCAATGACTCTAGTTGTGGTTCATGAAATTAAAACACATCCAATGACATTGGTTTATCCTTATGTGGTTTGTGGAAAGAACACACATGCAATGACTCTGGGTGTGGCTCATTAAAAGAACACAGATCTAATGACACTAATGGATCCAAGAGTGGTTTTGTGGAAATAACAGACATGCAATGACACTGGTGTGGTTCATGAAAAGAACACTTATCCAATGACATTGGTGGATCCATGTGTGGTTTGTGGAAATAACAGACATGCAATGACACTGGTGTGGTTCATGAAAAGAACACACATTCAATGACACAGGTGGATCCATATGTGGTTTCTAGAAAGAACAGACATGCAATGACACTGGGTGTGGTTAATGAAAAGAATAGACATGCAATGACACTGGGTGTGGTTAATGAAAAGAACAGACATGCAATGACACTGGTGGATGCATGTGTGGTTTGTGAGAAGAACACACATGCAATGACACTAGGTGTGGTTCATGAAAAGAACACACATCCAATGATACTGGTGGATCCATATGTGGTTTGTGAGAAGAACAGACATGCAATGACTAGCTGTGGTTCATGAAAAGAACAGACACGCAATGACACTAGTGCATCCATGTGTGGTTTGTGAGAAGAACACACATGCAATGACATTGGGTGTGGTTCATGAAAAGAACACACATCAAACGACACTGGTGGATCCTTATGTGGTTTGTGAAAATAACACACATGCAATGACTCTAGCTGTGGTTCATGAAAAGAACATACATCCAATAACACTGGTGGATCCATGTGTGGTTTGTGGGAAGAACAGACATGCAATGAATCTGGCTATGGTTCATGAAAAGAAAACACATGCTGTGACACTAGGTGTGGTTCATGAAAACAACACACATGCAATGAAACTTGTGGATCCATGTGTGGTTCATGAAAAGAAGACACATGCAATGACACTGGTGTGGTTAATGAAAAGAGCAGACATGCAATGACAATGGTGGATCCATGTGTGGATTGTGAGAAGAACACACATGCAATGACACTAGGTGTGGTTCATGAAAAGAACACACATGAAATGACACTGGTGGATCCATATGTGGTTTGTGGAAACAATAGACATGCAATGACACTAGTTGTGGTTCATGAAAAGAACAGACATGCAATGGATCTAGCTGTGGTTTGTGAAAATAACACACATCCAGTGACACTGGTGGATCCATATGTGTTTTGTGAGAAGAACAGACATGCAATGCCTCTAGCTGTGGTTTGTGATCAAAACAGACATGCAATGACACTGGTGTGGTTCATGAAAAGAACACACATCCAATGACACTGGTGGATCCATATGTGGTTTCTAGAAAGAACGGACATGTGCATTGACACTGGGTGTGGTTAATGAAAAGAACAAACATGCAATGACACTGGTGGATCCATGTGTGGTTTGTGAGAAGAACACACATGCAATGACATTGGGTGTGTTTCATGAAAAAAACACACATCCAATGACACTGGTGGATCCATATGTGGTTTGTGAGAAGAACAGACATGCAATGACTAGCTGTGGTTCATTAAAAGTACAGACATGCAATGACACTAGTGGATCCATGTGTGGTTTGTGAGAAGAACATACATGCAATGACACTGGCTGTTGTTCATGAAAAGAAAACACATCCAATGACAATGGTGTATCCTTATGTGGTTTGTGGAAAGAACAGACATGCAATGACTCTAGCTGTGGTTCACGAAAAGAATACACATGCAATCACAGTGGTGGATCCATGTGTGGTTTGTGGAAAGAACAGACATGCAACAACACTTGTGTGGTTCATGGAAAGAGCAGACATGCAATGACACTGGTGGATCCATGTGTGGTTTGTGAGAAGAACACACTTGTAATGACACTGGGTGTGGTTCATGAAAAGAACACACATCAAACGACACTGGTGGATTCTTATGTGGTTTGTGAAAAGAACACACATGCAATGAATCTAGTTGTGGTTCATGAGAAGAACACACATCCAATTAACCACATCCAATGACACTAGTGGATCTATGTGTGGTTTGTGGGAAGAACAAACATACAATGACTCTAGCTGTAGTTCATGAAAAGAACACACATGCACTCACACTGGTGGATCCATGTGTGGTTTGTGGAAAGAACAAACATGCAATGACACTTGTGTGGTTCACGAAAAGAGCAGACATGCAATGACACTGGTGGATCCAGGTGTGGTTTGTGAGAAGAACACACATGCAATGACACTGAGTGTGGTTCATGAAAAGAACACACATCAAATGACACTGGTGGATCCATATGTGGTTTGTGGAAAGAATAGACATGAAATGACTCTAGTTGTGGTTTGTGAAAAGAACAGACATGCAATGACACTTGTGGATCCATGTGTGGTTTGTGAGAAGAACACACAAGCAATGACTCTGGTTGTGGTTCATGAAAAGAAAACACATCCAATGACACTGGTGTATCTTTATGTGGTTTGTGAAGAGAACACACATGCAATTACTCTGGGTATGGTTCATGAAAAAGAACACACATCCAATGACACTGGTGGATCCTTATGTGGTTTTGTGGAAATAACAGACATGCAATGACACTGGTGTGGTTCATGAAAATAACACACATCCAATGACATTGGTGGATCCATGTGTGGTTTGTGGAAATAAAAGACATGGAATGACAATGGTGTGGTTCATGAAAAGAACACACATCCAATGACACTGGTGGATCCATATGTGGTTTGTGGAAAGAACAGACATGCAATGACACTTGGTGTGGTTAATGAAAAGAACAGACATGCAATGACACTGGTGGATCCATGTGTGGTTTGTGAGAAGAACACACATGCAATGACACTGGCTGTGGTTCATAAAAAGAACACACATCCAATGACACTGGTGTATCCTTATGTTGTTTGTGAGAATAACAGACATGCAATGACTCTAGCTGTGGTTCATGAAAAGAACAGACATGCAATCACACTAGTGGATCCACGTGTGGTTTATGGAAAGAACAGATATGCAATGACACTGGTGTGGTTCATGGAAACATAAGACATGCAATGACACTGGTGGATCCATATGTGGTTTGTGAGAAGAACACACATGCAATGACCCTGGGTGTGGTTCATGAAAAGAACACACATCCAATGACACTGGTGGATCCATATGTGGTTTCTAGAAAGAACGGACATGTGCATTGACACTGGGTGTGGTTAATGAAAAGAACAAACATGCAATGACACTGGTGGATCCATGTGTGGTTTGTGAGAAGAACACACATGCAATGACACTGGGTGTGTTTCATGAAAAAAACACACATCCAATGACACTGGTGGATCCATATGTGGTTTGTGAGAAGAACAGACATGCAATGACTAGCTGTGGTTCATGAAAAGTACAGACATGCAATGACACTAGTGGATCCATGTGTGGTTTGTGAGAAGAACATACATGCAATGACACTGGCTGTTGTTCATGAAAAGAAAACACATCCAATGACAATGGTGTATCCTTATGTGGTTTGTGGAAAGAACAGACATGCAATGACTCTAGCTGTGGTTCACGAAAAGAATACACATGCAATCACAGTGGTGGATCCATGTGTGGTTTGTGGAAAGAACAGACATGCAACAACACTTGTGTGGTTCATGGAAAGAGCAGACATGCAATGACACTGGTGGATCCATGTGTGGTTTGTGAGAAGAACACACTTGTAATGACACTGGGTGTGGTTCATGAAAAGAACACACATCAAACGACACTGGTGGATTCTTATGTGGTTTGTGAAAAGAACACACATGCAATGAATCTAGTTGTGGTTCATGAGAAGAACACACATCCAATGAACCACATCCAATGACACTAGTGGATCTATGTGTGGTTTGTGGGAAGAACAAACATACAATGACTCTAGCTGTAGTTCATGAAAAGAACACACATGCACTCACACTGGTGGATCCATGTGTGGTTTGTGGAAAGAACAAACATGCAATGACACTTGTGTGGTTCACGAAAAGAGCAGACATGCAATGACACTGGTGGATCCAGGTGTGGTTTGTGAGAAGAACACACATGCAATGACACTGAGTGTGGTTCATGAAAAGAACACACATCAAATGACACTGGTGGATCCATATGTGGTTTGTGGAAAGAATAGACATGAAATGACTCTAGTTGTGGTTTGTGAAAAGAACAGACATGCAATGACACTTGTGGATCCATGTGTGGTTTGTGAGAAGAACACACAAGCAATGACTCTGGTTGTGGTTCATGAAAAGAAAACACATCCAATGACACTGGTGTATCTTTATGTGGTTTGTGAAGAGAACACACATGCAATGACTCTGGGTATGGTTCATGAAAAAGAACACACATCCAATGACACTGGTGGATCCTTATGTGGTTTTGTGGAAATAACAGACATGCAATGACACTGGTGTGGTTCATGAAAATAACACACATCCAATGACATTGGTGGATCCATGTGTGGTTTGTGGAAATAAAAGACATGGAATGACAATGGTGTGGTTCATGAAAAGAACACACATCCAATGACACTGGTGGATCCATATGTGGTTTGTGGAAAGAACAGACATGCAATGACACTTGGTGTGGTTAATGAAAAGAACAGACATGCAATGACACTGGTGGATCCATGTGTGGTTTGTGAGAAGAACACACATGCAATGACACTGGCTGTGGTTCATAAAAAGAACACACATCCAATGACACTGGTGTATCCTTATGTTGTTTGTGAGAAAAACAGACATGCAATGACTCTAGCTGTGGTTCATGAAAAGAACAGACATGCAATCACACTAGTGGATCCACGTGTGGTTTATGGAAAGAACAGATATGCAATGACACTGGTGTGGTTCATGGAAACATAAGACATGCAATGACACTGGTGGATCCATGTGTGGTTTGTGAGAAGAACACACATGCAATGACCCTGGGTGTGGTTCATGAAAAGAACACACATCCAATGACAATGGTGGATCCTTATGTGGTTTGTGAAAAGAACACACATGCAATGACTCTAGCTGTGGTTCATGAAAAGAACACACATCCAATGACACTGGTGGATCCGTATGTGGTTTGTGGAAAGAACAAACATGCAATGACTCTAGTTGTGGTTTGTGAAAAGAACACACATGCAATGACTCTAGCCATGGTTCATGAAAAGAACACACATCCATTGACACTGGTAGATCCATATGTGGTTTGTGGAATGTCGTAGTGGTGGCACAGCAGATGCCATGGATAGGCTAAAGATGGGGCCAATGAGTGCTAGGGGAATCTAGGGAGGGAGAACGTGGTGATTCCATGCATAGATGTTCTTGTATTTTCTCTATCACTGGTGTTTACAAATGCTCTTCAAGATCTCAGTAAGAAGGAGACTACATCTTTTACTCCCTACCAACTAGCTCTGGAGGCCCCGGTGCTCCTTATATAGGGGATCCCGGGTTACAATACTAGGGCACACGTGGCAGCATATTCGGAGAATATGCTCCTCGCCTAAAGCTAGATGCTTCTTTATTCTCTTTAACGGCTCGTCCGGGCTTTGGACATAACCCACATCGTAATATTTGTCTTTTGGTGTCACCAGACACGGGCTACGTCATCCGGCATTGCCCGCATCACCTTGGTCGCCCCTGACCCGCTGGTCCTCTTCTTTACTTTGCTTCGCTCATGCTACAGCTAATAAAGCCACCTTTTGACCAGCGGGGGAGTCCTTCTCTTGGAAGCCACGAGATAGTCCGGCTAGCATATAGCTAATCCGGCTTATCAAGTTACCTGCAAAACAGTTAGATAAACATGACCGGCATATATTTTATGCCGGCCAGACCATAGTCAAGGAGATGCTCAATGGGCCGGGTCACTCAGTGGTTCAGCCTACCTTGAGGTGACCCAGTCAGCACTTGCTTTAACCGTGCCGTACCCCGGCTAACTCGGCCCTTACACCCCGGCGTTACCCTACCCGGGGGTATTCCCCCAACATTAGTCCCCAAAGCTGGTGCGGTCTTAGCAACTTTTGGTTGCTAAGGCCACAGCAGGTTCCCATATCTGGATCTTTGCCTCTTTGGCCGAGTTACCCCGTAACCCAGAGTTTTTCTTCTTGCAATCCCTTGGCTCGTTCCGAGTTATTCCTCGTTGCCGGGTCTTTTGCTCGCTTATCCGGGTTACTTTTCCTTCCCTTGTATGCTTCCCCACATCCTACGTGGAGGGTAATCATCATTTTGCCTCATTTTAAGGGTCATGCGCATTTAATGCGCCGGTTACTATGGCAATGTCAGGAATAACTGTTGTGCACGTCCCTTCACTGCGGCGCCTCATTAACTGTAACATTACATCACATCATGGGATCCTTTGCCCCTGTGGCCCTTGCTGTGGCCACGCTCTGATTGGCTGATTTGGCTGCATACACGCATGTTGCGTGCTATGTGGCAACCGCAATGGATCGCACTACGCGCCTGTTGCGCGGTTAAGTAGAGGGCCTGGGGCGATTCTAGGGGAAGTTCCCCATTTTTTCTATACTTCCCTGCCTCCGTTTTCTCTCACCGTAGCCTTGCCGCCGCCGCTAGTTTCTTGCTGCTCTGGCACCGTCGCGATCATGCACAGGCAGCATCTTGCGCCTGCGCCGCTGTTCCCACTCAAGATTTCCATCACGGGGCCTTGCGCTTCGCATTTCCCTGCCTCTAGTTACCTCTACTCGGATTTCTCTCTCGAGGATCTTGAATCCACCATGACTGAGGAGGAAACAGTTGTGGTGGCATAGCAGGAGGAAGGAGTAGAGGGCCACGAGCACGGCTGTTGGGATGGCTCTATTATCCGTGAGGAGGACCTGGACTGGCTTCGTGCCACGCGCCGCATTCCCGCCGGCGTCGCCTGGCGCCTCGCTTCCGGTGAAATCTCTCCTTCCCCCAATCCTGGGGAATGTGTTGTTTTCCTTTCGCATTTTCAGCGCAGCTTCGGCCTCCCCACCTCCGATTTCTTTTTTGTTTTCATTTCCACCTACAAACTGCAACCGCATCATCTCCCCGCCAATGCTATCACTTCTCTGTCCTCCTTTGCTTCTGGCATTGAGGGGTACATTGGCCTCTGGCCAACCAAGGAACTTTGGATCAAGTTCTTTGGTCTTCGGAGGAACGTGGTTCCGGATAAGGAGCTTGCCCTGGAGAACAAGCATTTAACCTAGTGTGGCGCTGCCTCTATTTCTCCCCGTAAGAACTTCGCGTTCCCCCGGGTCACCGGACTCGAGTCTTTCAAGGGTTGGGCCTAGACTTTCTTCTATGTCCGGAACACCACCAACAAGGACTTGATCCAGATCCTCCCCTTCAAGATTGGCCCTCCTGACACCTCGCTTTGGGAGAGCATTCCCAAGCGGCCCACGACCCTGGCGAATCAAGTGAAGCGCCGGATTAAGGAGCTGCTGAAGGAGAAGCTCCGGGAGGGACATCATGATTACTTTTCTCCGCGGCTGGGTCTCCCCCCTTCAGAAGCGTTCCCACAAGATTTGCTACTTGAGCGTCCCTCTCGACACCCACCGGACTTCATCTATCAAACTGGATAACTCGACGGTTTACTGCCGGGTTAAGTCCATATTCAACATGGAGAAAGAGTTCACCGAGGATTGAGAGTGGGGACTTGAGCCCTTCACCCGGGACAACCCTCCTCCAAAGGTAAACTCACTTTTTCCTATTTTTTGGATCTTCTCTGTATGTCGGTTCACTTTTGTAACTTGTCAATTGTTGTCTTGTTCTTAGCGATTCCTCTAGCAGCCACTGGAGGATGGCGAGGTGCTGGCGAGCAAGTGGTTGTCGGACCGCACCGAAGAGGATGAGGAGGAGCCTGATCCGGAGACCTTCCTGCCTACCCCGGACATCGTCAAACACAGCGCTGGTAAGGCCTCTTCTCTAAGGGATTGGCCAGACGACGATGATTCAGACGTTGAGGTCCTGGAGGTATTTGATCCGGTTCTCATTTCTTACACGCATCTGGTTATGTCTGAATGTTCAGCTAACCCGAATGGTCAGGTCCATGAGGTTCCTCTGCTTGCCACTGGTGGTATGGCCCCTGCTTCTTCCTAAAAGCGCGCGGCTACCTCGGTCGCAGCTTCAGAGGTGCCGCCGCCCAAGAAGAGGCAGAAAAAGTCTGGGGTGAAAGCCTCGTCTAAGCCAGCCGCCAAGAGCACGATCCGGAGGGCGCCCAGACCTCGGGCTCCCCCAACCGCGGATGAGTAAGTCCTTTTGCAGTGATACTTGGGGATTTTTCCTTTGTTTGCCTTCGTCTCTTATTGGTTCTCTCTTTTTGACTTGGTGCTTTTCTTCTTTTTAGAGCTCCTAGGGTCATCCCTTAGAGCGGCTTCGGCATAGCCTCCCCAATCCGGAGCAGCCCTTCTCGCCCCACAACAAAGATACTCGCCCGCTCAGCCCTACTCCAGAGGGTTCCGTTGTTGTGCCTGACCAGAGCCCACCTCATCAAGAGGAGAGCAATGTCAGAGCGGGGGGTAGTGGGGCGGCTCTAGATACGGTGATGTCGGATCTCCCTAGTTCTTCGGCCTCAGTTCCAAGTCATGAGGTGCCAGTTTCATCAGCACCGCCCCCAACAAGTTCTTCTATCCCAGTGTTTCCAGCATCAACAGTATCAGCAATAGCAGCACCAGCACCAGCACCACCACCAGCAGCAACAACAGTAGCAGCACCAGCACCAGCAGCAACAGCAGCACCAGCATCAACAGCCATAGCCAAAGCCTCCACCAAGCCTCCTAAGAGGAAAGCCCCATCGGCTCCCTCCGGTTCCACTCCTTTAGTTGCAGATATCTTCCAAACAGCTCCTCAACCTTCATCCGGCAAGTGCAAGAAGGCTTCTGGGTCAGCTAAAGGAACTTCATCTAGGTCTACCGCCTCCGGGTTAGAGGGTAGCAAGCAGTTGGTTTTGCATACCAGCCCCGATGTAGCTCAATCTGCCAGGCGAGAGGCCCATGTGAAAGGCCTTGTGGCGAACTATTCTCCCAGTGGTAAAAGTAACAGTCCACTGCTCCTTGAGTATGTGAAGAACTGGAATAATACAGAATTCATCGACCCTCAAGATGATCTGCCGGAGAAGTTCGGCCCAGCCGAGTTCAGTGCCCAGATGAACTCCGCTACCAAGGCTATCTCTTTAGCTGGCCGGATGATGGAGGTAACTCTTTTCCTCTGCTATTGATACTTTGCATAACTAAGCACTTGTAGATATAACCCCTAGTCCCCGAGCTTCCGAGCAAATAACTTGTTATTCGGTAGGATGCTCCTTATAGAATCTAGTTTTTGTCTGTAGCAATGTCGAATTTTAACATATTTAGAGTTGGGTTAAGTTCCCTTGTCCCGGATCTTATACACTTCTAATATCCACACACCTAGAGCCGGGTTAAGTTCCACTTGTCCCGGATCTTGTGTACTTCGAATATCCACACACTTAGAGCCGGGTTAAGTTCCACTTGGCCCGGATCTTGTATACTTTGAATATCCACACACTTAGAGCCGGGTTAAGTTCCACTTGGCCCGGATCTTATATACTTCGAATATCCACACACCTAGAGCCGGGTTAAGTTCCACATGGCCCGGATCTTGTAGACTTTGAATATCCACACACCTAGAGCCGGGTTAAGTTCCACTTGGCCCAGATCTTGTAGACTTCGAATATCCACACACCTAGACCCGAGTTAAGTTCCACTTGGCCCGGATCTTGTAGACTTCGAATATCCACACACTTAGAGCCGGGTTAAGTTCCACTTTACCCGGATCTTGTAGACTTCGAATTATTTTTACTTTGCCTTTGAACTTTTGCCATTGCCTTGCTTATTTCAGATTACCACTAACCGCCAATCCGCTGAGTTCTAGCGCCTGCTGGACTCCTATAAAGACATTCGAGTGCGTTATGGTAAACTGCTAGAGGAGTACTAGAAGTGGGGTAATTTTCCCTTCTTTCTCTTCCGTATTCATTTATTTGAACTTCCTAGGATCCATATTAATTTGTTATCCGAATCATGCAGCTGAGGTTGAAGCTGAAAATATAATCATCCGGAAAAACCTTGCTGAGATCAAAGGTAAATTTATCCCCTTCACACGATCACTGTACTTTCCTTCCTTTATCCGGTGGACACTTATACTTTGGGTCCTCCGGATCATTATGATGTTGCAGTTGCTCTCGAGGATAGCGTCACTATGCCTGAAATGATGACCCATTTCCTCGAACAAGAAGGGAAGCATGAGGCTGAGCTGAAGAAGAAAGATGAAGAGATAGCTCGGCTCCAGCTCCAGGACTCGGAGATCACTCGGCTGAATGCCGAAATTCAGAGGCTTAAGGGCCTCCATGAGTCCGAGTTGGAGAAGGCTGACCAGGATTTTGCCAAGGAGAAAGAGCGTTTAACCACACAAATCTCCAAGGACAAGAGCTTATTGCAGGAAGCCGACGTCAAGCTTACGTCGGTGACCACCGAAAATGAGAAACTCTAGGCCCATAGCACCGACATTCATTCCGAGCTTCGGCGACTCCTCTTCCAGAATGCACGTGAGTTTTCTGCCCTTGCTTGATTTTCTTTCCTCCGGGTTTGGTGCTTTTGTTCACTGTTTCTTCTTCCCCATTCTTAGGCAAATTTCCAGAGAGTGATACGCTTGGTGTCGCTGCCGTAACCCGATCCCACGAACATCATGGTATTCTTGCTACCCCTGGTGCTGAGCCAATCCCATATAATAAGGAGGATCTACTGGCGAGCCTCACCGCTCGTCTTGAGGTAGTGAAGAACCATGGCACGGATATTATACCGGAGGCAACACGAATGTACGGCTCTCTCTAGCCTAGTGAAACCATTCCAAAAAGAGGCTCGGCTTTCATAGCCAAATTAATGGAGTGCGATACGCAGCTGCATCTATGGCGCGAATCTGCCTCACGGGCCAGGGCCAACATTGCCTTGCAATTTGTTCTTTTATGGTATGAAGGAATTGATCTGGGGTTGCTCACTCGCATGCGCACCGGCTCCAAGTGGTGCGAAAATCCGGATTGGATCGCACGCCGCAAAGCCTGTGCCAATAAGCTCATCCAGTACTCCTTCTGCCACGCTTGGAATGAAGGGCCGAGTTATCTCGATGTCGTTGATGAAGAAGCTATTTCTGGAGATGAAGAAGAAGAAGGGAGTGAAGGTGAGGCCTCCGAGCTTGGCGACGAGGCCGAATACCCGGAGGATGATGAGGTTAACCCTGAGGATGAAGCCGAGGCTAGCGCCCCTCCCCCACACTCCGAAGTACCTCCTTCATCGACAGATGCTTTGTCTGCTGCTCCTGCTCTTTAAAAAACACTCATCATATTTATCAGATCCGCGGAATGTCAGGCGGAAATGTATCTAAATACCTTGGTTTGGTTGTGCTACAATTTAATGTTCTGCACTAAGTTTTTAATGCTGGATTATCATAGGCGAAGTCCCCAAGTTTGTTTTCTTGTTCCCCCAATTTTTGACTCAGATCGCGTCTACCTTGATTCGGTTTTTTGACTTACGAGTCCGAGGTTCAAAAAATTGATTTAACAATACTTGAAACTTTGAGATTAGCTCAAAATGATCCGGCGTTTTATTGAGCAAAATAAACTAAGGGTCAGTCAAAATAAAACTAATGCCTGCTCGTTTAAGTTCTTTTCCTTACTCGTTTTTCATGTGCTTTGCCATTCCAAACTTGTTCTCTTGCTTGCCATGAAGCCAATTCTTGTTGGACAACAGCGAAGTCGAAGAGTTAGGTTTTTGGTGCTCACACACTACTAATCCGAATAAGACGTAAGTGACTTAACCCAGCCGACATATAAATACGAAAACGAGAGACGGTTATTATGGTAGTCCCCGAGTCTCTGCTCGGGGTGGCAAAGTTTTTATTAATAAGCTCATTGCTGACATACATACCGACATATGAGTAGCTCGGATACATTCACCTCTTAGTTAGGTGTAGAAAGGACAAAGTAGTGCTACGTTCCACGATCATTTGGATTCCTCTCCGGACCTGTCCGCCTTGTTCTTTTCCTGGGGTTGTGCATTAATAAGATTGTATGAGTCATTGTCCAAGGCTTTGCTTACAATGAAAGGTCCTTCCCATGGAGGGGATAACTTATGCATGCCAGCAGTGCGCTGTATCAACCGGAGTACCAGGTCACCTTCTCGAAAGACTCGGGGGTTTACTTTCTGGCTATGATAGCGTTGGAGATTTTGCTGATATATGGCGGATCTGGACAAGGCCAACTCTCTCGCTTCTTCCAGCAGATCAACATCATTTTGCCGGGCTTCGTGCACTTCGGCTTCTATGTATTGGGTGAATCTTGGCGAATCATGCTCTATGTCGGCTGGTAATACAGCTTCTGCCCCATATACCAGAAAGAATGGCGTATAGCCTGTTGATCGATTTGGAGTTGTTCTTAAGCTCCATAGTACTACCGGTAGTTCTTCTATCCAACACCCCGCTGATCTTTGCAGCGGCTCTATGAGCCGGGGTTTTATCCCGGACAATACCAGTCCGTTGGATCTTTCCACTTGCCCGTTCGATGCGGGGTGGGCGACTGAGGCAACATCTAGCCGGATCTTCTTTTCTTAGCAGAATCTCGCAAACGCTCCTTCAGCGAAATTTGTTCCATTATCAGTTATGATGCTATGGGGATAGCCATATCTTAGGATTATATCCTTAAGGAATCTTACTGCTATTGCCCCATCACATTTCTGAATTGGTTTCACCTCAATCCATTTGGTGAACTTGTTAACCATGACTAGAATATGAGTCATCCCTCCTTTGGCCGGCTTAAATGGCCCTACCATATCTAGGCACCATACAGGAAATGGCCAGGTAATGGGGATAGTTTTTAGCTCCGACATTGGTAGATGAGTTTTTGTGGCGTATCTTTGACAACCATTGCATTTTCTCACCAAGTCCTCTGCTTGCTCCAAAGCACTGGGCCAATAAAATACATGCCGGAAAGCTTTTGCCACTAATGCCCTTGAGGAGGCATGGTGGCCACATTCCCCTTGGTGAATATCCCGGAGTATGTCAACTCCTTCCTCCGGATCAACACACCGCTGCAATACTATTGTCACACTTCTTTTGTATAGTTCGGAGTTGATAATTGTATAGGCATTTGCCCTTCTCTGGATCTGCCTTGAGCTTATTTCGTCATCCGGCAAGATTCCCTCTTTCAGGAAATCAAAAATTGGCTTGGCCCAAGTTGGTACAGTCTGGACGGGAAATGGTTCCTCATCAATTTCCATCGCATCTACTAACATAACCCCTGCTGGATCAGGCTGATCAGTCCCCGGGTTTGCTGAGGTGCTTCCCCACTCTATCTCCATAGGTGCAGCTACTGATCCGGAGAGTGCCGGGATATAAATTCATTCTGATTCGGGTGAGGGAGTCATAGATGGTTTTCTCAGGTGCTCCAAAGCAACATTTGGCGGGATTGGCTGCCGGGACGAGCCTAACTTGGATAGTGTATCTGCCGCCTCGTTTTCAATCCGAGGTATGTGATGGAACTCACACCCCTCAAAAACCCACTTATCTTTTGAACATGGAACCTGTATAGGGCCATGTTAGCATCCAAGGCATTCCAATTTCCAGACACTTGCTGCACCACCAAATCGGAATCTCCAAAGCATTGTATCTGACGTATCCCTACTTCTTTCGCTACTTTGCGACCATGCACCAATGCTTCGTACTCTCCCACATTATTCGAGGCACTAAAGTGGATTTGAAGGACATATTTCAGTTGATCCTTCTTGGGCGAGGTAAGCACTACTCCGGCGCCCAACCCATCTTTCAGTTTCGATCCATCGAAGTGCATTTGCCAATAATTGGAGTCTGGCAGGGGTGGCTCGTATTGCATCTCAGCCCAGTCCATAAAGAAATCTGCCACGGCTTGTGACTTGATAGCATCCCTTCTGTCAAATTGTGGTGCATAGGGAGCTAACTCGATTGCCCACTTTGCTATCTGGCCACTTGCATCTTTGTTACTCATAATTTCCGAATGGGTGCCTCACATATCACCTTGATGGGGTGTTCCTCAAAATAATGCTTGAGTTTCTTGGCCGACATATATACGTCATACGCCATCTTCTGATAGTGAGGGTAGTTCTGTTTCGAGACTAACAATACATCGCTCAGATAGTACACTGGCCTTTGCACCGACTTTCCTTCCTCTTCAGGCTCCACTATGATTACCGCACTTATGACTCGGTTGGTAACGGCTACGTAGAGCAACATTGGCTCCTTAGGTAGTGGTGCTGCTAGGATTGGCACAGTAGATAACATCTTTTTCAACTCTCGAAATGCAAGGTCCTCCTATGGCGTCCATGTGAATTTGTCTGCCTTTTTCATTAATTGGTAGAGGGGCAAGGCCTTCTCTCCCAACCGACACACGAACTGACTTAACGATGCCAGGCAACGAGTGAACTTCTACACATCATTAAGGCATTTTGGCAGTTCCATTCTTTCTATGGCCCGGATTTTCGTCGGGTTAGCTTCAATGCCACGGCTAGATACTAAAAAACCAAGTAACTTTCTGGCGGGCACGCCAAAGGTACACTTCTCCGGGTTCAGCTTCATTCAGAACCTTCTCAAGTTTGCGAATGTCTGCCGGATATCATCGAGGAGCATATTGCTTTCTTTGGTTTTTATTACCACATCATCCACATAAACTTACACGTTCCGACCTATCTGGTCATGTAAGCATTTTTGCATGCATCGTTGGTATGTTGCTCCTGCATTACGTAGTCCAAACGGCATAGTGCAATAGCAATAAGCCCCGTACGGGGTAATAAATGCAGTCTTTATTTGATCATCCAGATTCAGGGGTATCTGGTGGAAACCAGAATATGCATCAATGAATGACAGTAGCTCACATCCGGCCGTTGAGTCTATGACTTGATCTATCCTAGGGAGCGGAAATGGATCTTTGGGACACGCCTAATTCAGGTTCGTGTAGTCAATGCACATGCACCATACCACAGCCATGTTCGGATCATCTTTCTTTTTCTCCACAAGAACAGGATTAGAGAACCAATCCGGATAGAGTACTTCCATGATAAATCCGGCCGCTAGGAGCCTAGCTATTTCGTCTCCAATGGCTTTCCTTCTGTCTTCGGTGAAACGCCGGAGAGGTTGCTTTACCGGCTTAGTCCCGGGTCTTACGTTTAGTGAGTGCTCAGCCAACTCCCTTGGTACACCTTGCTGATCCTGAGTAGACCAAGCAAAGATATCCCGATTCTCACGGAGGAAGTTGATGAGCTCGCTTTCCTATTTGCTGCTTAACCCGACACCAATGGTCACGGTGCACTCTGGGAACTGATCATCGATTGGCACTTTCTTCATGTCCTTGGTTGCTTGGAATGATACGCTCCCGTGCAGGTTGGTCAGAGCCGGCATATGTTGTTGCGCGGATTGAGCCAGTGCCGCCACTTCCAGCATGGACTCAAACGTATACCTCGGTTTATCCTTCCTCTCTTGCCATTGCTTTTTCTACTCCGGGGTCCAAGGCCTTTTCCCTTTGTTTTTCTGCTGCCAGTTTTGCCCTCTAGTTTTTTGGCGTTGGCTGGCGCCGGCATTGGGTTGATCCCGGTCTACTACTGCTACCTACTGCGAGTTATATCAGTAATCCGGGCGCTCATCCATTCTCTTTCCTCGAAAATCATTCCTCCTTGATGATCTGGAGCCATCTCGGCTATAATATTCCTCGTTTGCCTCGCTCGACATTAGTCGGGGTTGCGTTGGATCTCCCAAGGCGTATGAATCCATGATCCGAATTGTCTCGGCCAAGGTAGTTGGCATGTCTCGCTGTAACCTCTGCCACAACATACTTCCATATCTACATCCTTGAGCGGACCATGCAATAGCTTGTGATTCAATTACCCCCTCGCACGAGTTTCGCACGTTGCACCATCGAGTCAGGAAATCTCGGTCTGGCTCATTCAGTCTCTGCCGGCACAACACCAGAGTCTGTGGCCTGTTGGGCCTCTTGTACGTGCTTGAGAAGTTGCTAACGAACAACTCCTCAAAATCCAGCCAATAGTTGACACTTCCTGGCGGCAAATTGTTCAGCCAAACTCTTGCTGGTCCTTCCAGCATCCGTGGCACATATCTTACTGCCCATCTCAAATTTCCTATTGCGATCTTGACCGTTGTGGCGTAATCGATCAACCAATCTTATGGCCTAGTACTACCATCATAGGTTCGGGTTCCTCTGGCCAGCTAAAAGTTCGGCACAGTGGCTCCTTCATGATCCGGGGCCCAAAGCATGCTGGACCCTAGACCTCAATTAGCTCCGACCTATAAATTCTATCTAGTTTCAGCCTCGCATCATCTGGCTGTAAGTTCCTGCTTCCCAACCTCAACCCAATTATGTGATGATCTGGTCTGGGGTATCCATCGTTGATCATAGCCGAATAACAATCATTGTATCTTTCCTATTCCAGGCAAGCATTTTCTTGTTGTGCTGCTTGTCCTGCACTCCCCTCCTGCCGAGGTGCACACTATTGCTGCTGTCGAGGTATATTTTTCCCCGTTCCCACGGGATCACACTGTCCGGCATTGCCGTTGGCAGCATTTCTCTGACCGGCATTGCCTTGTTCACGATTACCTCGGCCGGCAACACCTCGGCTGGTACTGTGCCGATATTCATCAACTTACACTGCTTTGCCTTTTCTGGCCCATACTGGATCATAGGGAACCATCTGTTTGTCTCTTCTCCTGGAGTTTACTACTTCTTCTCTCCTGGGATTGTGACCCAGAGATGACGTGGCTCCTCTGGATCTTGCCGGGTTATTCCTGGCCGAATGTACCACATGTGACACTCCTGGTGGCGCCGGGTTTGCCTTGTTAATTTCTTCATTTTGCTGGCAAGAAACTCTCAGCAAGTGATTCACTCTCTCTTGTTGCCTTTGCCGGGCCTCTCTAGTTAAACCCTCTAACTCGGCCATGGCCGCGTTTGCTGCCCTGAGGGTCTTCGCTAGGGTACTGTACCGATCCAGCCCTCATGTTACTATTGTGGATGTCTGAGCCGGCCTAGGCTCGTATTCCATGTCAATCTCAGTAATCAGGTTCCTACCCCGGATCTGCACTCCATCTATGCGGTTTGCCTTAGCATACTCTCTCAAGGTGATATTCAAAGACTGATGTAGCTCTGCTACCTTCTTTGCCCCAGCTAACATTTTCCACCTAGTTTCCTCTAACTCAGCTTGTGCCTGAGCCGGATCTACCACAGGTGCTATTGGCGTTGCTAGGCTATCTATTGCTTGCTGGAGCACATTCTCTGGCCTTCCTAGTGGAGGAAACCTAGACCTGGTCTGCTTTGGCGTGACCTCCAGCTCTAGCGCCGGGCCCTTGCTTGGTTCCGCGTCAGGTGCAGTCATCAGGACCTCAACGCTACTGGTGGGGCGAGTGATGCGCACTCCATGAGCTGCACTGAGAGGTGGTTCGCCTCCCTCGACGATGTGCCGCGGATGAACGCAAGACTCGTCCATGCCGACGTAGATCTTGTGCATGCCAAGCTTGATGAAGACGCTGTTGCACGGATGGGGGTGCCTGCCGAAGCTTCCTGCATTGTCGCTGACGTAGTCCAGCGCTCCAAAGCACTAAACCAAGCCGGAGACGACGTGCTCGCCGGTGCTGGGGAAGCTTCCCGTCTGGATTTTCACCCCTGCTAGCACCGCTAGCCCCACGGTGGGCGCCAACTGTCGTGGTGGTGGCACGGCAGATGCCATGGATAGGCTAAAGATGGGGCCAATGAGTGCTAAGGGAATCCAGGGAGGGAGAACGTGGTGATTCCACACACAGATGTTCTTGTATTTTCTCTATCAATGGTGTTTACAAATGCTCTTCAAGCTCTCAGTAAGAAGGAGACTATGTCTCTTAATCCCTACCAACTAGCTCTAGAGTTCTACCTTAGACAGAGAAAATGATCGATCCCCTTCTAAGGAGGCCCCGGTGCTCCTTATATAGGGGAGCCCGGGTTACAATACTAGGGAACACGTGGCAGCATATTCGGAGAATATGCTCCTCGCATAAATCTAGATGCTTCTTTATTCTCTTTAACAGCTCGTCCAGGCTTTGGACATAACGAGGGATTCCTTTTGGCGTCACCAGACACGGGCTACGTCATCCGGCATTGCCCGCGTCACCTTGGTGGCCCCTGACCCGCTGGTCCTCTTCTTTACTTTGCTTCGCTCATGCTATAGCTAATAAAGCCACCTTTTGACCAGCGAGGGATTCCTTCTCTTGGAAGCCACGAGATAGTCCGGCTAGCATATAGCCAATCCGACTTATCTAGTTACCTGCAAAACAGTTAGATAAACATGGCCGGCATATATTTTATGCCGACCGGACCATAGTGAAGGAGATGCTCCATGGGCCGGGTCACTCCGTGGTTCGGCCTGCCTTGAGGTGACCCGGTCAACACTTGCTTTGACTGTGCCGTACCCCGGCTAACTCGGCCCATACACCCTGGCGTTACCCTACCCGGGGGTATCCACCCAACATGGAAAGAACAAACATGCAATGACTCTGGCTATGGTTCATGAAGACAACAAACATGCAATGACAATGGTGGATCCATGTGTGGTTTATGAGAAGAACACACACGCAGTGGCACTAGGTGTGGTTCATGAGAAGAACACACATCCAATGACACTGGTGTATCCTTATGTGGTTAGTGAGAAGAACATGCATGCAATGAATCTAGCTATGGTTCATGAAAAGAACATGCATGCAATGACACTGGTGGATCCATGTGTGGTTTGTGAGAGGAACAGACATGCAATGACTCTGGCTATGGTTCATGAAAAGAACACACATCCAATGACAATGGTGGATCCATATGTGGTTTGTGGAAAGAATATACATGCAATGACTCTAGCTGTAGTTCATGAAAAGAACAAACATGCATTGACACTGGTGGATCCATGTGTGGTTTGTGGGAAGAACAGACATGCAATGACTCTGGCTATGGTTCATGAAAAGAAAACACATGCAATGACACTGGGTGTGGTTCATGAAAAGGACACACATGTAATGACACTGATGGATCCATGTGTGGTTTGTGGAAAGAACATACATGCAATGACTCTGGCTATGGTTCATGAAAAGAACACACATCCAGTTACACTGGTGGATCCATGTGTGGTTTGTGGAAAGAACAGACATGCAATTACTCTAGCTTTCGTTCATGAAAAGAATAGACATGCAATGACACTCGTGGATCCATGTGTGGTTTGTGGGAAGAACAGACATGCAATGACTCTGGTTGTGGTTCATGAAAAGAAAACACATTGAATGACACTGGGTGTGGTTCATGAAAAGAACACACATGAAATGACACTGGTGGATCCATCTGTGCTTTGTGGAAAGAACAGACATGCAATGACTCTAGCTATGGCTAATGAAAAGAGCAGACATGCAATGACACTGGTGGATCCATGTGTGGTTTGCGAGAAGAACACACATGCAATGACACTGGGTGTGGTTCATGAAAAGAATACACATCAAATGACATTGGTGGATACTTATGTGGTTTGTGGAAAGAACACACATGCAATGACTCTAGCTGTGGTTCATGAAAATAACACACATCCAATGACACTGGTGGATCCATATGTGGTTTGTGGAAAGAACAAACATGCAATGACACTAGCCGTGGATTGTGCAAAAAATAGACATGCAATGACTATAGTTGTGGTTTCTGAAAAGAACACACATGCAATGACAGTGGTGGATCCATATGTGGTCTGTGGAAAGAATAGCCATGCAATGACTCTAGTTGTGGTTTGTGAAAATAACAAACATGCAATGACACTGGTGGATCCATGTGTGGTTTGCGAGAAGAACACACATGCAATGACTCTGGCTGTGGTTCATGAAAAGAAAACACATCCAATGACACTAGTGTATCCTTATGTGCTTTGTGAAAATAACACACATGCAATGACTCTGGGTGTGGTTCATGAAAAGAACACACATGCAATGACACTAGTGTATCCTTATGTGGTTTGTGAGAAGAACACACATGCAATGACTCTAGCTGTGGTTCAACACACATACAATGACACTGGTAGATCCATGTGTGGTTTATGAGAAGAACACACATGCAATGACTCTGGCTGTGGTTCATGAAAAGAAAACACATCCAATGACACTAGTGTATCCTTATGTGGTTTGTGAAAAGAACACACATGCAATGACTCTTTGTGTGGTTCATGAAAAGAACACACATCCAATGACACTTCTGGATCCATGTGTGGTTTTGTGGAAATAACAGATATGCAATGACACTCGTGTGGTTCATGAAAAGAACACACATCCAAGGCACTGGTGGATCCATATGTGGTTTCTGGAAAGAACAAACATGCAATGACAATAGTTGTGGTTAATGAAAAGAACAGACATGTAATGACAGTGGTGGATCCATTTGTGGTTTGTGAGAAGAACACACATGCAATGACATTGGGTGTGGTTCATGAAAAGAACACACATCCAATGACACTGGTGGATCCATATGTGGTTTGTGAGAACAGACATGCAATGACTCTAGCTGTGGTTCATCAAAAGAACAGACATGCAATGACACTAGTGGATCCATGTGTGGTTTGTGAGAAGAACATACATGCAATGACACTGGGTGTGGTTCATGAAAATAACACCCATCAAATGAGACTGGTGGACCCTTATGTGGTTTATGAAAAGAACACACATGCAATGACTCTAGCTGTGGTTCATGAAAAGAACACACATCCCATGACACTGGTGGATCCATGTGTGGTTGTCGGAAGAGCAGACATGCAATGACTCTGGCTGTGGTTCATGAAAAGAAAACACATGCAAAGACACTGGGTGTGGCTCATGAAAAGAACACACATGCAATGAGACTGGGTGTGGTTAATGAAAAGAACAAACATGCAATGACACTGGTGGATCCATGTGTGGTTTGTGAGAAGAACATACATGCAATGACACTTGGTGTGGTTCATGAAAAGAAGACACATCAAATGGCACTGGTGGATCCATATGTGGTTTGTGGAAAGAACAGAACGGAATGGCTCTATCTGTCGTTCATGAAAAGAACAGACATGCAATGACTCTAGCTGTGGTTTGTGAAAAGAACACACATCCAGTGACACTGGTGGATCCATATGTGGTTTGTGGAAAGAACTGACATGCAATGACTATAGCTGTGGTTGGTGAAAAGAATGTACATGCAATTGCACTGGTGGATCCTTATGTGGTTTTTGAAAAAGAACACACATGCAATGACTCTAGCCATGGTTTGTCAAAAGAACACACATCCAATGACACTCGTGGATCCATGTGTGGTGTGTGGAAAGAATGTATATGCAATGACTCTAGCTGGGTTTGTGAAAAGAACATACATGCAATGACACTGGTGGATCCATGTGTGGTTTGTGAGAAGAACACACATGCAATGACTCTGGCTGTGGTTCATAAAAAGAAAACATATCCAATGACACTAGCGTATCCTTATGTGGTTTCTGAAAAGAACACATATCCAATGACTCTGGGTGTGGCTCATGAAAAGAACACGCATCCAATGACACTTCTGGATCCATGTGTGGTTTTGTGGAAATAACAGACATGCAATGACACTCGTGTGGTTCATGAAAAGAACACACATCCAATGACATTGGTGGATCCATGTGTGGTTTGTCGAAAGAACATACATGCAATGACACTGGTGTGGTTCATGAAAAGAAAACACATCCAATGACAATGGTGGATCCATATGTCGTTTGTGGAAAGAACAGACATGCAATGACACAGGGTGTGGTTAATGAAAAGAACAGACATGCAATGACACTGGTGGATCCATGTGTGGTTTGTGAGAAGAACACACATGCAATGACACTGGGTGTGGTTCATGAAAAGAACACACATCCAATCAAACTAGTGGATCCAGATGTGGTTTGTGAGAAGAACAGACATGCAATGACTCTAGCTGTGGTTCATGAAAAGAAGAGACATGCAATGACACTAGTGGATCCATGTGTGGTTTATGAGAAGATCATACATGAAATGACACTGGGTGTGGTTCATGAAAAGAACACACATCAAATGACACTGGTGGATCCTTATGTGGTTTGTGAAAAGAACACACAGGCAATGACTCTAGCTGTGGTTCATGAAAAGAACACACATCCCATGACACTAGTGGATCCATGTGTGCTTTGTGGGAAGAATAGACATGCAATGACACCTTGTGTGGTTAATGAAAAGAGAAGACATGCAATGACACTGGTGGATCCATGTGTAGTTTGTGAGAAGAACACACATGCAATGACACTGGGTGTGGTTCATTAAAAGAACACACATAAAATGACACTGGTGGATCCATATGTGGTTTGTGGAAAGAACAGACATGCAATGACTCTAGTTGTGGTTCATGAAAAGAAGAGACATGCAATGTCTCTAGCTGTGGTTTGTGAAAAGAACACACATCCAGTGACACTGGTGGATCCATATGTGGTTTGTGGAAAGAACAGACATGCAATGACTCTAGCTGTGGTTTGTGAAAAGAACATACATGCAATGACACTAGTGGATCCTTATGTGGTTTTTGAAAAAGAAAACACATGCAATGACTCTAGCTGTGGTTTGTCAAAAGAACACACATCCAATGACACTAGTGGATCCATGTGTGATTTGTGGAAAGAACAGACATGCAATGACTCTAGCTGTGGTTTGTGAAAAGAACATACATGCTATGACACTGGTGGATCCATGTGTGGTTTGTGAGAAGAACACACATGCAGTGAATCTGGCTGTGGTTCATGAAAAGAACACACATCCAATGACATAGGTGGATCCTTATGTGGTTTGTGAAAAGAACAGAGATGCAATGACTCTATATTGTGGTTCATGAAAAGAATAGACATGCAATGACACTGGTGGATCCATGTGTGGTTTGTGGGAAGAACAGACATGCAATGACACTAGTGGATCCATATGTGGTTTGTGGAAAGAACAGACATGCAATGACTCTAGCTATGGTTCATGAAAAGAACAGACATGCAATGACACTGGTGGATCCATGTGTGGTTCATGAAAAGAAAACACATGCAATGACACTGGGGTGTGGTTCATGAAAAGAACACACATGCAATGACACTAGTGGATCCATGTGTGGTTTGTGGAAAGAACAGCCATGCAATGACTCTGGTTGTGGTTCATGAAATGAACACACATCCAATGACACTAGTGGATCCATGTGTGGTTTGTGGAAAGAACAGACATGCAATGACTCTAGCTTTAGTTCATGAAAAGAACAGACATGCAATGACACTGGTGGATCCCTGTGTGGTTTGTGGGAAGAACAGACATGCAATGACTCTGGCTATGGTTCATGAAAAGAACACACATCTAATGACACTGGTGGATCCATATGTGGTTTGTGGAAAGAACAAACATGCAATGACTCTAGCTGTGGTTCATGAAAATAACCGACATACAATGACACTGATAGATCCATGTGTGGTTTATGAGAAGAACAGACATGCAATGAGTCTGGCTATGGTTCATGAAAAGAAAACACATGCAATGACACTGGGTGTGGTTCGTGAAAAGAAAACACTTGCAATGGCACTGGGTGTGGTTCATGAAAATAACATACATCCAATGACACTAGGTGTGGTTCATGAAAAGAACACACACGCAATGACACTGGGTGTGGTTAATGAAAAGAACATACATGCAATGACACTGGCGGATCCATGTGTGGTTTCTGAGAAGAACACACATGCAATGACACTAGGTGTGGCTCATGAAAAAGAACACACATCAACTTACACTGGTGGATCCATATGTGGTTTGTGAGAATAACAGACATGCCATGACTCTGGGTGTGGGTCATGAAAAGAACACACATCCAATGACACTGGTGTATCCTTATGTGGTTTGTGAGAAGAATAGACATGCAATGACTCTAGCTGTGGTTCATGAAAAGAAGAGACATGCAATGACACTGGTGGATCCATGTGTGGTTTGTGGAAAGAACAGACATGCAATGACACTGGTTTGGTTCATGAAAAGAACACACATCTAATAACACTAGTGGATCCATATGTGGTTTGTGGAATGAACAGACATGCAATGACACTGGGTGTGGTTCATGAAAAGAACATACATGTAATGACACTGGTGGATCCATGTGTGGTTTGTGAGAAGAACACACATGCAATGACATTGGGTGTGGTTCATGAAAAGAACACACATCCAATGACACTGGTGTGTCCTTTTGTGGTTTGTGAGAAGAACAGACATGCAATGACTCCAGATGTGGTTCATGAAAAGAACAGACATGCAGTGACACTGGTGGATCCATGTGTGGTTTGTGAGAAGAACATACATGCAATGACTCTGGCAGTGGTTCATGAAAAGAACACACATCCAATGACACTGGTGGATCCATATGTGGTTTGTGGAAATAACAAACATGCAATGACTCTAGCTGTGTTTCACGAAAAGAACAGACATACAATGAAACTGGTGGATCCATGTGTGATTTGTGAGAAGAACAGACATGCAATGATTCTGGCTCTCGTTCATGAAAAGAAAACACATGCAATGACATTGGGTGTGGTTCATGAAAAGAACACACATCCAATGACACTGGTGGATCCTTATGTGGTTTGTGGAAAGAACAGGCATGCAATGACTCTAGCTGTGGTTCATGAAAAGAACACACATGCAATCACACTTGTGGATCCATGTGTGGTTTGTGGAAAGAGCAGACATGCAATGACTCTAGTTGTGGTTTATGAAAAGAACAGACATGCAATGACACTGGTGGATCCATGTGTGGTTTGTGAGAAGAACACACATGCAGTGACTCTGGCTATGGTTCATGAAAAGAAAACACATTCAATGACACTGGTGTATCCTTATGTGGTTTGTGAAAAGAACACACATGCAATGACTCTAGGTGTGCTTCATGAAAAGAACACACATCCAATGACACTGGTGGATCCATGTGAGGTTTTTGTGGAAATAACAGACATGCAATGACACTGGTGTGGTTCGTGAAAAGAACACACATCCAATGACACTTCTGGATCCATTTGTGGTTTGTGGAAAGAACATACATGCAATGACACTGGTTTGGTTCATTAAAAGGACACACATCCAATGACACTAGTGGATCCATATGTGGTTTGTGAAAAGAACAGACATGCAATGACACTGGGTGTGGTTAATGAAAAGAACAGAGATGTAATGACACTAGTGGATCCATGTGTGGTTTGTGAGAAGAACACACATGCAATGACACTGGGTTTGCTTCATGAAAAGAACACACATCCAATGACACTAGTGGATCCTTATGTGGTTTGTGAAAAGAACACACATGCAATGACTCTAGATGTGGTTCATGAAAAGAACACACATCCAATGACACTGGTGGATCCATATGTGGTTTGTGCAAAGAACAAACATGCAATGACTCTAGTTGTGGTTTGTGAAAAGAACACACATGCAATGCCTCTAGTTGTGGTTCATGAAAAGAACACACATCTAGTGACCCTGTTGGATCCATATGTGGTTTGTGGAAAGAACAGACATGCAATGACATTGGTGGATCCATATGTGGTTTGTGGAAAGAACAGACATGCAATGACACTGGGTGTGGTTCATGAAAACAACAGACATGCAATGACACTGGTGGATCCATGTGTGGTTTGTGAGAAGAACACACATGCAATGACACTGGGTGTGGTTCATGAAAAGAACACACATCCAATGACATTGGTGTATCGTTATGTGGTTTGTGAGAATAATAGACATGCAATGACTCTAGCTATGGTTCATGAAAAGAACAGACATGCAATGACACCGTGGATCGATGTGTGGTTTGTGGGAAGAACAGACATGCAATGACTCTGGCTGTGGTTCATGAAAAGAACACACATCCAATGACATAGGTGGATCCTTATGTGGTTTGTGAAAAGAACAGACATGCAATGACTCTAGATGTGGTTCATGAAAAGAGCAGACATGCAATGACACTGGTGGATCCATGTGTGGTTTGGGAAGAACAGACATGCAATGACACTGGTGGATCCATATGTGGTTTGTGGAAAGAACAGACATGCAATGGCATTGGGCATGGTTCATGAAAAGAACACACATCCAATGACACTGGTGGATCCATATGTGGTTTGTGAGAACAGACATGCAATGACTCTAGCTGTGGTTCATCAAAAGAACAGACATGCAATGACACTAGTGGATCTATGTGTGGTTTGTGAGAAGAACATACATGCAATGACACTGGGTGTGGTTCATGAAAATAACACCCATCAAATGAGACTGGTGGACCCTTATGTGGTTTGTGAAAAGAACACACATGCAATGACTCTAGCTGTGGTTCATGAAAAGAACACACATCCCATGACACTGGTGGATCCATGTGTGGTTGTCGGAAGAGCAGACATGCAATGACTCTGGCTGTGGTTCATGAAAAGAAAACACATGCAAAGACACTGGGTGTGGCTCATGAAAAGAACACACATGCAATGACACTGGGTGTGGTTAATGAAAAGAACAAACATGCAATGACACTGGTGGATCCATGTGTGGTTTGTGAGAAGAACATACATGCAATGACACTGGGTGTGGTTCATGAAAAGAAGACACATCAAATGGCACTGGTGGATCCATATGTGGTTTGTGGAAAGAACAGAACGCAATGACTCTAGCTGTCGTTCATGAAAAGAACAGACATGCAATGACTCTAGCTATGGTTTGTGAAAAGAACACACATCCAGTGACACTGGTGGATCCATATGTGGTTTGTGGAAAGAACTGACATGCAATGACTCTAGCTGTGGTTGGTGAAAAGAACAGACATGCAATTTCACTTGTGGATCCTTATGTGGTTTTTGAAAAAGAACACACATGCAATGACTCTAGCCATGGTTTGTCAAAAGAACACACATCCAATGACACTAGTGGATCCATGTGTGGTTTGTGGAAAGAACAGACATGCAATGACTCTAGCTGTGGTTTGTGAAAAGAACATACATGCAATGACACTGGTGGATCCATGTGTGGTTTGTGAGAAGAACACACATGCAATGACTCTGGCTGTGGTTCATAAAAAGAAAACATATCCAATGACACTAGCGTATCCTTATGTGGTTTCTGAAAAGAACACATATCCAATGACTCTGGGTGTGGCTCATGAAAAGAACACGCATCCAATGACACTTCTGGATCCATGTGTGGTTTTGTGGAAATAACAGACATGCAATGACACTCGTGTGGTTCATGAAAAGAACACACATCCAATGACATTGGTGGATCCATGTGTGGTTTGTCGAAAGAACATACATGCAATGACACTGGTGTGGTTCATGAAAAGAAAACACATCCAATGACAATGGTGGATCCATATGTCGTTTGTGGAAAGAACAGACATGCAATGACACAGGGTGTGGTTAATGAAAAGAACAGACATGCAATGACACTGGTGGATCCATGTGTGGTTTGTGAGAAGAACACACATGCAATGACACTGGGTGTGGTTCATGAAAAGAACACACATCCAATCAAACTAGTGGATCCAGATGTGGTTTGTGAGAAGAACAGACATGCAATGACTCTAGCTGTGGTTCATGAAAAGAAAACACATTCAATGACACTGGTGTATCCTTATGTGGTTTGTGAAAAGAACACACATGCAATGACTCTAGGTGTGCTTCATGAAAAGAACACACATCCAATGACACTGGTGGATCCATGTGTGGTTTTTGTGGAAATAACAGACATGCAATGACACTGGTGTGGTTCATGAAAAGAACACACATCCAATGACACTTCTGGATCCATTTATGGTTTGTGGAAAGAACATACATGCAATGACACTGGTTTGGTTCATGAAAAGGACACACATCCAATGACACTAGTGGATCCATATGTGGTTTGTGAAAAGAACAGACATGCAATGACACTGGGTGTGGTTAATGAAAAGAACAGAGATGTAATGACACTGGTGGATCCATGTGTGGTTTGTGAGAAGAACACACATGCAATGACACTGGGTTTGCTTCATGAAAAGAACACACATCCAATGACACTAGTGGATCCTTATGTGGTTTGTGAAAAGAACACACATGCAATGACTCTAGATGTGGTTCATGAAAAGAACACACATCCAATGACACTGGTGGATCCATATGTGGTTTGTGCAAAGAACAAACATGCAATGACTCTAGTTGTGGTTTGTGAAAAGAACACACATGCAATGCCTCTAGTTGTGGTTCATGAAAAGAACACACATCTAGTGACCCTGTTGGATCCATATGTGGTTTGTGGAAAGAATGACATGCAATGACATTGGTGGATCCATATGTGGTTTTGGAAAGAACAGACATGCAATGACACCGGGTGTGGTTCATGAAAGAACAGACATGAAATGACACTAGTGGATCCATGTGTGGTTTGTGAGAAGAACACACATGCAATGACACTGGGTGTGGTTCATGAAAAGAACACACATCCAATGACATTGGTGTATCGTTATGTGGTTTGTGAGAATAATAGACATGCAATGACTCTAGCTATGGTTCATGAAAAGAACAGACATGCAATGACACTGGTGGATCGATGTGTGGTTTGTGGGAAGAACAGACATGCAATGACTCTGGCTGTGGTTCATGAAAAGAACACACATCCAATGACATAGGTGGATCCTTATGTGGTTTGTGAAAAGAACAGACATGCAATGACTCTAGATGTGGTTCATGAAAAGAGCAGACATGCAATGACACTGGTGGATCCATGTGTGGTTTGGGAAGAACAGACATGCAATGACACTGGTGGATCCATATGTGGTATGTGGAAAGAACAGACATGCAATGGCATTGGGCATGGTTCATGAAAAGAACACACATCCAATGACACTGGTGGATCCATATGTGGTTTGTGAGAACAGACATGCAATGACTCTAGCTGTGGTTCATCAAAAGAACAGACATGCAATGACACTAGTGGATCTATATGTGGTTTGCGAGAAGAACATACATGCAATGACACTGGGTGTGGTTCATGAAAATAACACCCATCAAATGAGACTGGTGGACCCTTATGTGGTTTGTGAAAAGAACACACATGCAATGACTCTAGCTGTGGTTCATGAAAAGATCACACATCCCATGACACTGGTGGATCCATGTGTGGTTGTCGGAAGAGCAGACATGCAATGACTCTGGCTGTGGTTCATGAAAAGAAAACACATGCAAAGACACTGGGTGTGGCTCATGAAAAGAACACACATGCAATGACACTGGGTGTGGTTAATGAAAAGAACAAACATGCAATGACACTGGTGGATCCATGTGTGGTTTGTGAGAAGAACATACATGCAATGACACTGGGTGTGGCTCATGAAAAGAAGACACATCAAATGGCACTGGTGGATCCATATGTGGTTTGTGGAAAGAACAGAACGCAATGACTCTAGCTGTCGTTCATGAAAAGAACAGACATGCAATGACTCTAGCTGTGGTTTGTGAAAAGAACACACATCCAGTGACACTGGTGGATCCATATGTGGTTTGTGGAAAGAACTGACATGCAATGACTCTAGCTGTGGTTGGTGAAAAGAACAGACATGCAATTGCACTGGTGGATCCTTATGTGGTTTTTGAAAAAGAACACACATGCAATGACTCTAGCCATGGTTTGTCAAAAGAACACACATCCAATGACACTAGTGGATCCATGTGTGGTTTGTGGAAAGAATAGACATGCAATGACTCTAGCTGTGGTTTGTGAAAAGAACATACATGCAATGACACTGGTGGATCCATGTGTGGTTTGTGAGAAGAACACACATGCAATGACTCTGGCTGTGGTTCATAAAAAGAAAACATATCCAATGACACTAGCGTATCCTTATGTGGTTTCTGAAAAGAACACATATCCAATGACTCTGGGTGTGGCTCATGAAAAGAACACGCATCCAATGACACTTCTGGATCCATGTGTGGTTTTGTGGAAATAACAGACATGCAATGACACTCGTGTGGTTCATGAAAAGAACACACATCCAATGACATTGGTGGATCCATGTGTGGTTTGTCGAAAGAACAGACATGCAATGACACTGGTGTGGTTCATGAAAAGAAAACACATCCAATGACATTGGTGGATCCATATGTGGTTTCTGGAAAGAACAGACATGCAATGACAATAGTTGTGGTTAATGAAAAGAACAGACATGTAATGACAGTGGTGGATCCATTTGTGGTTTGTGAGAAGAACACACATGCAATGACACTGGGTGTGGTTCATGAAAAGAACACACATCCAATGACACTGGTGGATCCATATGTGGTTTGTGAGAACAGACATGCAATGACTCTAGCTGTGGTTCATCAAAAGAACATACATGCAATGACACTAGTGGATCCATGTGTGGTTTGTGAGAAGAACATACATGCAATGACACTGGGTGTGGTTCATGAAAATAACACCCATCAAATGAGACTGGTGGACCCTTATGTGGTTTGTGAAAAGAACACACATGCAATGACTCTAGCTGTGGTTCATGAAAAGAACACACATCCCATGACACTGGTGGATCCATGTGTGGTTGTCGGAAGAGCAGACATGCAATGACTCTGGCTCTGGTTCATGAAAAGAAAACACATGCAAAGACACTGGGTGTGGCTCATGAAAAGAACACACATGCAATGACACTGGGTGTGGTTAATGAAAAGAACAAACATGCAATGACACTGGTGGATCCATGTGTGGTTTGTGAGAAGAACATACATGCAATGACACTGGGTGTGGTTCATGAAAAGAAGACACATCAAATGGCACTGGTGGATCCATATGTGGTTTGTGGAAAGAACAGAACGCAATGAATCTAGCTGTCGTTCATGAAAAGAACAGACATGCAATGACTCTAGCTGTGGTTTGTGAAAAGAACACACATCCAATGACACTGGTGGATCCATATGTGGTTTGTGGAAAGAACTGACATGCAATGACTCTAGCTGTGGTTGGTGAAAAGAACAGACATGCAATTGCACTGGTGGATCCTTATGTGGTTTTTGAAAAAGAACACACATGCAATGACTGTAGCCATGGTTTGTCAAAAGAACACACATCCAATGACACTAGTGGATCCATGTGTGGTTTGTGGAAAGAACAGACATGCAATGACTCTAGCTGTGGTTTGTGAAAAGAACATACATGCAATGACACTGGTGGATCCATGTGTGGTTTGTGAGAAGAACACGCATGCAATGACGCTGGCTGTGGTTCATAAAAAGAAAACATATCCAATGAAACTAGCGTATCCTTATGTGGTTTGTGAAAAGAACACATATCCAATGACTCTGGGTGTGGCTCATGAAAAGAACACGCATCCAATGACACTTATGGATCCATGTGTGGTTTTGTGGAAATAACAGACATGCAATGACACTCGTGTGGTTCATGAAAAGAACACACATCCAATGACATTGGTGGATCCATGGGTGGTTTGTCGAAAGAACAGACATGCAATGACACTGGTGTGGTTCATTAAAAGAAAACACATCCAATGACAATGGTGGATCCATATGTCGTTTGTGGAAAGAACATACATGCAATGACACTGGGTGTGGTTAATGAAAAGAACAGACATGCAATGACACTGGTGGATCCATGTGTGGTTTGTGAGAAGAACACACATGCAATGACACTGGGTGTGGTTCATGAAAAGAACACACATCCAATCAAACTAGTGGATCCAGATGTGGTTTGTGAGAAGAACAGACATGCAATGACTCTAGCTGTGGTTCATGTAAAGAAGAGACATGCAATGACACTAGTGGATCCATGTGTGGTTTATGAGAAGATCATACATGCAATGACACTGGGTGTGGTTCATGAAAAGAACACACATCAAATGACACTGGTGGATCCTTATGTGGTTTGTGAAAAGAACACACATGCAATGACTCTAGCTGTGGTTCATGAAAAGAACACACATCCCATGACACTAGTGGATCCATGTGTGCTTTGTGGGAAGAACACACATGCAATGACACCTTGTGTGGTTAATGAAAAGAGAAGACATGCAATGACACTGGTGGATCCATGTGTAGTTTGTGAGAAGAACACACATGCAATGACACTGGGTGTGGTTCATTAAAAGAACACACATCAAATGACACTGGTGGATCCATATGTGGTTTGTGGAAAGAACAGACATGCAATGACTCTAGTTGTGGTTCATGAAAAGAAGAGACATGCAATGTCTCTAGCTGTGGTTTGTGAAAAGAACACACATCCAGTGACACTGGTGGATCCATATATGGTTTGTGGAAAGAACAGACATGCAATGACTCTAGCTGTGGTTTGTGAAAAGAACATACAGGCAATGACACTAGTGAATCCTTATGTGGTTTTTGAAAAAGAAAACACATGCAATGACTCTAGATGTGGTTTGTCCAAAGAACACACATCCAATGACACTAGTGGATCCATGTGTGGTTTGTGGAAAGAACAGACATGCAATGACTCTAGCTGTGGTTTGTGAAAAGAACATACATGCAATGACACTGGTGGATCCATGTGTGGTTTGTGAGAAGAACACACATGCAGTGACTCTGGTGGATCCATATGTGGTTTCTGGAAAGAACAGACATGCAATGATACTGGGTGTGGTTAATGAAAAGAATAGACATGCAATGACACTAGTGGATCCATGTGTGGTTTGTGAGAAGAACACACATGCAATGACACTGGGTGTGGTTCTTGAAAAGAACACACATCCAATGACACTGGTGGATCCATGTGTCGTTTGTGAGAAGAACAGACATGCAATGAATCTAGCTGTGGTTCATGAAAAGAACAGACCTTTAATGACACTAGTGGATCCATGTGTGGTTTATGAGAAGAACATACATGCAATGACACTGGGTGTGGTTCATGAAAAGAACACACATCAAATGACACTGGTGGGTCCTTATGTGGTTTGTGAAAAGAACAAACATGCAATGACTCTAGCTATGGTTCATGAAAAGAACACACATCCCATGACACTAGTTGATCCATGTGTGGTTTGTGGGAAGAATAGACATGCAATGACTCTGGCTGTGGTTCATGAACAGAAAACACATGCAAAGACACTAGGTGTGGTTCATGAAAAGAACACATGCAATGACACTGGGTGTGGTTAATGAAAAGAGAAGACATGCAACGACACTGGTGGATACATGTGTAGTTTTTAAGAAGAACACTTGCAATGGCACTGGGTGTGGTTCATTAAAAGAACACACATCAAATGACACTGGTGGATCCATATGTGGTTTGTGGAAAGAACAGAATTGCAATGACTCTAGCTGTGGATCATGAAAAGAACAGACATGCAATGTCTCTAGCTTTGGTTTGTGAAAAGAACACACATCCAGTGACACTGGTGGATCCATATGTAGTTTGTGGAAAGAATAGACATGTAATGACTCTAGCTGTGGTTTGTGAAAAGAACTGACATGCAATGACGTTAGTGGATCCTTATGTGGTTTTGGAAATAGAACACACATGCAATGACTCTAGCTGTGGTTTGTCAAAAGAACACACATCCCATGACACTAGTGGATCCATGTGTGGTTTGTGGGAAGAATAGACATGCAATGACTCTAGTTGTGGTTTGTGAAAAGAACATACATGCAATGACACGGGTGGATCCATGAGTGGTTTATCAGAAGAACACACATGCAATGACTCTAGCTATGGTTCATGAAAAGAAAACACATCCAATGACACTAGTGGATCCAAGTGTGGTTTGTGGGAAGAACAGACATGCAATGACTCTGGCTGTGGTTCATGAACAGAAAACACATGCAAAGACACTAGGTGTGGTTCATGAAAAGAACACACATGCAATGACACTAGTGTATCCTTATGTGGTTTGTGAAAAGAACACATATCCAATGACTCTGGGTGTGGTTCATGAAAAGAACACGCATCCAATGACACTTCTGGATCCATGTGTGGTTTTGTGGAAATAACAGCAATGCAATGACACTGGTGTGGTTGATGAAAAGAACACACATCCAATGACATTGGTGGATCCATGTGTGGTTTGTGGAAAGAACTGACATGCAATGACACTAGTATGGTTCATGAAAAGAAAACAGATCCAATGACACTGGTGGATCCATATGTGGTTTGTGGAAAGAACATTCATGCAATGACACTGGGTGTGGTTAATGAAAAGAACAGACATGCAATGACACTAGTGGATCCATGTGTGGTTTGTGAGAAGAACACACATGCAATGACACTGGGTGTGGTTCATGAAAAGAACACACATCCAATGATACTGGTGGATCTAGATGTGGTTTGTGAGAAGAACAGACATGCAATGACCCTAGCTGTGGTTCATGAAAAGAACATACATGCAATGACACTAGTGGATCCATGTGTGGTTTATGAGAAGAACATACATGCAATGACACTGGGTGTGGTTCATGAAAAGAACACACATCAAGTGATACTGGTGGATCCTTATGTGGTTTGTGAAAAGAACACACATGCAATGACTCTAGCTGTGGTTCATGAAAAGAACACACATCCCATGACACTAGTGGATCCATGTGTGGTGTGTGGGAAGAACAGACATGCAATGACTCCGGCTGTGGTTCATGAACAGAAAACACATGCAATGACACTAGATGTCGTTCATGAAAAGAACACACATGCAATGACACTTGGTGTGGTTAATGAAAAGACCAGACATGCAATGACACTGGTGGATCCATGTGTAGTTTGTGAGAAGAACACACATGCAATGACACTGGGTGTGGTTCATTAAAAGAACACACATCAAATGACACTGGTGGATCCATATGTGGGTTGTGGAAAGAACAGACATGCATTGACTCTAGTTGTGGTTCATGAAAAGAACATACATAAAATGTCTCTAGCTGTGGTTTGTGAAAAGAACACACATCCAGTGACACTGGTGGATCCATATGTGGTTTGTGGAAAGAACAGACATGCAATGACTCTAGCTGTGGTTTGTGAAAAGAATAGACATGCAATGACACTGGTGGATCCCTATGTGGTTTTTGAAAAAGAACACACATGCAATGACTCTAGCTGTGGTTTGTCAAAAGAACACACATCCAATGACACTAGTGGATCCATGTGTGATTTGTGGAAAGAACAGACATGCAATGACTCTAGCTGTGGTTTGTGAAAAGAACATACATGCTATGACACTGGTGGATCCATGTGTGGTTTGTGAGAAGAACACACATGCAGTGAATCTGGCTGTGGTTCATGAAAAGAACACACATCCAATGACATAGGTGGATCCTTATGTGGTTTGTGAAAAGAACAGAGATGCAATGACTCTAGATGTGGTTCATGAAAAGAATAGACATGCAATGACACTGGTGGATCCATGTGTGGTTTGTGGGAAGAACAGACATGCAATGACACTGGTGGATCCATATGTGGTTTGTGGAAAGAACAGACATGCAATGACTCTAGCTATGGTTCATGAAAAGAACATACATGCAATGACACTGGTGGATCCATGTGTGGTTCATGAAAAGAAAACACATGCAATGACACTGGGGTGTGGTTCATGAAAAGAACACACATGCAATGACACTGGTGGATCCATGTGTGGTTTGTGGAAAGAACAGACATGCAATGACTCTGGTTGTGGTTCATGAAATGAACACACATCCAATGACACTGGTGGATCCATGTGTGGTTTGTGGAAAGAACAGACATGCAATGACTCTAGCTTTAGTTCATGAAAAGAACAGACATGCAATGACCCTGGTGGATCCCTGTGTGGTTTGTGGGAAGAACAGAAATGCAATGACTCTGGCTGTGGTTCATGAAAAGAACACACATCTAGTGACACTGGTGGATCCATATGTGGTTTGTGGAAAGAACAAACATGCAATGACTCTAGCTGTGGTTCATGAAAATAACCGACATACAATGACACTGATAGATCCGTGTGTGGTTTATGAGAAGAACAGACATGCGATGATTCTGGCTATGGTTCATGAAAAGAAAACACATGCAATGACACTGGGTGTGGTTCGTGAAAAGAAAACACTTGCAATGGCACTGGGTGTGGTTCATGAAAAGAACATACATCCAATGACACTAGGTGTGGTTCATGAAAAGAACACACACGCAATGACACTGGGTGTGGTTAATGAAAAGAACAGACATGCAATGACACTGGCGGATCCATGTGTGGTTTCTGAGAAGAACACACATGCAATGACACTAGGTGTGGCTCATGAAAAAGAACACACATCAAGTGACACTGGTGGATCCATATGTGGTTTGTGAGAATAACAGACATGCAATGACTCTGGGTGTGGGTCATGAAAAGAACACACATCCAATGACACTGGTGTATCCTTATGTGGTTTGTGAGAAGAATAGACATGCAATGACTCTAGCTGTGGTTCATGAAAAGAAGAGACATGCAATGACACTGGTGGATCCATGTGTGGTTTGTGGAAAGAACAGACATGCAATGACACTGGTTTGGTTCATGAAAAGAACACACATCTAATAACACTAGTGGATCCATATGTGGTTTGTGGAATGAACAGACATGCAATGACACTGGGTGTGGTTCATGAAAATAACATACATGTAATGACACTGGTGGATCCATGTGTGGTTTGTGAGAAGAACACACATGCAATGACATTGGGTGTGGTTCATGAAAATAACACACATCCAATGACACTGGTGTGTCCTTTTGTGGTTTGTGAGAAGAACAGACATGCAATGACTCTAGATGTGGTTCACGAAAACAACAGACATGCAATGACATTGGTGGATCCATGTGTGGTTTGTGAGAAGAACAGACATGCAATGACTCTAGCAGTGGTTCATGAAAAGAACACACATCCAATGACACTGGTGGATCCATATGTGGTTTGTGGAAATAACAAACATGCAATGACTAGCTGTGTTTCACGAAAAGAACAAACATACAATGACACTGGTGGATCCATGTGTGATTTGTGAGAAGAACAGACAGGCAATGATTCTGGCTCTCGTTCATGAAAAGAAAACACATGCAATGACATTGGGTGTGGTTCATGAAAAGAACACACATCCAATGACACTGGTGGATCCTTATGTGGTTTGTGGAATGGACAGGCATGCAATGACTCTAGCTGTGGTTCATTAAAAGAACACACATGCAATCACACTGGTGGATCCATGTGTGGTTTGTGGAAAGAGCAGACATGCAATGACTCTAGCTGTGGTTTATGAAAAGAACAGACATGCAATGACACTGGTGGATCCATGTGTGGTTTGTGAGAAGAACACACATGCAGTGACTCTGGCTATGGTTCATGAAAAGAAAACACATTCAATGACACTGGTGTATCCTTATGTCGTTTGTGAAAAGAACACACATGCAATGACTCTAGGTGTGCTTCATGAAAAGAACACACATCCAATGACACTGGTGGATCCATGTGTGGTTTTTGTGGAAATAACAGACATGCAATGACACTGGTGTGGTTCATGAAAAGAACACACATCCAATGACACTTCTGGATCCATTTGTCGTTTGTGGAAAGAACATACATGCAATGACACTGGTTTGGTTCATGAAAAGGACACACATCCAATGACACTAGTGGATCCATATGTGGTTTGTGAAAAGAATACACATGCAATGACACTGGGTGTGGTTAATGAAAAGAACAGAGATGTAATGACACTGGTGGATCCATGTGTGGTTTGTGAGAAGAACACACATGCAATGACACTGGGTTTGCTTCATGAAAAGAACACACATCCAATGACACTAGTGGATCCTTATGTGGTTTGTGAAAAGAACACACATGCAATGACTCTAGCTGTGGTTCATGAAAAGAACACACATCCAATGACACTGGTGGATCCATATGTGGTTTGTGCAAAGAACAAACATGCAATGACTCTAGCTGTGGTTTGTGAAAAGAACACACATGCAATGCCTCTAGTTGTGGTTCATGAAAAGAACACACATCTAGTGACCCTATTGGATCCATATGTGGTTTTTGGAAAGAACAGACATGCAATGACATTGTTGGATCCATATGTGGTTTGTGGAAAGAACAGACATGCAATGACACTGGGTGTGGTTCATGAAAAGAACAGACATGCAATGACACTGGTGGATCCATGTGTGGTTTGTGAGAAGAACACACATGCAATGACACTGGGTGTGGTTCATGAAAAGAACACACATCCAATGACATTGGTGTATCGTTATGTGGTTTGTGAGAATAATAGACATGCAATGACTCTAGCTATGGTTCATGAAAAGAACAGACATGCAATGACACTGGTGGATCGATGTGTGGTTTGTGGGAAGAACAGACATGTAATGACTCTGGCTGTGGTTCATGAAAAGAAGACACATCCAATGACATAGGTGGATCCTTATGTGGTTTGTGAAAAGAACAGACATGCAATGACTCTAGATGTGGTTCATGAAAAGAACAGACATGCAATGACACTGGTGGATCCATGTGTGGTTTGGGAAGAACAAACATGCAATGACACTGGTGGATCCATATGTGGTTTGTGGAAAGAACAGACATGCAATGACTCTAGCTATGGTTCATGAAAAGAACAGACATGCAATGACACTGGTGGATCCATGTGTGGTTCATGAAAAGAAGACACATGCAATGACACTGGGGTGTGGTTCATGAAAAGAACACACATGCAATGACACTGGTGGATCCATGTGTGGTTTGTGGAAAGAACAGACATGCAATGACTCTGGTTGTGGTTCATGAAATGAACACACATCCAATGACACTGGTGGATCCATGTGAGGTTTGTGGAAAGAACAGACATGCAATGACTCTAGCTTTAGTTCATGGAAAGAACAGACATGCAATGACACTGGTGGATCCCTGTGTGGTTTGTGGGAAGAACAGACATGCATTGACTCCGGCTATGGTTCATGAAAAGAACACACATCTAATGACACTGGTGGATCCATATGTGGTTTGCGGAAAGAACAAACATGCAATGACTCTAGCTGTGGTTCATGAAAATAACCAACATACAATGACACTGGTGGATCCATGTGTGGTTTATGAGAAGAACAGACATGCAATGATTCTGGCTATGGTTCATGAAAAGAAAACACATGCAATGACACAGGGTGTGGTTCGTGAAAAGAAAACACATGCAATGACACTGGGTGTGGTTCATGAAAAGAACATACATCCAATGACACTAGGTCTGGTTCATGAAAACAACACACACGCATTGACACTGGGTGTGGTTAATGAAAAGAACAGACATGCAATGACACTGGCAGATCCATGTGTGGTTTCTGAGAAGAACACACATGCAATGACACTGGGTGTGGCTCATGAAAAAGAACACACATCAAGTGACACTGGTCGATCCGTATGTGGTTTGTGAGAATAACAGACATGCAATGACTCTGGGTGTGGGTCATGAAAAGAACACACATCCAATGACACTGGTGTATCCTTATGTGGTTTGTGAGAAGAATAGACATGAAATGACTCTAGCTGTGGTTCATGAAAAGAAGAGACATGCAATGACACTGGTGGATCCATGTGTGGTTTGTGGAAAGAACAGACATGCAATGACACTGGTTTGGTTCATGAAAAGAACACACATCTAATAACACTAGTGGATCCATATGTGGTTTGTGGAATGAACAGACATGCAATGACACTGGGTGTGGTTCATGAAAAGAACATACATGTAATGACACTGGTGGATCCATGTGTGGTTTGTGAGAAGAACACACATGCAATGACATTGGGTGTGGTTCATGAAAAGAACACACATCCAATGACACTGGTGTGTCCTTTTATTGTTTGTGAGAAGAACAGACATGCAATGACTCTAGATGTGGTTCATGAAAACAACAGACATGCAATGACATTGGTGGATCCATGTGTGGTTTGTGAGAAGAACAGACATGCAATGACTCTAGCTGTGGTTCATGAAAAGAACAGACATGCAGTGAGACTGGTGGATCCATGTGTGGTTTGTGAGAGGAACAGACATGCAATGACTCTGGCAGTGGTTCATGAAAAGAACACACATCCAATGACACTGGTGGATCCATATGTGGTTTGTGGAAATAACAAACATGCAATGACTCTAGCTGTGTTTCACGAAAAGAATAGACATACAATGACACTGGTGGATCCATGTGTGATTTGTGAGAAGAACAGACATGCAATGATTCTGGCTCTCGTTCATGAAAAGAAAACACATGCAATGACATTGGGTGTGGTTCATGAAAAGAACACACATCCAATGACACTGGTGGATCCTTATGTGGTTTGTGGAAAGAACAGGCATGCAATGACTCTAGCTGTGGTTCATGAAAAGAACACACATGCAATCACACTGGTGGATCCATGTGTGGTTTGTGTAAAGAGCAGACATGCAATGACTCTATCTGTGGTTTATGAAAAGAACAGACATGCAATGACACTGGTGGATCCATGTGTGGTTTGTGAGAAGAACACACATGCAGTGACTCTAGCTATGGTTCATGAAAAGAAAACACATTCAATGACACTGGTGTATCCTTATGTGGTTTGTGAAAAGAACACACATGCAATGACTCTAGGTGTGCTTCATGAAAAGAACACACATCCAATGACACTGGTGGATCCATGTGTGGTTTTTGTGGAAATAACAGACATGCAATGACACTGGTGTGGTTCATGAAAAGAACACACATCCAATGACACTTCTGGATCCATTTGTGGTTTGTGGAAAGAACATACATGCAATGACACTGGTTTGGTTCATGAAAAGGACACACATCCAATGACACTAGTGGATCCATATGTGGTTTGTGAAAAGAACAGACATGCAATGACATTGGGTGTGGTTAATGAAAAGAACAGAGATGTAATGACACTGGTGGATCCATGTGTGGTTTGTGAGAAGAACACACATGCAATGACACTGGGTTTGCTTCATGAAAAGAACACACATCCAATGACACTAGTGGATCCTTATGTGGTTTGTGAAAAGAACACACATGCAATGACTCTAGCTGTGGTTCATGAAAAGAACACACATCCAATGACACTGGTGGATCCATATGTGGTTTGTGCAAAGAACAAACATGCAATGACTCTAGCTGTGGTTTGTGAAAAGAACACACATGCAATGCCTCTAGTTGTGGTTCATGAAAAGAACACACATCTAGTGACCCTATTGGATCCATATGTGGTTTGTGGAAAGAACAGACATGCAATGACATTGGTGTGGTTCATGAAAAGAACACATGCAATGACACTGGTGGATCCATGTGTGGTTTGTGAGAAGAACACACATGCAATGACACTGGGTGTGGTTCATGAAAAGAACACACATCCAATGACATTGGTGTATCGTTATGTGGTTTGTGAGAATAATAGACATGCAATGACTCTAGCTATGGTTCATGAAAAGAACAGACATGCAATGACACTGGTGGGTCGATGTGTGGTTTGTGGGAAGAACAGACATGCAATGACTCTGGCTGTGGTTCATGAAAAGAAGACACATCCAATGACATAGGTGGATCCTTATGTGGTTTGTGAAAAGAACAGACATGCAATGACTCTAGATGTGGTTCATGAAAAGAACAGACATGCAATAACACTGGTGGATCCATGTGTGGTTTGGGAAGAACAGACATGCAATGACACTGGTGGATCCATATATGGTTTATGGAAAGAACAGACATGCAATGACTCTAGCTATGGTTCATGAAAAGAACAGACATGCAATGACACTGGTGGATCCATGTGTGGTTCATGAAAAGAAAACACATGCAATGACACTGGGGTGTGGTTCATGAAAAGAACACACATGCAATGACACTGGTGGATCCATGTGTGGTTTGTGGAAAGAACAGACATGCAATGACTCTGGTTGTGGTTCATGAAATGAACACACATCCAATGACACTGGTGGATCCATGTGAGGTTTGTGGAAAGAACAGACATGCAATGACTCTAGCTTTAGTTCATGGAAAGAACAGACATGCAATGACACTGGTGGATCCCTGTGTGGTTTGTGGGAAGAACAGACATGCATTGACTCCGGCTATGGTTCATGAAAAGAACACACATCTAATGACACTGGTGGATCCATATGTGGTTTGTGGAAAGAACAAACATGCAATGACTCTAGCTGTGGTTCATTAAAATAACCAACATACAATGACACTGGTGGATCCATGTGTGGTTTATGAGAAGAACAGACATGCAATGATTCTGGCTATGGTTCATGAAAAGAAAACACATGCAATGACACTGGGTGTGGTTCGTGAAAAGAAAACACATGCAATGACACTGGTTGTGGTTCATGAAAAGAACATACATCCAATGACACTAGGTGTGGTTCATGAAAAGAACACACACGCAATGACACTGGGTGTGGTTAATGAAAAGAACAGACATGCAATGACACTGGCAGATCCATGTGTGGTTTCTGAGAAGAACACACATGCAATGACACTGGGTGTGGCTCATGAAAAAGAACACACATCAAGTGACACTGGTGGATCCATATGTGGTTTGTGACAATAACAGACATGCAATGACTCTGGGTGTGGGTCATGAAAAGAACACACATCCAATGACACTGGTGTATCCTTATGTGGTTTGTGAGAAGAATAGACATGCAATGACTCTAGCTGTGGTTCATGAAAAGAAGAGACATGCAATGACACTGGTGGATCCATGTGTGGTTTGTGGAAAGAACAGACATGCAATGACACTGGTTTGGTTCATGAAAAGAACACACATCTAATAACACTAGTGGATCCATATGTGGTTTGTGGAATGAACAGACATGCAATGACACTGGGTGTGGTTCATGAAAAGAACATACATGTAATGACACTGGTGGATCCATGTGTGGTTTGTGAGAAGAACACACATGCAATGACATTGGGTGTGGTTCATGAAAAGAACACACATCCAATGACACTGGTGTGTCCTTTTGTGGTTTGTGAGAAGAACAGACATGCAATGACTCTAGATGTGGTTCACGAAAACAACAGACATGCAATGACATTGGTGGATCCATGTGTGGTTTGTGAGAAGAACAGACATGCAATGACTCTAGCTGTGGTTCATGAAAAGAACAGACATGCAGTGACACTGGTGGATCCATGTGTGGTTTGTGAGAAGAACAGACATGCAATGACTCTGGCAGTGGTTCATGAAAAGAACACACATCCAATGACACTGGTGGATCCATATGTGGTTTGTGGAAATAACAAACATGCAATGACTCTAGCTGTGTTTCACGAAAAGAATAGACATACAATGACACTGGTGGATCCATGTGTGATTTGTGAGAAGAACAGACATGCAATGATTCTGGCTCTCGTTCATGAAAAGAAAACACATGCAATGACATTGGGTGTGGTTCATGAAAAGAACACACATCCAATGACACTGGTGGATCCTTATGTGGTTTGTGGAAAGAACAGGCATGCAATGACTCTAGCTATGGTTCATGAAAAGAACACACATGCAATCACACTGGTGGATCCATGTGTGGTTTGTGGAAAGAGCAGACATGCAATGACTCTAGCTGTGGTTTATGAAAAGAACAGACATGCAATGACACTGGTGGATCCATGTGTGGTTTGTGAGAAGAACACACATGCAGTGACTCTAGCTATGGTTCATGAAAAGAAAACACATTCAATGACACTGGTGTATCCTTATGTGGTTTGTGAAAAGAACACACATGCAATGACTCTAGGTGTGCTTCATGAAAAGAACACACATCCAATGACACTAGTGGATCCATGTGTGGTTTTTGTGGAAATAACAGACATGCAATGACACTGGTGTGGTTCATGAAAAGAACACACATCCAATGACACTTCTGGATCCATTTGTGGTTTGTGGAAAGAACATACATGCAATGACACTGGTTTGGTTCATGAAAAGGACACACATCCAATGACACTAGTGGATCCATATGTGGTTTGTGAAAAGAACAGACATGCAATGACACTGGGTGTGGTTAATGAAAAGAACAGAGATGTAATGACACTGGTGGATCCATGTGTGGTTTGTGAGAAGAACACACATGCAATGACACTGGGTTTGCTTCATGAAAAGAACACACATCCAATGACACTAGTGGATCCTTATGTGGTTTGTGAAAAGAACACACATGCAATGACTCTAGCTGTGGTTCATGAAAAGAACACACATCCAATGACACTGGTGGATCCATATGTGGTTTGTGCAAAGAACAAACATGCAATGACTCTAGCTGTGGTTTGTGAAAAGAACACACATGCAATGCCTCTAGTTGTGGTTCATGAAAAGAACACACATCTAGTGACCCTGTTGGATCCATATGTGGTTTGTGGAAAGAACAGACATGCAATGACATTGGTGGATCCATATGTGGTTTGTGGAAAGAACAGACATGCAATGACACTGGGTGTGGTTCATGAAAAGAACAGACATGCAATGACACTGGTGGATCCATGTGTGGTTTGTGAGAAGAACACACATGCAATGACACTGGGTGTGGTTCATGAAAAGAACACACATCCAATGACATTGGTGTATCGTTATGTGGTTTGTGAGAATAATAGACATGCAATGACTCTAGCTATGGTTCATGAAAAGAATAGACATGCAATGACACTGGTGGATCGATGTGTGGTTTGTGGGAAGAACAGACATGCAATGACTCTGGCTGTGGTTCATGAAAAGAAGACACATCCAATGACATAGGTGGATCCTTATGTGGTTTGTGAAAAGAACAGACATGCAATGACTCTAGATGTGGTTCATGAAAAGAACAGACATGCAATGACACTGGTGGATCCATGTGTGGTTCATGAAAAGAAAACACATGCAATGACATTGGGGTGTGGTTCATGAAAAGAACACACATGCAATGACACTGGTGGATCCATGTGTGGTTTGTGGAAAGAACAGACATGCAATGACTCTGGTTGTGGTTCATGAAATGAACACACATCCAATGACACTGGTGGATCCCTGTGTGGTTTGTGGGAAGAACAGACATGCATTGACTCCGGCTATGGTTCATGAAAAGAACACACATCTAATGACACTGGTGGATCCATATGTGGTTTGTGGAAAGAACAAACATGCAAAGACTCTAGCTGTGGTTCATGAAAATAACCGACATACAATGACACTGGTGGATCCATGTGTGGTTTATGAGAAGAACAGACATGCAATGATTCTGGCTATGGTTCATGAAAAGAAAACACATGCAATGACACAGGGTGTGGTTCGTGAAAAGAAAACACATGCAATGACACTGGTTGTGGTTCATGAAAAGAACATACATCCAATGACACTAGGTGTGGTTCATGAAAAGAACACACACGCAATGACACTGGGTGTGGTTAATGAAAAGAACAGACATGCAATGACACTGGCGGATCCATGTGTGGTTTCTGAGAAGAACACACATGCAATGACACTGGGTGTGGCTCATGAAAAAGAACACACATCAAGTGACACTGGTGGATCCATATGTGGTTTGTGAGAATAACAGACATGTAATGACTCTGGGTGTGGGTCATGAAAAGAACACACATCCAATGACACTGGTGTATCCTTATGTGGTTTGTGAGAAGAACAGACATGCAATGACTCTAGCTGTGGTTCATGAAAAGAACAAACATGCAATGACACTGGTGGATCCATGTGTGGTTTGTGGAAAGAACAGACATGCAATGACACTGGTTTGGTTTATGAAAAGAACACACATCTAATGACACTAGTGGATCCATATGTGGTTTGTGGAAAGAACAGACATGCAATGACACTGGGTGTGGTTAATGAAAAGAACATACATGTAATGACACTGGTGGATCCATGTGTGGTTTGTGAGAAGAACACACATGCAATGACACTGGGTGTGGTTCATGAAAAAAACACACATCCAATGACACTGGTGTGTCCTTTTGTGGTTTGTGACAAGAACAGACATGCAATGACTCTAGATGTGGTTCATGAAAAGAACAGACATGCAATGACATTGGTGGATCCATGTGTGGTTTGTGAGAAGAACAGACATGCAATGACTCTAGCTGTGGTTCATGAAAAGACCAGACATGCAGTGACACTGGTGGATCCATGTGTGGTTTGTGATAAGAACAGACATGCAATGACTCTGGCAGTGGTTCATGAAAAGAACACACATCCAATGACACTTGTGGATCCATATGTGGTTTGTGGAAATAACAAACATGCAATGACTCTAGCTGTGTTTCACGAAAAGAACAGACATACAATGGCACTGGTGGATCCATGTGTGATTTGTGAGAAGAACAGACATGCAATGATTCTGGCTGTCGTTCATGAAAAGAAAACACATGCAATGACATTGGGTGTGGTTCATGAAAAGAACACACATCCAATGACACTAGTGGATCCTTATGTGGTTTGTGGAAAGAACAGACATGCAATGACTCTAGCTGTGGTTTATGAAAAGAACAAACATGCAATGACACTGGTGGATCCATGTGTGGTTTGTGAGAAGAACACACATGCAGTGACTCTGTCTATGGTTCATGAAAAGAAAACACATTCAATGACACTGGTGTATCCTTATGTGGTTTGTGAAAAGAACACACATGCAATGACTCTAGGTGTGCTTCATGAAAAGAACACACATCCAATGACACTGGTGGATCCATGTGTGGTTTTTGTGGAAATAACAGACATGCAATGCCACTGGTGTGGTTCATGAGAAGAACACACATCCAATGACACTTCTGGATCCATTTGTGGTTTTTGGAAAGAACATACATGCAATGACACTGGTTTGGTTCATGAAAAGGACACACATCCAATGACACTAGTGGATCCATATGTGGTTTGTGGAAAGAACAGACATGCAATGACACTGGGTGTGGTTAATGAAAAGAACAGAGATGTAATGACACTGGTGGATCCATGTGTGGTTTGTGAGAAGAACACACATGCAATGCCACTGGTGTGGTTCATGAAAAGAACACACATCCAATGACACTGGTGTATCCTTTTGTGGTTTGGGAGAAGAACAGACATGCAATGACTCTAGCTGTGTTTCATGAAAAGAACAGACATGCAATGACATTGGTGGATCCATGTGTGGTTTGTGAGAAGAACAGACATACAATGACTCTTGCTGTGGTTCATGAAAGGAACACACATCCAATAACAATGGTGTATCCTTATGTGGTTTGTGGTAAGAACATACATGCAATGAGTCTAGCCGTGGTTCATGAAAAGAATAGACATGCAATCACACTGGTGGATCCCTGTGTGGTTTTTGGAAAGAACAGACATGCAATGACACTGTTGTGGATCATGAAAAGAGAAGACATTCCATGACACTGGTGGATCCATGTATGGTTTGTGAGAAGAACACACATGCAATGACACTGGGTTTGCTTCATGAAAAGAACACACATCCAATGACACTAGTGGATCCTTATGTGGTTTGTGAAAATAACACACATGCAATGACTCTAGCTATGGTTCATGAAAAGAACACACATCCAATGACACTGGTGGATCCATATGTGGTTTCTGGAAAGAACAAACATGAAATGACTCTAGCTGTGGTTTGTTAAAAGAACACACATCCAATGACACTGGTGGATCCATATGTGGTTTCTGGAAAGAACAAACATGAAATGACTCTAGCTGTGGTTTGTTAAAAGAACACACATGCAATGACTCTAGCTGTGGTTCATGAAAAGAACACACATCCAATGACACTGGTGGATCCATATGTGGTTTGTGGAAAGAACAGACATGCAATGACTCTAGCTATGGTTCATGAAAAGAACAGACAAGCAATGACACTCGTGGATCCATGTGTGGTCTGTGAGAAGAACACACATGCAATGACACTTGGTGTGGTTCATGAAAAGAACACACATCCAATGACATTGGTGTATCGTTATGTGGTTTGTGAGAATAATAGACATGCAATGACTCTAGCTGTGGTTCATGAAAAGAACAGACATGCAATGACACTGGTGGATCCATGTGTGGTTTGTGAGAAGAATAGACATGCAATGACGCTGGCTATGGTTCATGAAAAGAACACACATCCATTGACACTAGTGGATCCATATATGGTTTGTGGAAAGAACAGACATGCAATGACACTGGTGGATCCATGTGTGGTTTGTGGGAAGAACAGACATGCAATGACTCAGGCTATGGTTCATGACAAGAACACACATCCAATGACACGGGTGGATCCTTATGTGGTTTGTGAAAAGAACAGACATGCAATGTGTCGTTGTATTTGGAACGGTAGTACCTAAGGAGGTTAGATAGAGGTGTGGGGACTGGCAGGGAAGCTATCAACGGCGTCCGCATGCGGGATTGGATACAAGCGAGTGTAGCTGGACGCAAGAAGTACCCAGGTTCAGGGGCCTCGTGATGAGGTAAAGCCCCTACTCTTGCCGAGTCTGACTATCAGGGATATACGAACTACAAGTGCTCCTCGAGCTGTATTCTCTAGCTACTGCCTTAAATGCAATGAGACCAAACCTTTCTACTGAGGCCTTGCCTCTCCTTATATAGGCAGAGAGGCAACGGTCTCACTGGCCAATCCGACTGGCGGGCCCCACATGCGGGTCCCAGCCTGTTGGTCATCTACAGTGTCCGGTATCGTGTGTCTCTTCGGAGTATGAGCGGTATGGCTGTCGTAGGCACAGTGGACGTTGTGCTAGCCTATCGTCAGCATCGGGCCACTGTTCCTGCGTCATCCCCACAAAGTCTTTGGTATGGCCGGGTGGTTGCCAGTCTTGTCATCGCATGTATGCACTGCACCGACACGCATGTCATCCTGTCTCACTGATTGGGTCTGGCTACGTCGCCGTAGCCGGCTACTTCTTGCTGACTCGGCTACCAAACGGTAGCCGGCCTATCTTGCCCTGTCCGGCTGTGCTTGGTCAGCTGGACGCCATCCGACTGATTTGTTCTTGTCCGGTTGGGGTACCTGGGGATCATCCCCCTAACACTAGCCCCTGAGCGCGTGTGGATTCCGCCCTTAGGCAAAATGTGCGCGCGCTCCCTCCTGCTTTTGAATTTGTGTCCAGCTGAGCTTGGCGGTTGCGCTACTCGTGACGTCAGTGCTGACGCCGTCCACGCGCGCACATGCCAACATTGCCCTGCGGCGGGCGGCATAACGTCCCGTCGCACGTCGCCTCGGGAAGCCACTGTCCAGCGCTTCGGTTCTTGCTCCGGGATCTTCTGCGCATCCTGCTTCGGCACACGGGATCTGGGCGGCGGTTGGGGTGAGGGCCGTCCAGATGCGCGCCACGTGGCCCTGCTGACGGTTGCTGTTCTGGCCCTTTAAAGGGACGTGGCGGGGGAGGCAGTTCCTTTCGCCGCTTCTCCGCTGCGTTTCCCCTTCCCTCGCGTTCCGCTTCATGCCGCCTTCGCGCTGTAGCCATCGCCGCCGCTGCCGCCATCGCCGCCACGGCCACCGCCACTCTTCCATCGCCGCTCCCCACTGTCAGCCGGAGATGGCCGCCGACCGTGGGGCTTGGTGCGGCTCCTCCATCACGGAGGACCACATCGCGAAGTACCGCGCCACCCGCGTTCTCCCGCCGTCGGAGGAGGTGGCGGCGCGGTTGGCGTCGACGGGGGAGGTGTCGCCACACCCGGTGGAGGGGGAGGGTGTCATCTTCCTCTTGCATCTGGCGCGCGGGTTTGCCTTGCCGGTGCACCCGTTCTTCTTGACCTTGCTCGCCTTCTTCGACCTCCGCATCCACCACCTCGGCGCCAACGCAATCAGGACGTTGGCGCATTTCATGGCGTTCTGCGAGAGCTACCCCGGGATCTAGCCGGATCTCGGGCTCTTCTGACGGCTCTTCCGAGTCTGGCCGCAGGTGTAGTACACGAAGGGGCCGCTAGTCGTCTGCGGCGGCGCCTCCATCTACTCCCGCTCCCAATCCGGCTACCCCAAGTTCTTGCTTCAAGACACGGTACGGCTGTGGCAGCAGTCGTACTTCTACGTCAAGAACGTCACCAACATCGACCGGATCAATCTTTCAGCTTTCTAGGATGTCGAGTCTAGACGGCAGAACTGGGAGCTGAAGATCCATGGTGACAAGGCGGAGACGGACACGATGCTGCAGCGCATGCACTCCCTCGTCACCTGCCGGCTAACCGGCCTGGACATCACCCTCAGCTGGATGTCCCGGCTGATGATGTCGATGCAGCAGTGGGCGCGCAAGATGTGCTATTACTCTGGCCGGCTGGACCCGACCCGGTTGTCGCGCCGTGATCCCCGCTACCACAACTTGAAGGAGTGGGTGTGGATGATCACCAAGGAGCGGCTGCCGGAGAACTGGAAGTTCAGTCTGGCGCCCTACAGCCAAGAGAACCGCGCGCCCTGGGTAAGTTGTTGTAGCCAGAAATTTCATTTGTTCTTTCTGCATTTTTCTTGTTTTGTCCGGCTGACTTCTTGTATTCGACAGATGTTCGCTTGCATCCTTCGCGAGGAGGGTGAGGCTCCCCTTGAAGAGTTCACGCCTGACTTGCCCGAGCCGCGCGCTCGGCGGTCCAGCGAGGATTCGGACGGGGATGGCGACGCCTTTCCCAGCCAGAATGACGAGCCGGCTGCCAACGCCCACGTGGAGGTTCATGAGGAGGAGGAGGCCGCGCCGACCGTCGATCCGGCGACGCGCTCCGCGATGGACGGCGAGGCAGGCGGGAGCGGCTCTAGCCGTTCTGGCTCCCGCTGGCCCGCGATGGAGGAGCCGGCTCCCAAGAGGAGTCGGTCCGGTGCCCTGCTGCCGAGCCGCCTTGGCCGGAAGAAGGGGCCGCCCCCAGTTGTGTCGGGGTATGTCCCTTCTCCCCCCTTTTCTTTCGGCGTTTCTTGTTTGCTTCCCTTTTTCTCCTTTTTCTGACTTTGGTTTATTTGCCTTTGCCTTCTCCTCCTTCTTCTTAGCACGTTGGTTTCTTTTGGAGCCATGAGCCTGGCTCGAGCTCCAACCGGGTCGCCGTCCCATGCTCCGACTGCATCGACCAGCGTCCCCCTTCCTCCAAAGTGCCGCCTCCGACTTCCCCTCGAGCTGAACCGGCTGCCCCGGCCGGATCGGGGGGTCCTCAATTGGAGGCGGAGTCCTCGCAGCCGGATGGATCTTCCGCGGGCGCGTGGGGGGGGGGGGGCGCTGCCGGCAAGGAGCTCGTGGTTGTCGGCGACGACAACTCCTACTAGGAGCCCGAGGAGGAGTGGCGAACGGCGGTGGCCGCGGCGAAGGAGTCCTTGGCCATCAATGCTGTGGACGACGACGCTTCCTCCGCCGCCTCGCTGACGGACCTAGCCTCCATGCTCGAGCTGGCGGTGAAGGAGATCCGGCTGCTGGAGGCCACAGCCGGCGGGAACCGGTCCCTGGAGCAGAAGCTAGCTGCTGCTAACGGGACTTCCCAGAGTGAGTTAGCTTCATCTGTCTTTGCCCTTTTTTCTGATAGCCGGTTTTGTTGCAGCCATCCTCGTGTGCGCTCAGCACGAGATCGATCGCTTGAAGAAAGCGAACGACCGGCTGAGCAAGTCCAATTCTACTCTGCGGCTACAGAATAAGGATTGGCACGCAAGGGTAGACGGTCTGGAGGCCACCATCAAGGAGCGCGACGCCGCCGCCAAACCACCGAAGCCTTCACCCTTCTCGAGGCCCAGAACAAGGACCAAGAGAAGGAGATTAAACGGCTGGCGACAAAGGAGAAGGCTCTAGTGGAGGAGCTGATGCAAGTCGGCCACACGGCTAAGGGTAAGTTCCTTTTTTCCGCCTTCTTTTCTTTCCGGATCCGGTAGCTGGATCTAACCCTTTTTTCTGACAGCCTTTTACCCCGGCCTAGACCTGTTGGCCTACAACCGGCTGCGGGAGAACTGGCCGGGAGCACAGCCGATGGCTCAGGAGCTCGTCGTCCTGCTTGGCGAAGAGGTTGCCAAGCTTCGCCAAGCGGCACGGGACGTCTTCTCCTTCGCGTGGCCGGAGGCTCCGGTTCCGGAGACGATGGCGCAGCTGGCTGCGAAGGTGGGGGAGGTGCCGGCTGCGGGACCTAGCGGCGCGAGCTGGGGCGGAGATGGCTCTGGCCCTCATGCTCTCCTGGTACAAGGACGCCCGCGTCGAGAAGATCGACCGAGGCTTCCGTGCCGGCGCCAACCTTGTTGCCATCCGCCAAGCCCATCTAGAGCTCCGCGGGTCTGCCATCAAGATTGCCGACTACGTGGACCCTGACGAGGTGCTCACCGACTCGGAGTCCGTCGGTACTCCTGATGCGGAAGGCTCGATGCCACCGCCCGTGGGCGCCGGAACCGGATCGAGCTCCACGCTTCTTCCTCCGCCCGAGGCTGCTGCTGGTCAAGGTGCTCCTCACGGCAACGGTCCTGCCGCTTAGCTACTGCCCCGGGATGTCGGGTGTATCTGTCTTGCTTTTGTTATGCATAAAACTTGTCTATCTGCATCGGCTATCTCTGATGCCAGGTAACTTATGGGAGCTTCGCCTCCTTTTTTTGTTAATATTGAACTCTTAAGTTTCCTTTAACTTGTGCGTCTTGAATTTTCTTTCAATATTTCACCGGCTAACTTCGTCCAGCTACACACCTTTAGCCGGAGGAACTACACCTCCAGTTGGGGCGCGCTAGCGCACCCACTGGGTGTAGACCCCAAGATTCGGAGTAGCTGGTGTAGCCAGGTGCTTCAAATCTTCCTTATCTTCTCTTGCTCCTGCCCTTGCCCTCACCTGGGCTCCGAACGGCCAGCTAAACGCCCTTAGCCGGTCAGGAACTACGAGATTCCACTGGGGGCGCACGAGCGCACCCAGTTGGTGTAGCCCCCGAGATTCGGAGCGCTTGATGAAGGCAAGGACTTCGAATCTTCTTCCTTTTTCCTGAATTCTGACCCGAAGTAGTCGGGCACGAATATACATATACATACACATACATCCTCACAGGTTAATAGGTTAGTCTCCCTAATTGTAGCCAGAAAACTGCTTGTTTTTTCGAAAACTGGCTTGTGCCTCTCCGGACACTTGGTCGGTTTCCCGTGTGCTCTGCTGTTTTCGCTGCGTCCTTGCCAGGCAGCCAGGTTGCGGTCTGCAGCCGGAATCGAAGGGAGCTGACAGTACATTGCGCACGGTACTAACGGCTTAGTAGCCGGATTGGTTCGAGCTAGTTGCAAGGCCGGAACACCCGGTCTGTCGCGTCTCCTCCCTGTTTTTCGTGTGGGATGCCTTGGGCTTTTGCTCTTGCTAGCCGGACAGCCGGGTTGCGGTCTCTAGCTGAGACGAAGAGTGGGCCTCTGACATCATCGCACACTACTCGGTCGGTTTGTTGACTTAGCAGGCCGGGCCAGCCGGCAAGCCCCTGGGTAGGGGTTGCCGGAGCAGGAAAATCAGAACCGGAAAAGTAGATGCGAAAACACATTTCTAGCAAGGAGCCCCCGAGAATCTCGTAGGGGTCCGCATTTTCATTCATGGGGTGTTCGGGGTACATACACTGCCTGGCGACTAGGTGTAAAACGGGCGCAGCAGGGCCGCGTTCCAGGGACGCTCGGTCTCTTTGTCTGACTTGTCCATCTTGTTCTTGTGTGGCTGCTGCGCGTTGATGAGGTAGTAGGAGTCGTTGGGCAGCGCCCGGCCGATGATGAAGGGGCCCTCCCAGGGTGGCAATAACTTGTGCATGCCCTTCGTGTCTTGCACCAGCCGCAGAACCAGGTCGCCCTCGCGAAACACGACTGGGCGAATCCGGCTTGAATGGTAGCGACGCAGTTGCTGCTGGTACAGGGCTGACCTAGACAGAGCCAGCTCACGGGCCTCCTCTAGGAGGTCCACTCCATCCTCCCGTGCCTCCTGGTTGGCTTTTTCGTCGTATAGGAGCTTGCGTGGGGAGTTGAACTCGATGTTGGCGGAGAGGACGGCTTTTGATCCTTAGACCAGGAAGAACGGCGAGTAGCCAGTTGATCTATTCGGTGTGGTGCGGAGGCTCCACAGCACAGCCGGAAGTTCTTCGATCCAACATTCGGGTGACCGCTCTAACGGCTCGATGAGGCGTGGCTTGATGCCGGCTAGCACCAAGCCGTTTGCTCTTTCGACTTTCCCGTTGGACTACGGGTGCGCGAAGGAGGCAAGGTCCAGCCGGATGCCCTTGTTGCCGTAGAACCGGGCGAAGGCACCCTTGGCGAAATTCGTGCCGTTGTCGGTGATGATGCTATTGGGGTATCCGAATCGGTTGATCATGTCGGTGAAGAAGGTGACGACTGTCGCCCCATCCAGCTTCTGGATGGGCTTAGCCTCGATCCACTTCGTGAACTTGTCCACCGCTACCAGCAGATGGGTCATGCCCGCGCGCGCCCGCTTGAAGGGACCGACCATGTCGAGGCCCCAAACCACGAAGGGCCAGGTGATCGGTATGGTCTTGAGCACCAAAGTTGGCATGTGCTTGAGCTGCCCGAAGCGCTGGCATCCATTGCACGCGCGGACTAGCTGCTCAGTGTCCTCGAGGTCGGTGGGCCAATAGAAACCGTGGCGGAACGCCTTGGCGACTATTGCCCTTGACGAAGCATGGTGCCCACACTCGCCCTGGTGGATGTCCTTGAGTAGCCGGTAGCCCATGTCTACGTCGACACATCTCTAGAAGATGCCGGATACGCTGCGCTAGTAAAGTTCGCCTTTTATGATGGTGTACGTGTGCGCGCAGCGCCGGATTTGCCTGGCTTCCACCTCGTCATCCGGAAGTTCTCCATTGGCGATGTAGCTGATGAAGGGCTATGCCTAGGACGGTACTTCTCGAATGACGAGGACGGTCCCGTCCTCCGGTTGATGGATGTCGGGGGGCGTCCGGGTGGCGTGCCCGGGACGGCAGCCCCCGAGCTGCTTGATTAACCGGGAGCCCCCGGGTCCTGCGAGCCGGAGAGCACTGCCTTGCCGAAATTGGTGCAGGCCTTCTTCTTCGGTGGCTCTGTCGGCTCTGCTTCTGTTGTTCCGCCAGCCGGAATGCTCCCTGCCTAGATGATGGAGTCCGATTCTGGTGACGGGTTGATGGACGGCTTGCGCAGGTGCTCCAAGGAGACCCCTGGTCGGATCGCCTGCCTAGTGGATCCGATCTTGGAGAGCGAATCGGCTGCCTCGTTGTTGACGCGAGGGACGTGGTGAAATTCGCACGCGTCGAAGGAGGCGCTGAGCTTCTAGATGTGGAATCGGTAGAGGGCCATGTTTGCATCTCTGGCATCCCATTCTCCGGATACTTGCTGCACCACCAGATCTGAATCACCGAAGCATAGGATCCGGTTGACACCGATCTCCTTGGACAGCCGGAGCCCGTGCGCCAGTGCCTCGTATTCGGCTACGTTGTTGGATGCCTTGAAGTGGATCTGCAACACGTACTCCAACCGGTCTCCCTTGGGCGAGGTGAGCACGATGCCGGCTCCCAAGCCCCCGAGCATCTTCGACCCGTCGAAGTGCATCTTCTAGTGGTCTGAATCCTGAACCGGTGGGAGATACTGGGTCTCAGCCCAGTCGACGAGGAAGTCCTCCAATGCCTGTGACTTGATCGTGAGCCAGGGCTCGTACTGGATGGAGTAGGCGGCGAGCTCGATGGCCCATTTGGCGACTCGACCGGTGGCGTCTTTGTTGCCGATGATTTCCGAAAGGGGTGCAGTGAACACGACCTTAATCGGATGCTCCTGGAAGTAGTGCTTGAGCTTCTTGCATGCTAGGTACACGCTGTAGCACATCTTCTGGTAGTGGGGGTAGTTCTGCTTGGAGAGGGAGACAACCTCGCAGAGGTAGTAGACGGGCCTCTAAACCGGCTGAGCCTTGCCTTCCTCGGGACGCTCCACCACTAGGACGACGTTGATGACCCGGCTGATGGCTGCTATATAGAGCAACATCGGCTCCTTGCTAGCCGGCGTGGCTAGAACCAGTGATGTGGATAGCATGCGCTTGAGGTCGTGAAATGCGGTGTCGGCTTGCGCAGTCCAAGAGAACTTGTCCGTCTTCTTCATTAGCTGGTACAATGGGAGTGCCTTCTCCCCCAGCCGGCTGACGAAGCGACTGAGGGAGGCCAGGCATCCGGTGAACTTCTGGACCCCTAGCAGGTTCCTGGGCGGTTGCATCCTCTCGATGGCCGCGATCTTCTCCGGATTCGCCTCGATACCTCGTTGCGATACGAGGAAACCGAGTAGCTGATCGGATGGTACTCTGAAGACGCACTTCTCCGGGTTCAGCTTCATTTGGTACTGGCGGAGGTTGCCGAATGTTTCTCCCAGATCCTCGAGGAGGGTGTGCTACTCCTTGGTCTTGATGACCACATCATCCACATAAGCGTGCACGTTTCGGCCTATCTGCGAGTGCAAGCACTTCTGCATGCAGCGCTGGTAGGTAGCGCTTGCATTCTTTAGACCGGAAGGCATGGTTACATAGCAGAAAGCCCCGTAGGGGGTGATAAATGATGTCTTAATCTGATCAGCCGGGTTTAGCCAGATCTGATTGTACCCGGAATAGCAATCTAGGAAAGACAACAAATCACAGCCGGCCATGGAATCGATGACTTGATCGATACGGGGCAAGGCAAAGGGGTCTTTCGGGCACGCCTTGTTCAGGCTGGTGTAGTCGATACACATTCGCCATGTCTTGTTCTTCTTCAGCACCAGGACTGGGTTTGCCAACCAGTCTGGGTGGTTCACTTCCATGATGAATCCGGCTACAAGGAGCCGGGTGATCTTGTCACCGATTATCTTCCTCTTCTCCTATGCGAACCGGCGCAGAGGTTGCTTGACCGGCTTGGCGTCCGGACGCACAGGAAGTGAGTGCTCGGCGAACTCCCTCGGCACACCCGGCATGTCCTTGGGGGACCATGCAAAGATGTCAAGATTCTCACGGAGGAAGTCGACGAGCGCGCCTTCCTATTTGCTGTCCAAGCCGACACCAATGGTGACGAACTTAGTCGGGTCGGAGGGGTCGAGCAGAATCCTCTTTGTCTCCTTTGCCGGCTAGAAAGTTCCTTCTCCAGCCGGTTTGCTGCTAGCCGGTATGTCCTGCTGGGCCATGGCCACGTTGCGCATGATCACACGCTTCTCCTCGGCTATGATGAGGGCCTCTGCCAGTTTTGAACCGGCTGAGGCGCACTCCATTGACCGCCTGAAGCAGCCGGTGACGATGATCACACCGCGGGGTCCCGACATCTTCGTCTTGAGGTACGCGTAGTGGGGGACGGCCATGAACTTGGCGAGGGCGGGGCGCTCGAGGAGAGCATGGTAGGAGCTCGTCAGGTTTACCACCTCGAACCAGATTGGTTCACGGCGGAAGTTCTCCTCGGTCTCGAAGATGACGTCCAGCTGGATTTTCCCCAGCAGGGTGCGGGCTGGCCCCGGCAGTACGCCGTGGAACGTTATGGTAGTCGGGCGCAGGTCGCTTTCGCGAATGCCCAGCTTCTCCAGTGAGGACTAGTAAAGGAGGTTGAGGCTGCTGCCTCCGTCGATGAGGACGTGCGAGAATTGGCAGGTACGCGCGTTGGAGATAATGAGGGGGTCGAGCACCGTGGCGTAGCCCCCGGGAGTCGGCAGATGCTCCGGCTGATCTGCACGGCTCCAGGTGATGGGGGTTTCCGACCAGTTCAGGTACTGGGGGACCAGAGAGACGATGGCATTGACCTCCTTGGAGCGTCGCCTGCGACTGTGCTTGTCGTCCTGCTCCGTCTCGAAGATGTGGTAGGCAGCGTGTGGCTATGGATAGCCGTTGTTGTTGTTGTTGCCGCCGTTGCCGCCGTTACCATCATCCCCAGTCCCCCTAGCCGGTGGTGGAGGTCCACCGGGAGGGGGAGGGGGGAGACGAGGCTGGTTACCCTAGTCTTTTAACTGGCGGGTCCAGCTGCAATTCCGGGTGGTGTGTGTAGCCGGTTTGAATGGACTGCTGTGCCACTTGCACGGGCCGTCAAACATCTGGTCGAAGGTGAGCCGTGGCTTCTGCCTCCTTGCGTCGTTAGCCGGTGCGTCGGGCGCACCCTCCACAGCATTGACCTGCCGCGCGTGGTAGCGGGGCTTCTGTTGCCCGGCTTGGTCGTCCCCGTGGAACCGGTTGTCATTGCCGTGGCGCCTGGAGGATTCGGCTTCACCAGCCGGGTTGCTTGGACGGTCGCGAGCCGGCTCCGTAGGAGTCGGACGCCCGTCGGCATTTACTCGGAGGGGCTTCTTCATGGCGGCATCCGCCGTGGCGTACTAGTCCGCAACCGTCATGAGCTTCGCCATGGTTTTCGGCTTGTCACACAGTAGCCGGTGGCGAAGCATGGTGCCCTCTCGGCAACCCTCGATGAAGAAGCCGATGGCCTGGCTCTCCAGGATGCCCTCACAGGTGTTGCGCAACTCTGTCCACTTGGCGAGGTATTCACGGTTGGTCTCGCGGTCACCTTGGACGCACAAGGCCAGGTCGTGCGGGCGCCCTAGACGCTTGTACGTGCCGTTGAAGTTGCAGACGAATACCTTCTCGAAGTCCGGCCAGGCGTTGATGCTATTCGGCGCGAGGCTGTTGAGCCACGTCCTGGCCGACCCGGTTAGCATGAGGGGGACGTAGCGTACGGCTGTTCGCTTGTTCCCATGGGCGATGTCGACTGCCGTAGCATAGTCGGTCGCCCGATCTTCGGTTTCATGCTCTTTGTCGTGCCAGGTGTGTCTGGGCAGAGAACTTATCCAGAAATGTCTCGTTCCGGATGCGGGGCCCGAAACAAACCGGGCCGGTAGAGTCTTCCTCCTCCATGACACGCGCTTGAGCGAGGAGCTCGATGCGGTCACGGGCATCCGGACAACCCGGGTTGGACGCTCCCACCCGGCCCGAGAGACGGGATCCGGCTGGTCTGGGCGCTCCGGTTGGTGGAGGGGGAGGCGGTGGGTTGCTATTCACCGTCTGCTCCTGGCGCGGTTGGCCCCTGTTGTCGGAGCTACGACGCCTGCTGCGGGCTTTAGCCGGCTGAGGAGAGGACGCCTATTGGGTGTCGCGCGACACGCCCCTGCTGTTGGCGGGCATCTTGCTCCCCCTGGAGTAGCTGGGGTCCTCCTGCATCTGCCGGTTGGTGTTGTCCTGCTCGTCCATGATGCGGAGGAGCTCCTGCATGCGAGCGTGCTGGCGGGCTCGCTCCTCGCCCTCCGGACTTGGCAGCTCTTCTGCCGCGGCCCGTGCCTCCCACAGGTTCTTGATGGGCGTGCTATAGGTGGGCTGGATGAGGGCGGGTGTGGGATCCGGCTCCCCATCCTTTTCCATCCTACCGCCTAGCTTGCTGCCCCGGCGCCGCACCTGGCTGCGCCGGCTCGGCTCCACGGTAGCCGGAGTGAAGCCGTGCGCGTGGTCGTACTCGCGCCGGGTGATATCGAGTTGCTTGCGGGCTGGCGCTAGCTCCATGGCCTCCTGGAGGAGGATCTGGCTCTCGATGGCGAAGTTGGCCTCCTTTTCCTCCGGGTTATCCCCGAGGTTGACCGGCGTCTAGAGCCGATCGATGGCATCCTCCACCGGGTTCTGAGGCTGCGGGGGACTGAAGTCCCAACCTCGTCCGCGCCTCGCTCCCGCGGCTGGCGGGGGTGAGAGCTGGAGCCGGCCATCATGACCTCCACGCCGCAGGGTGCGACGGAGGTGCCACCGCCTGGATGCGGCAGTCCCGCGATAGAGACGATTTCCCTGGGGAAACGCTCCGAAACGGTGGCAACATAGACAGGGAGGTCGCCGAATAGCAGGATGGTGCCGTTCGCCGGGAAGGAGGTTCCGCCGAAGCAGGAAGCGTTGTCGATGACGCAGTCGAATTTGCCGAGCGTGAGCACCAGGCCAGAGGCCACGCGCTCACCGGCTGAAGTGCGGGGTCCCGTGCGAAGACATCAGCCCCACGGTGGGCGCCAACTATCATTGTATTGGGAACGGCAGTACCTAAGAAGGTTAGATATAGGTGTGGGGACTGGCAGGCAAGCTATCGACGGCATCCATAGGCGGGATTGGATACAAGCGAGCGTAGCTGGACGCAAGAAGTACCCAGGTTCGGGGCCCTCATGATGAGGTAAAGCCCTACTCCGAGTCGACTATCGAGGATATCTGAACTACAAGTGCTCCTTGAGCTGTATTCTCTAGCTACGCCTTAAATGCAATGAGACCAACCCTTTCTAGGCCTTGCCTCTCCTTATATGGGCGAGAGAGGCAGGTCTCACAGCCAATCCGATTGGCGGGCCCACATGCGGTCCCAACCGGGTCATCTGATGTCCGGTATGGTGTGTCTCATCGAGTATGAGCGGTATGGCTGTCGTAAACCTGATGGACGTCGTCACGAGCACATCGCCATCGGGCCACCCTTGTTCTGCGTCATCCCCACAAAGTCTTCGGTATGGCGGGTGGTTGCCGATCTTGTCATCGTCTGAGCGTACCGTGCCTTTGATAACGCCGTCATACCTGTCTCACTTATTGGGTCCGGCTACGTCGCCGTAGCCGGCTACTTCTTGCTGACCCGGCTACCGAACGGTAGCCGACCTGTCTTGCCCTATCCGGTTGTGCTTGGTCAGCCGGACGTGATCCGACTGCTTGGTTCTTGTCCGGTTGGGGTACCTGGGATCATCCCCCTGATACAATGACTCTAGCTGTGGTTCATGAAAAGAATAGACATGCAATGACACTGGTGGATCCATGTGTGGTTTGTGGGAAGAACAGACATGCAATGACTCTGGCTGTGGTTCATGAAAAGAAAACACATGAAATGACACTGGTGGATCCATGTGTGGTTTGTGGAAAGAACGGACATGCAATGACTCTAGCTTTGGTTAATGAAAAGAACAGACGGCGTCTGACACCTGGTGGATCCATGTGTGGTTTGTGGGAAGAACAAACATGCAATGACTCTAGCTATGGTTCATGAAAAGCACACACATCCAATGACATTGGTAGATCCATATGTGGTTTGTGGAAAGAACAAACATGCAATGAATCTAGCTGTGGTTCATGAAAAGAACATACATACAATGACACTGGTGGATCCATGTGTGGTTTGTGAGAATAACAGACATGCAATGATTCTGTCTGTGGTTCATGAAAAGAAAACACATGAAATGACACTAGGTGTGGTTCATGAAAAGAACACACATCCAATGACACTGGTGGATCCTTATGTGGTTTGTGGAAAGAACAGGCATGCAATGACTCTAACTGTGGTTCATGAAAAGAACACACATGCAATCACAATGGTGGATCCATGTGTGGTTTGTGAGAACAACACACATGCAATGACTCTGACTGTGGTTCATGAAAAGAAAACACATCTAATGACACTGGTGTATCCTTATGTGGTTTGTGAAAAACACACATGCAATGACTCTGGGTGTGGTTCATGAAAAGAACACACATTCAATGACACTGGTGGATCCATGTGTGGTTTTGTGGAAATAACAGACATGCAATGACACTGGTGTGGTTCATGAAAAGAACACACATACAGTGACACTGGTGGATCCATGTGTGGTTGATGGAAAGAACAGACATACAATGACACTGGTGTGGTTCATGAAAAGAACACACATCCAATGACATTGGTGGATCCATATGTGGTTTGTGGAAAGAACAGACATGCAATGACACTGGGTGTGGTTAATGAAAAGAACAGACATGCAATGCCACTGGTGGATCCATGTGTGGTTTGTGAGAAGAACACACATGCAATGACACTGGGTGTGGTTCCTGAAAAGAACACACATCCAATGACACTGGTGTATCCTTTTGTGATTTGTTAGAAGAACAGACATGCTGACTCTAGCTGTGGTTCATGAAAAGAACAGAGATGCAATGACACTGGTGGATCCATGTGTGGTTTGTGAGAAGAACAAACATGCAATGACTCTTGCTGTGGTTCATGAAAAGAAAACACATCCAATGAAAATGGTGTATCATTATGTGGTTTGTGGAAAGAACAGACATGCAATGACACTGGTGTGGTTCATGAAAAGAGAAGACATGCAGTGACACTAGTGGATCAATGTGTGGTTTGCGAGAAGAACACACATGCAATGACACTGGGTGTGCTTCATGAAAAGAACACACATCCAATGACACTAGTGGATCCTTATGTAGTTTGTGGAAAGAACACACATGCAATGACTCTAGCCGTGGTTCATGAAAAGAACATACATCCAATGACACTGGTGGATCCATATGTGGTTTGTCAAAAGAACAAACATGCAATGACTCTAGCTGTGGTTTGTGAAAAGAACACACATGCAATGACTCTAGCTATGGTTCATGAAAAGAACACACATCCAGTGACACTAGTGGAACCATATGTGGTTTGTGGAAAGAACAGACATGCAATGAGTATGGTTGTGGTTCATGGAAAGAACAGACATGCAATGACACTGGTGGATCCATGTGTGGTTTGTGAGAAGAAAACACATGCAATGACACTGGGTGTGGTTCATGAAAAGAACAGACATGGAATGACACTGGTGGATCCATGTGTGGTTTGTGAGAAGAACAGACATGCAATGACTCTTAAGTGGTTCATGAAAAGAAAAGTCATCCAATGACAATGGTGTATCCATATGTGGTTTGTGGAAAGAACAGACATGCAATGACTCTAGCTGTGGTTCATGAAAAGAACAGACATGCAATCACACTGGTGGATCCATGTGTGGTTTGTGGAAAGAACAGACATGCAATGACACTGGTGTGGTCCATGAAAAGAGAAGACATGTAATGACACTGGTGGATCCATATGTGGTTTGTGAAAAGAACACACATGCAATGACACTGGGTGTGCTTCATGAAAAGAACACACATCCAATGACACTAGTGGATCCTTATGTGGTTTGTGAAAAGAACACACATGCAATGACTCTAGCTGTGGTTCATGAAAAGAACATACATCCAATGACATTGGTGGATCCATATGTGGTTTGTCGAAAGAACAAACATGCAATGACTCTAGATGTGGTTTGTGAAAAGAACACACATGTAATGACTCTAGCTGTGGTTCATGAAAAGAACACACATCCAGTGACACTGGTGGATCCATATGTGGTTTGTGGAAAGAACAGACATGCAATGACTCTGGCTGTGGTTCATGAAAAGAAAACACATGAAATGACACTGGTGGATCCATGTGTGGTTTGTGGAAAGAACGGACATGCAATGACTCTAGCTTTGGTTAATGAAAAGAACAGACGTGCAATGACACTGGTGGATCCATGTGTGGTTTGTGGGAAGAACAAACATGCAATGACTCTAGCCGTGGTTCATGAAAAGCACACACATCCAATGACATTGGTAGATCCATATGTGGTTTGTGGAAAGAACAAACATGCAATGAATCTAGCTGTGGTTCATGAAAAGAACATACATACAATGACACTGGTGGATCCATGTGTGGTTTGTGAGAATAACAGACATGCAATGATTCTGTATGTGGTTCATGAAAAGAAAACACATGAAATGACACTAGGTGTGGTTCGTGAAAAGAACACACATCCAATGACACTGGTGGATCCTTATGTGGTTTGTGGAAAGAACAGGCATGCAATGACTCTAACTGTGGTTCATGAAAAGAACACACATGCAATCACACTGGTGGATCCATGTGTGGTTTGTGAGAACAACACACATGCAATGACTCTGACTGTGGTTCATGAAAAGAAAACACATCCAATGACACTGGTGTATCCTTATGTGGTTTGTGAAAAACACACATGCAATGACTCTGGGTGTGGTTCATGAAAAGAACACACATTCAATGACACTGGTGGATCCATGTGTGGTTTTGTGGAAATAACAGACATGCAATGACACTGGTGTGGTTCATGAAAAGAACACACATACAGTGACACTGGTGGATCCATGTGTGGTTTATGGAAAGAACAGCCATACAATGACACTGGTGTGGTTCATGAAAAGAACACACATCCAATGACATTGGTGGATCCATATGTGGTTTGTGGAAAGAACAGACATGCAATGACACTGGGTGTGGTTAATGAAAAGAACAGACATGCAATGCCACTGGTGGATCCATGTGTGGTTTGTGAGAAGAACACACATGCAATGACACTGGGTGTGGTTCCTGAAAAGAACACACATCCAATGACACTGGTGTATCCTTTTGTGATTTGTTAGAAGAACAGACATGCACTGACTCTAGCTGTGGTTCATGAAAAGAACAGAGATGCAATGACACTGGTGGATCCATGTGTGGTTTGTGAGAAGAACAAACATGCAATGACTCTTGCTGTGGTTCATGAAAATAAAACACATCCAATGAAAATGGTGTATCCTTATGTGGTTTGTGGAAAGAACAGACATGCAATGACACTGGTGTGGTTCATGAAAAGAGAAGACATGCAGTGACACTAGTGGATCAATGTGTGGTTTGTGAGAAGAACACGCATGCAATGACACTGGGTGTGCTTCATGAAAAGAACACACATCCAATGACACTAGTGGATCCTTATGTAGTTTGTGGAAAGAACACACATGCAATAACTCTAGCTGTGGTTCATGAAAAGAACATACATCCAATGACACTGGTGGATCCATATGTGGTTTGTCGAAAGAACAAACATGCAATGACTCTAGCTGTGGTTTGTGAAAAGAACACACATGCAATGACTCTAGCTATGGTTCATGAAAAGAACACACATCCAGTGACACTAGTGGAACCATATGTGGTTTGTGGAAAGAACAGACACGCAATGAGTATGGTTGTGGTTCATGGAAAGAACAGACATGCAATGACACTGGTGGATCCATGTGTGGTTTGTGAGAAGAAAACACATGCAATGACACTGGGTGTGGTTCATGAAAAGAACAGACATGGAATGACACTGGTGGATCCATGTGTGGTTTGTGAGAAGAACAGACATGCAATGACTCTTGCCGTGGTTCATGAAAAGAAAAGTCATCCAATGACAATGGTGTATCCATATGTGGTTTATGGAAAGAACAGACATGCAATGACTCTAGCTGTGGTTCATGAAAAGAATAGACATGCAATCACACTGGTGGATCCATGTGTGGTTTGTGGAAAGAACAGACATGCAATGACACTGGTGTGGTCCATGAAAAGAGAAGACATGTAATGACACTGGTGGATCCATATGTGGTTTGTGAGAAGAACACACATGCAATGACACTGGGTGTGCTTCATGAAAAGAACACACATCCAATGACACTAGTGGATCCTTATGTGGTTTGTGAAAAGAACACACATGCAATGACTCTAGCTGTGGTTCATGAAAAGAACATACATCCAATGACATTGGTGGATCCATATGTGGTTTGTCGAAAGAACAAACATGCAATGACTCTAGATGTGGTTTGTGAAAAGAACACACATGCAATGACTCTAGCTATGGTTCATGAAAAGAACACACATCCAGTGACACTGGTGGAACCATATGTGGTTTGTGGAAAGAACAGACACGCAATGAGTATGGTTGTGGTTCATGGAAAGAACAGACATGCAATGACACTGGTGGATCCATGTGTGGTTTGTGAGAAGAAAACACATGCAATGACACTGGGTGTGGTTCATGAAAAGAACACACATCCAATGACACTGGTGTATCCTTATGTGGTTTGTGAGAATAATAGACATGCAATGACTCTAGCTGTGGTTCATGAAATGAACAGACATGCAATGACACTGGTGGATCCATGTGTGGTTTGTGAGAAGAATAGACATGCAATGACTCTGGCTATGGTTCATGAAAAGAACACAATCCATTGACTGTGGTGGATCCATATGTGGTTTGTGAAAAGAACAGACATGCAATGACTCTAGCTATGGTTCATGAAAAGAAAAGACATGCAATGACACTGGTGGATCCATGTGTGGTTTATGGGAAGAACAGACATGCAATGACTCTGGCTATGGTTCATGAAAAGAACACACATCCAATGACACAGGTGGATCCTTATGTGGTTTGTGAAAAGAACAGACATGCAATGACTCTAGCTGTGGTTCATGAAAAGAATAGACATGCAATGACACTGGTGGATCCCTGTGTGGTTTGTGGGAAGAACAGACGTGCAATGACTCTGGTTGTGGTTCATGAAAAGAAAACACATGCAATGACACTGGGTGTGGTTCATGAAAAGAACACACCTGCAATGACACTGGTGGATCCATGTGTGGTTTGTGGAAAGAACAGACATGCAATGACTCTGGCTGTGGTTCATGAAAACAACACACATCCAATGACACTGGTGGATCCATGTGAGGTTTGTGGAAAGAACAGACATGCAATGACTCTAGCTTTAGTTCATGAAAAGAACAGACATGCAATGACACTGGTGGATCCCTGTGTGGTTTGTGAGAAGAACAAACATGCAATGACTCTAGTTGTGGTTCAATAAAAGAAAACACATGCAATTAAACTGGGTGTAGTACATGAAAAGTACACACATGCAGTGACACTGGTGGAAACATGTGTGGTTTGTGGAAAGAACAGACATGCAATGACGCTAACTATGGTTAATGAAAAGAGCAGACATGTAATGACATTGGTGGATCCATGTGTGGTTTGTGAGAAGAACTCACATGCAATGACACTGGGTGTGGTTCATGAAAAGAACACACATCAAATGACACTGGTGGATCCTTATGTGGTTTGTGAAAAGAACACACATGCAATGAGTCTAGCTGTGGTTTGTGAAAAGAACAGACATGCAATGACACTAGGTGTGGTTTGTGAAAAGAACACACATCCATTGACACTGGTGGATCCATATGTGGTTTGTGGAAAGAACAGACATGCAATGACTCTTGTTGTGGTTTGTGAAAAGAACAGACATGCAATGACACTGGTGGATGCATGTGTCGTTTGTGAGAAGCACACACATGTAATGACTCTGGCTGTGGTTCATGAAAAGAAAACAGATCCAATGAAACTGGTGTATCCTTATGTGGTTTGTGAAAAGAACACACATGTAATGACTCTGGGTGTGGTTCATGAAAAGAACACACATGCAATGACACTGGTGTATCCTTATGTGGTTTGTGAGAAGAACACACATGCAATGACTCTAGCTGTGGTTCATGAAAAGAACACACATACAATGACACTGGTGGATCCATGTGTGGTTCATGAAAAGAACATACATGCAATGACACTAGCTGTGGTTCATGAAAAGAACACACATCCACTGACACTAGGTGTGGTTAATGAAAAGAACAGACATGCAATGACAATGGCTGTGGTTCATGAAAAGAACACACATCCAATGACACTGGTGGATCCATATGTGGTTTGTGGAAAGAACAAACATGCAATGACTCTAGTTGTGGTTCATGAAAAGAATAAACATACAATGACACTGGTGGATCCATGTGTGGTTGGTGAGAAGAATAGACATGCAATGATTCTGGCTATGGTTCATGAAAAGAAAACACATGCAATGACACTGGGTGTGGTTCGTGAAAAGAACACACATCCAATGACACTGGTGGATCCATGTGTGGTTTGTGGAAAGAAGAGACATGCAATGACTCTGGCTATGGTTCATGAAAAGAACACACATCCAATGACACTGGTGGATCCATGTGTGGTTTGTGGAAACAATAGACATGCAATGACTCTAGCTTTGGTTCATGAAAAGAAGAGACATGCAATGACACTGGTGGATCCATGTGTGGTTTGTGGGAAGAACAGACATGCAATGACTCTGGCTGTGGTTCATGAAAAGCACACACATCCAATGACACTGGTGGATCCATATGTGGTTTGTGGAAAGAACAAGCATGCAATGAATCTAGCTGTGGTTCATGAATAGAACAGACATACAATGACACTGGTGGATCCATGTGTGGTTTGTGAGAAGAACAGACATGCAATGATTCTAGATGTGGTCCATGAAAAGAAAACACATGCAATGACACTCGTGTATCCTTATGTGGTTTGTAAAAAGAACACACATGCAATGACTCTGGGTGTGGTTCACGAAAAGAACACACATCCAATGACACTGGTGGATCAATGTGTGGTTTTGTGGAAATAACAAACATGCAATGACACTGGTGTGGTTCATGAATAGAACACACATCCAGTGACACTGGTGGATCCATGTGTGGTTTGTGGAAAGAACAGACATGCAATGACACTAGTGTGGTTCATGAAAACAACACACATCCAATGACACTGGTGGATCCATATGTGGTTTGTGGAAAGAACAGACATGCAATGACACTGGGTGTGATTAATGAAAAGAACAGACATGCAATGACACTTGGTGTGGTTCATGAAAAGAACACACATCGAATGACATTGGTGTATCCTTATGTGGTTTGTGAGAATAATAGACATGCAATGACTCTAGTTGTGGTTCATGAAAAGAATAGACATGCAATGACACTGGTGGATCCATGTGTGGTTTGTGAGAAGAACAGAAATGCAATGACTCTAGCTATGGTTCATGAAAAGAACACACATACATTAACACTGGTGGATCCATATATGGTTTGTGGAAAGAACAGACATGTAATGACTCTATCTGTGGTTCATGAAAAAGAACAGACATGCAATGACACTGGTGGATCCATGTGTGGTTTGCGGGAAGAACAGACATGCAATGACTCTGGCTGTGGTTCATGAAAAGAACACACATCCAATGACACAGGTGGATCCTTATGTGGTTTCTGAAAGAATAGACATGCAATGACTCTAGTTGTGGTTCATGAAAAGAACAGACATGCAATGACACTGGTGGATCCATGTGTGGTTTGTTGGAAGAACAGACATGCAATGACTCTGGCTGTGGTTCATGAAAAAAAATCACATGAAATGACACTGGGTGTGCTTCATGAAAAGAACAAACATGCAATGACACTGGTGGATCCATGTGTGGTTTGTAGAAAGAAGAGACATGCAATGACTCTGGCTGTGGTTCATGAAAAGAACACACATCCAATGACACTAGTGGATCCATGTGTGGTTTGTGGAAAGAACAGACATGCAATGACTCTAGCTTTGGTTCATGAAAAGAACAAACATGCAATGACACTGGTGGATCCATGTGTGCTTTGTGGGAAGAACAGACATGCAATGACTCTAGATGTGGTTCATGAAAAGCACACACATCCAATGACACTGGTGGATCCATATGTGGTTTGTGGAAAGAACAGACATGCAATGACTCTGGCTGTGGTTCATGAAAACAACACACATCCAATGACACTGGTGGATCCATGTGTGGTTGGTGAGAAGAATAGACATGCAATGATTCTGGCTATGGTTCATGAAAAGAAAACACATGCAATGACACTGGGTGTGGTTCGTGAAAAGAACACACATCCAATGACACTGGTGGATCCATGTGTGGTTTGTGGAAAGAAGAGACATGCAATGACTCTGGCTATGGTTCATGAAAAGAACACACATCCAATGACACTGGTGGATCCATGTGTGGTTTGTGGAAACAATAGACATGCAATGACTCTAGCTTTGGTTCATGAAAAGAAGAGACATGCAATGACACTGGTGGATCCATGTGTGGTTTGTGGGAAGAACAGACATGCAATGACTCTGGCTGTGGTTCATGAAAAGCACACACATCCAATGACACTGGTGGATCCATATGTGGTTTGTGGAAAGAACAAGCATGCAATGAATCTAGCTGTGGTTCATGAATAGAACAGACATACAATGACACTGGTGGATCCATGTGTGGTTTGTGAGAAGAACAGACATGCAATGATTCTAGATGTGGTCCATGAAAAGAAAACACATGCAATGACACTCGTGTATCCTTATGTGGTTTGTAAAAAGAACACACATGCAATGACTCTGGGTGTGGTTCACGAAAAGAACACACATCCAATGACACTGGTGGATCAATGTGTGGTTTTGTGGAAATAACAAACATGCAATGACACTGGTGTGGTTCATGAATAGAACACACATCCAGTGACACTGGTGGATCCATGTGTGGTTTGTGGAAAGAACAGACATGCAATGACACTAGTGTGGTTCATGAAAACAACACACATCCAATGACACTGGTGGATCCATATGTGGTTTGTGGAAAGAACAGACATGCAATGACACTGGGTGTGATTAATGAAAAGAACAGACATGCAATGACACTTGGTGTGGTTCATGAAAAGAACACACATCGAATGACATTGGTGTATCCTTATGTGGTTTGTGAGAATAATAGACATGCAATGACTCTAGTTGTGGTTCATGAAAAGAATAGACATGCAATGACACTGGTGGATCCATGTGTGGTTTGTGAGAAGAACAGAAATGCAATGACTCTAGCTATGGTTCATGAAAAGAACACACATACATTAACACTGGTGGATCCATATATGGTTTGTGGAAAGAACAGACATGTAATGACTCTATCTGTGGTTCATGAAAAAGAACAGACATGCAATGACACTGGTGGATCCATGTGTGGTTTGCGGGAAGAACAGACATGCAATGACTGGTCAGGTTCATGAAAAGAACACACATCCAATGACAGGTGGATCCTTATGTGGTTTCTGAAAGAATAGACATGCAATGACTCTAGTTGTGGTTCATGAAAAGAACAGACATGCAATGACACTGGTGGATCCATGTGTGGTTTGTTGGAAGAACAGACATGCAATGACTCTGGCTGTGGTTCATGAAAAAAAATCACATGAAATGACACTGGGTGTGCTTCATGAAAAGAACAAACATGCAATGACACTGGTGGATCCATGTGTGGTTTGTAGAAAGAAGAGACATGCAATGACTCTGGCTATGGTTCATGAAAAGAACACACATCCAATGACACTAGTGGATCCATGTGTGGTTTGTGGAAAGAACAGACATGCAATGACTCTAGCTTTGGTTCATGAAAAGAACAAACATGCAATGACACTGGTGGATCCATGTGTGCTTTGTGGGAAGAACAGACATGCAATGACTCTAGATGTGGTTCATGAAAAGCACACACATCCAATGACACTGGTGGATCCATATGTGGTTTGTGGAAAGAACAAACATTGCAATTAATCTAGTTGTGGTTCATGAAAAGAACAGACATACAATGACACTGGTGGATCCATGTGTGGTTTGTGAAAAGAACAAACATGCAATGACTCTGGGTGTGGTTCATGAAATGAACAAACATCTAATGACACTGGGTGTGGTTCATGAAAAGAACACAAATCCAATGACAGTAGGTGTGGTTAATGAAAAGAATAGACATGCAATGACTCTGGCTATAGTTCATGAAAAGAACACACATCCAATGACACTGGTGGATCCATATGTGGTTTGTGGAAAGAAGAAACATGCAATGACTCTAGCAATGATTCTGGTGGATCCATGTGTGGTTTGTGAGAAGAACAGACATACAATGACACTGGTGGATCCATGTGTGGTTTGTGAGAAGAACAGACATGCAATGATTCTGGCTGTTGTTCATGAAAAGAAAACACATGCAATGACACTGGGTGTGGTTCGTGAAAAGAACATACATCCAATGATACTGGTGGATCCTTATGTGGTTTCTGGAATGAACAGGCATGCAATGATCTAGCTGTCGTTCATGAAAAGAACACACATGCAATCACACTGGTGGATCCATGTGTGGTTTGTGGAAAGAGCAAACATGCAATGACTCTAGCCGTGGTTTGTGAAAATAATAGACATGCAATGACACTGTTGGATCCATGTGTAGTTTGTGAGAAGAACACACATGAAACGACTCTGGCTGTGGTTCATGAAAAGAAAACACATCCAATGACACTGGTGTATCCTCATGTGGTTTGTGAAAAGAACACACATGCAATGACTATGGGTGTGGTTCATGAAAAGAACACACATGCAATGACATTGGTGTATCCTTATGTTGTTTGTGAGAAGAACACACATGCAATGACTCTAGCTATGGTTCATGAAAAGAACACACATACAATGACACTGGTGGATCCATGTGTGCTTTGTGAAAACAACAAACATGCAATGACTCTGGGTGTGGTTCATGAAAAGAACAGACATCCAATGACACTGGGTGTGGTTCATGAAAAGAACACACATCCAATGACACTGGCGTGGTAAATGAAAAGAACAGACATGCAATGACTCTGGTTGTGGTTCATGAAAAGAACACACATCCAATGACACTGGTGGATCCATATGTGGTTTGTGGAAAGAACAAACATGCAATGACTCTAGTTGTGGTTCATGAAAACAATAGACATACAATGACACTGGTGGATCCATGTGTGGTTTGTGAGAAGAACAGACATGCAATGATTCTGGCTGTGGTTCATGAAAAGAAAACACATGCAATGACATTGGGTGTGGTTCGTGAAAAGAACACACATCCAATGACACTGGTGGTTCCTTATGTGGTTTGTGGAAAGAACATGCATGCAATGACTCTAGCTGTGGTTCATGAAAAGAACACACATGCAATCACACTGGTGGATCCATGTGTGGTTTGTGGAAAGAGCAGACATGCAATGACTCTAGCTATGGTTTGTGAAAAGAATAGACATGCAATAACACTGTTGGATCCATGTGTGGTTTGTGAGAAGAACACAGATGCAACGACTCTGGCTGTGGTTCATGAAAAGAAAACACATCCAATGACACTGGTGTATCCTTATGTGGTTTATGAAAAGAACACACATGCAATGACTCTGGTTGTGGATCATGAAAAGAACACACATCCAATGACACGGGTGGATCCATGTGTGGTTTTGTGGAAATAACAGACATGCAATGACACTGGTGTGGTTCATGAAAAGAACACACATCTAGTGACACTGGTGGATCCATGTGTGTTTTGTGGAAAGAACATACATGCAATGACACTGGTGTGGTTCATGAAAAGAACACACATCCAATGGCACTGGTGGATCCATATGTGGTTTGTGGAAAGAACAGACATGCAATGACACTGGGTGTGGTTAATGAAAAGAACAGACATGCAATGACACTGGGTCTGTTTAATGAAAAGAACAGACATGCAATGACACTGGTGGATCCATGTGTGGTTTCTAAGAAGAACACACATGCAATGAAACTGGGTGTGGTTCATGAAAAGAACTCACATCCAATGACACTGGTGTATCCTTATGTGGTTTGTGAGAAGAACAGACATGCAATGACTCTAGCTGTGGTTCATGAAAAGAACACACATGCAATGACACTGGTGGATCCATGTGTGGTTTGTGAGAAGAACAAACATGCAATAACTCTTGCTGTGGTTCATGAAAAGAAAACTCATCCAATGACAATGGTGTATACTTCTGTGGTTTGTGGATAGAACAGACATGCAATGACTCTAGCTGTGGTTCATGAAAAGAACAGACATGCAATCACACTGGAGGATCCATGTTTGGTTTGTGGAAAGAACGGACATGCAATGACACTAGTGTGGTTCATGAAAAGAGAAGACATGCAATGACACTGGTGGATCCATGTGTGGTTTGTCAGAAGAACACACATGCAATGACATTGGGTGTGCTTCATGAAAAGAACACACATCCAATGACACTAGTGGATCCTTATGTGGTTTGTGAAAAGAACAGACATGCAATGACTCTAGCTGTGGTTCATGAAAAGAACACACATCCAATGACATTGGTGGATCCATATGTGGTTTGTGGAAAGAACAAACATGCAATGACTCTAGCTGTGGTTTGTGAAAAGAACACACATGCAATGACTCTAGCTGTGGTACATGAAAAGAACACACATCCAGTGACATTGGTGGATCCATATGTGGTTTGTGGAAAGAACAGACATGCGATGAGTCTGGTTGTGGTTCATGAAAAGAATAGACATGCAATGACACTGGTGGATCCATGTGTGGTTAGTGAGAAGAACACACATGCAATGGCACTGGGTGTGGTTCATGAAAAGAACACACATCCAATGACACTGTTGTATCCTTATGTGGTTTGTGAGAATAATAGACATGCAATGACTCTAGCTGTGGTTCATGAAATGATCAGACATGCAATGACACTGGTGGATCCATGTGTGGTTTGTGAGAAGAACAAACATGCAATGACTCTGGCTATGGTTCATGAAAAGAACACACATCCATTGACTGTGGTGGATCCATATGTGGTTTGTGGAAAGAACAAACAGGCAATGACTCTAGCTGTGGTTCATGAAAAGAACAAACATGCAATGACACTAGTGGATCCATGTGTGGTTTGTGGGAATAACAGACATGCAATGACTCTGGCTGTGGTTCATGAAAAGAACACACATCCAATGACACGGGTGGATCCATGTGTGGTTTTGTGGAAATAACAGACATGCAATGACAGTGGTGTGGTTCATGAAAAGAACACACATCTAGTGACAATGGTGGATCCATGTGTGGTTTGTGGAAAGAACAGACATGCAATCACACTGGTGTGGTTCATGAAAAGAACACACATCCAATGGCACTAGTGGATCCATTTGTGATTTGTGGAAAGAACAGTCATGCAATGACACTGGTGTGGTTAATGAAAAGAACAGACATGCAATGCCACTAGGTCTGGTTAATGAAAAGAACAGACATGCAATGACACTGGTGGATCCATGTGTGGTTTGTGAGAAGAACATACATGCAATAACTCTTGCTGTGGTTCATGAAAAGAAAACTCATCCAATGACAATGGTGTATACTTCTGTAGTTTGTGGAAAGAACAGACATGCAATGACTCTAGCTGTGGTTCATGAAAAGAATAGACATGCAATCACACTGGTGGATCCATGTGTGGTTTGTGGAAAGAACGGACTTGCAATGAAATTAGTGTGGTTCATGAAAAGAGAAGACATGCAATGACACTGGTGGATCCATGTGTGGTTTGTGAGAAGAACACACATGCAACGACATTGGGTGTGCTTCATGAAAAAACACACATCCAATGACACTAGTTGATCCTTATGTGGTTTGTGAAAAGAACAGACATGCAATGATTCTAGCTGTGGTTCATGAAAAGGACACACATCCAATGACATTGGTGGATCCATATGTGGTTTGTGGAAAGAACAAACATGCAATGACCCTAGCTGTGGTTTGTGAAAAGAAGACACGTGCAATGACTCTAGCTGTGGTACATGAAAAGAACACACATCCAGTGACATTGGTGGATCCATATGCGGTTTGTGGAAAGAACAGACATGCAATGAGTCTGGATGTGGTTCATGAAAAGAATAGACATGCAATGACACTAGTGGATCCATGTGTAGTTTGTGAGAAGAACACACATGCAATGGCACTGGGTGTGGTTCATGAAAAGAACACACATCCAATGACACTATTGTATCCTTATGTGGTTTGTGAGAATAATAGACATGCAATGACTCAAGCTGTGGTTCATGAAATGAACAGACATGCAATGACACTAGTGGATCCATGTGTGGTTTGTGAGAAGAACAAACATGCAATGACTCTGGCCATGGTTCATGAAACGAACACACATCCATTGACTGTGGTGGATACATATGTGGTTTGTGGAAAGAACAAACATGCAGTGACTCTAACTGTGGTTCATGAAAAGAACAAACATGCAATGACACTAGTGGATCCATGTGTGTTTGTGGGAATAACAGACATGCAATGACTCTGGCTATGGTTCATGAAAAGAACACACATCCAATGACACAGGTGGATCCTTATGTGGTTTGTGAAAAGAATGGACATGCAATGACTCTAGATGTGGTTTATGAAAAGAACAGACATGCAATGACACTGGTGGATCCATGTGTGGTTTGTGGGAAGAACAGACGTGCAATGACTCTGGCTGTGGTTCATGAAAACAAAACACATGCAATGACACTGGGTGTGGTTCATGAAACGAACACACATCCAATGACACTGGTGGATCCATGTGTGGTTTGTGGAAAGAACATACATGCAATGTCTCGGGCTGTGGCTCATGAAAAGAACACACATCCAATGACACTGGTGGATCCATATGTGGTTTGTGGAAAGAACATACATGCAATGACTATAGCTTTTGTTCATGAAATGAACAGATATGCAATGACACTGGTGGATCCATGTGTGGTTTGTGGGAAGAACAGACATGCAATGACTCTGGCTATGGTTCATGAAAAGAAAACACATTCAATCACACTGGGTGTAGTTCAGAAAAAAGAACACACATGAAGTGACACTGGTGCAAACATGTGTGGTTTGTGGAAAGAACAGACATGCAATGACTCTAGCTATGGTTAATGAAAAGAGTAGACATGTAATGACACTGGTGGATCCATGTGTGGTTTGTGAAAAGAACACACATGCAATGACACTGGGTGTGGTTCATGAAAAGAACACACATCAAATGACACTACTGGATCCCTATGTGGTTTGTGAAAAGAACACACATGCAATGACTCTAGCTGTAGTTTGTGAAAACAACACACATCCAATGACATTGGTGGATCCATATGTGGTTTGTGGAAAGAACAGACATGCAATGACTCTAGCTGTGGTTTGTGAAAAGAACAGACATGCAATGACACTGGTGTGGTCCATGTGTCGTTTGTGAGAAGAGCACACATGTAATGACTATGGCTGTGGTTCATGAAAAGAAAATAGATCCAATGACACTGGTGTATCCTTATGTGGTTTGTGAAAAGAACACACATGCAATTACTCTGGGTGTGGTTCATGAAAATAACACACATGCAATGACACTGGTGGATCCATGTGTGGTTTGTGAGAAGAACACGCATGCAATGGCACTGGGTTTGCTTCATGAAAAGAACACACATCTAATGACACTAGTGGATCCTTATGTGGTTTGTGAAAAGGACACACATGCAATGACTCTACCTGTGGTTCATGAAAAGAACACACATCCAAAGACACTGGTGGATCCATATGTGGTTTGTGGAAAGAACAAACATGCAATGAATCAAGATGTGGTTTGTGAAAAGAACACACATGCAATGACTCTAGCTGTGGTTCATGAAAAGAACACACATCCAGTGACACTGGTGGATCCATATGTGGTTTGTGGAAAGAACAGACATGCAATGACTCTTGCTGTGGTTCATGAAAAGAACAGACATGCAATGACACTGGTGGATCCATGTGTGGTTTGTGAGAATAACACACATGCAATGACACTGTGTGTGGTTCATGGAAAGAACACACATGCAATGACATTGGTGTATCCTTATGTGGTTTGTGAGAATAATAGACATGCAATGACTCTAGTTGTGGTTCATGAAAAGAACAAACATGCAATGACACTGGTGGATCCATGTGTGGTTTGTGAGAATAGCAGACATGCAATGAATCTAGCTATGGTTCATGAAAAGAACACACATCCAATGACACTAGTCGATCCTTATGTGGTTTGTGAAAAGAAATCACATGCAATGACTCTAGCTATGGTTCATGAAAAGAACACACATCTAATGACATTGTTGGATCCATATGTGGTTTGTGGAAAGAACAAACATGCAAGGACTCTAGTGGTGGTTTGTGAAAGGAACACACATGCAATGACTCTAGCTGTGGTTCATGAAAAGAACACACATCCAGTGAAACTTGTGGATCCATATGTGGTTTGTGGAAAGAGCAGACATGCAATGAGTCTGGTTGTGGTTCATGAAAAGAACAGACATGCAATGACACTGGTGGATCCATGTGTGGTTTGTAAGAAGAACACACATGCAATGACACTGGGTGTGGTTCATGAAAAGAACACACATCCACTGACACGGGTGTATCCTTATGTGGTTTGTGAGAATAATAGACATGCAATGACTCTAGCTGTGGTTCATGAATTGAACAGATGCAATGACACTGGTGGATCCATGTGTCGTTTGTGAGAAGAACAGACATGCAATGACTCTGACTATGGTTCATGAAAAGTACACACATCCATTGACTGTGCTGGATCCATATGTGGTTTGTGGAAAGAACAGACATGCAATGTCTCTAGTTGTGGTTCATGAAAAGAACATACATGCAATGACACTGGTGGATCCATGTGTGGTTTGTGGGAAGAACAGACATGCAATGAATCTGGCTATGGTTCTTGAAAAGAACACACATCCAATGACACAGGTGGATCCTTATGTGGTTTGTGAAAAGAACAGACATGCAATGACTCTAGGTGTGGTTCATGAAAAGAACAAACATGCAATGACACTGGTGGATCCATGTGTGGTTTGTTAGAAGAACAGACATGCAATGAATCTAGCTGTGGTTCATGAAAAGAACACACATCCAATGACACTAGTGGATCCTTATGTGGTTTGTGAAAAGAACACACATGCAATGACTCTAGCTGTGGTTCATGAAAAGAACACACATCTAATGACATTGGTGGATCCATATGTGGTTTGTGGAAAGAACAAACATTTAAGGACTCTAGTTGTGGTTTGTGAAAAGAACACACATGCAATGACTCTAGCGGTGGTTCATGAAAAGAACACACATCCAGTGACACTTGTGGATCCATATGTGGTTTGTGGAAACAACAGACATGCAATGAGTCTGGTTGTGGTTCATGAAAAGAATAGACATGCAATGACACTGGTAGATCCATGTGTGGTTTGTGAGAAGAACACACATGCAATGACACTAGGTGTGGTTCATAAAAAGAACACACATCCAATGACACGGGTGTATCCTTATGTGGTTTGTGAGAATAATAGACATGCAATGACTCTAGCTATGGTTCATGAAATGAACATACATGCAATGACACTGGTGGATCCATGTGTCGGTTGTGAGAAGAAAAGACATGCAATGACTCTGGCTATGGTTCATAAAAAGAACACACATCCATTGACTGTGGTGGATCCATATGTGGTTTGTGGAAAGAACAGACATGCAATGACTCTAGTTGTGGTTCATGAAAAGAACAGACATGCAATGAAACTGGTGGATCCATCTGTGGTTTGTGGGAAGAACAGACATGCAATGACTCTGGCTATGGTTCATGAAAAGAACACACATCCAATGACACAGGTGGATCCTTATGTGGTTTGTGAAAAGAACAGACATGTAATGACTCTAGATGTGGTTCATGAAAAGAACAGACATGCAATGACACTGGTGGATCCATGTGTGGTTTGTGGGAAGAACATACATGCAACGACTCTCGCTATGGTTCATGAAAAGAAAACACATGCAATGACACTGGGTGTGGTTCATGAAAATAACAGACATGCAATGACACTGGTGGATCCATGTGTGGTTTGTGAGAAGAACAGACATGCAATGGCTCTGGCTGTGGTTCATGAAAATAAAACACATCCAGTGACACTGGTGGATCCATGTATGGTTTTTTGGAAATAACAGACATGCAATGACATTGGTGTGTATATATCCACCTTCCCATGATCAGTGAGCGGTGGAACATAACCGACAAGTATCATTACAACATCCGAAACATGACGAATTTACAAGACTGACATAAATGTCATTATGGCTACAACATCTTTAGCAGCGGAACATCATCACGCGAGGATCCCAATCGTGCCTCAACCTACAGGCGACTGACTGGGAAGGCGGCCTAGCTCGCTGGACGTCACCTTAACACTTCGATGTCAATCCTCTGAATGTCTGATCAAGTAAATAACCAGGGACAATGCCATGAGTACTTTTGAATGTACTCGCAAACCAACAAGATAAAAGAAATAAGGAAATGCAATTCGGGCTGTGGCGAGATAACTCTATCTAGGGTTGCTTTTGAAATGCCTAGACTACCTCTTGTAGTTATGGCATCTCCATATCTTTGTTGAAAAAGAGTTTTGAAAACACGCCTCTGTTTTATAAATCAAGATATGCCCATATCTTTGTTGAAAAAGAGTTTTGAAAATAGTTTTGTAGTAAAACCCTTTTGTAAACCTCTTTGACCTCCTCCGGTCAAAACAACACCTTAAACTCAGGTTCCCCCAGAACCTTCATGCTTTCATCCATTCTTTCCAAACAAACACCGTTTGGGGTACTCCTAGCCAGCACCTTTCCAACCGTCCTTAACCATGGACATGGCTATTCGAATAGATTATACTCTGAAGAGTTTGCGCACTTTCCCCACAAGAATCAATACATCCACCGGGATACAACCACGACCCACTACCACTATTGATGGGGGTCCAGATAATCAAACCTGACCTTTCGCTTGTCGATCCTAGCAAAGGCTGCTTTTCCTTTTGGGTTTGTTCTCCCAGGCAACGAGTATGTGGCTCCCATACATAGTCCTGCCTTCCGTACACGCGTATACCCAAGCCGCAACTTGGCGTATACCTTAATCTGGTGACTCCACTTCCTTCCATACCACCTAAGTCATACCATCCGCGGGAGACCCAACTGTTGCACCAGCACTCCTGCCAGAATAGGCTCACTCTTGCCGAAGCAAGCTACAGGCTTCAGATCCGAGATCTGGTAGCGCTTTCCCGAAATTCAAGGGATTCCTCCCAATAAGCATGGTACAAGCTGCCTCAGCTAATGAAGACAAACTATGAGCTAAGCCCTAGCACCTGGGGTAATGTGGTTGCACGGATAAAAATTGTTCCTATAGGGGCGTAGAACATCCCTTCACTTTCTCATTTCTCGCAACACCATTTCTGTAGTTAAAACATCCGCTTGGAACGATACCTCTTCCCACGGGTTTTACGAAACAGTTTTGAACATTTTGTAGTAGGGTAAATCCCAAAACAAGTTATTTTCTTAAAGCCGTGGTTTTCAAAGAGGTAGGATGCTAACCACCATACTCTCGGTCTAAAGGGGAATACAATGGTAGGTACATCAGGTTGGTTCCATGAGGGGCACAAAGTAATAACTTGGAGGAGCCAAGTTATTAGCGCAGTATTTATAAAACAAGACATGCAGATAAATAATGCACCTTATAAAGAGGATACAAAACAGGAAATAAAGAGAGTAGGACAAGTATCGGAATTCGGGAATGGTGGCTTGCCTGTGATCAGCAATAAGTCCCTGGACTTCTTTAGATAACCAAGAATACCCAATAAATAATAAGAGAAGTCCCTTCCTTCTGGTCGTCAAACACTCACACTATCGCTGTCATTGAATATACATGCAAGCAGACAATACCACAATCAATATAAGGCATACATGCATCAAACCATATAGCAAGCAAACATACTGAATCCTACTTAACTTAGTAGGTTTTGGGAGGAGTTGGGTATTAGTAGTGGAATTACTAGATTGCCCTTGAGGGGTTTTTCCCTTTGGAAGATGGGTGTCTAGGATATAAACCAAGGTCTTGTGGTGGAGACTTGGGGTTTGTAGGATGTCAATGTGCAACAAGGATATCCTCAGATAGGTCTTGACAAAACAAAACCAACACAATTGGTTTCACTAGATTATCAATTACCCAGATTTAATTATGCCTTTTATAGTGGAATAAACTCTAGTTTGAGGAAATAATTCACCAGAATTTATATGGAGACCCAAATATTATTTACTTGGGTTGTTTGGTAGTGTTTGATGTACTGAATCACATAGAGTTGGAATATTGTCAAAATAATTACCAGAATGCCCTTAATAAATCATCAAAGGCAGTTCTGTGTTGTTTTTCTCTTTTTCACCAGATTAATTCTACAGAGGCTTTTGAGTTGATTCCAAGGGCATGTGGTAGGTATTTAGAATACATTTACGTAGGATTTGGATTCACTCTTTTTGGAGTTGTCACACTCCTGGAGTGATTTATTTAGTGAAAATACCACTTACAGAAGTATTTAAATCACTAAAATTCAACCAGAGCTCAATAGAATCTGAGCTGCTGGAAATTGATACATGCTGATAATAGAGTGTACTAGGAGGTGTAATTAGGTCAATACCACATTTGGTTTGACCTAGAGAAATTATCTAAGGTAGATAGTGGCTGTTTTTGTTATTTTAGCTATGGGCATACTACTATTCACCTTGGCATAGGATAAATGCTGGATGATAGCTACCTCAATTTCCTTCCAGTAGAGCTATGGTTCTTTCCAAATGGATCTGTAAAACTCTCTGAGGAAATTCTTTAGTGTAAAACATACATTTTATTTGATTAATTGCCCATAAATTATAAAAATTATTCTAGGCACAAGACCAGTTCTGCATGTTGCATAAAACATGAAGAAACCCTTAGAAATTTGGATCTAGAAAAAATATTGTGATTTCAATTTTTATTTGGATTTAATCCTAACAGGAAGTTTTCTGGAATTAATAGATCTGCTAAAAAGAAAAAGAAAAAGGATGCAGTGGGCCGGATCTAGAGGGAAGGTGGGCCACAGAGGGGAAATCAGCCTAGCGGCGGGCGGCACGGCACGCGGGAGGCCGCACTTGAACCTGGCAAGCAGGGCCCACTGGTGAGTGGGAGGGGGCGGTCTAGGGGGTATCGACCAGATCTAGCCGTCGGTTTTAAGGGGATCCAACGGTGCCAGGTTGTCTTCAACCTCAGGATAGGCCGGTTGAGGAGGAAACCCTAGGGGCACCGGCGGCGGCGGGGAGGCTCACCTAGGGGCTCGTCGACGACCGAGGAGGTCACATAGCGCAAGAGGACTCCCGGGCGAGTCCGGGGAGGGGCGACACTGCGGGGATGGTCTCCGGGAAGAGGCTCGTGCGACGGAGGCTAATGGTGACCTCATCAGAGCTCAGCAGCAACGACGAAGGAGACGTTCCTGGGCAAGAAAAAGGGCACTGTTAGATGGAGGAGGAGATGGTCACAGTGAGGTGACATACAGGAGGAGAGGAGCAGAGATGAGAGCTCCTAGCTCGATTTCTTCAGGAGGCCGAGAACTCCTCCATCTTCTTCTTCCGGGTAATACAGAGCAGGGGAGGAAGAGGGGGTACTAGGGGCCGTAAGTGGCAGGGGAGAGGGAGAAAATGCGGGGCAGGGGAGTGCTGGGGTGGCCTGCTAGCTTATGAACCGAGGTGGAGGTCTATATGGTAGAAATGTCCACCTTGGACATGGGGGAGGGGTGGTGCTGGCCTGGGATTGGCTCAGAGGTCGGTGAGGAGGGGTAGGAAGGCGATTGGTTCGGGCAGAGAGGGCTATCACAGCTGGGTAATTAATTGGGTAAATCCTTGTAAGATTTGCTTGTCTCTCTCTCTCTACTAGTACAATGGTAGAATGGGCAAGGGCAGGGGTGGAGCTATAGTGGTGTCGACCTGGGATGTCTCCTGGTGCTAAGGAGATGCATTGAGCAAGTTTTGATGAGAGTTGGAAGTGGTTTGAGTAGTGGATTTTCTTACTTGTTCATTTTGATCAAATTGGTCGTTATGAAGAAAGTCCAAAAACTTGCATTGGACAGGATGAGGGAAGGGTACTGGGAGATAGATGAGGTTAAGGGAGACCTAGGATTTATTTGGGATTTTTATAAGGGATTTTAGTCCTCATAAATCCATTTATTCAAAAAGGGCAGAAGTATTTTCTAGAAGATCATTTGATATTTTTACATTGTACAAGGTTGGTTTTTGTTTGAAATGGTCCCAAATGTGAGTACACACTTAGGGGAATTTTCCCAAGATTTATTGAGGCATGAAAGTATTTAAGACAATTATTATTCCATTTCTGCCATTTAAGAAAATAGGAAAAAAGAAATAATAAAGCTTCTCAAAAATATTTATTTTTGAGATGGGAAGATAGAGTATGATATATGGAACTCACATGAGCCAAAAGTTGGGGAAATGTTTTGACAAAAACCAAACTTTCCATTGGGAAAGGGGTTTTGAGATTTTGTCTATTAAAGGAATTAAATAGATTTGGAGCCATAATAAATATGGGTAATATTTGAGAAATATTGATGATCAAGGTAGTTGATGTAGACAAGGTGTATCAAGCATTTTCAACCTTGGGATTGGAGAATCCAAGTTGATTTTGGTGGAATACCCTAGATTAGGGATCTAGGGTTGAGTTAATTTCATACCCTCAAAACATGGTTGTGTCTTGGAGCTCAGAGCTCACCTTGATGCAAGGGATAGATGGATAGGTAGAGCAAGTCATATAGATGATCATGGCAGAAGGAGTTTGGATTAATTGCATTTGAGGTGATCTAGAAGTGATGGCAAACTTTGTTGAAAATAAGGCTGCCATACCAGATGAGTCATGAAGCCTTATAAACCATGTGGGTTTAAGAATCACAGAGATCCCCTTGAACCAAGTGAAGTAGGTTTTTATAGAACTATATTAGTAGAACACAACCATGCCAAGAGTTGGTCCATAGAAGGTTGGATGATGGTGTGAGCTTCTGTCAAAGTAGGCATGATGACTAGATTTGCAGGAAATGTTATTTTCTTGCCTGCAAAACCATCAAGAACAAGTGGGTTGGAGGATGATATACCCAAGGGCAAAAGTGTTCCTTGGTAGTCCTTAGGATGGTTAAACAGATGGTTCATATGCATTTCCAAAAATGCACATTGTTTGAGAAAGGGAGGCATTCGAAAAGGTGATGTTGAAATAGTTTCTATACTTGGTCAAATTTGGCAGTTTTGAGGATTTTGACTAGAGTATGAGAGGGAATGTTTTTTGTGGAGGGGTTGCAAGGTACCTAAGCATCATCAAGTGGATGATGTTGAAGTGTAGATTGAGTAGAAGGGATTGATGCTTGACATTGGTCTTCATGGACTTGGAAGCTTCTAGAATGGATCATTGCAGAATTGATCGGGCTAAGGGTTTTAGATGATCACCTAGTATCTAGTGATCTGATCTTTCTTTGTTCTCTTGCTTAGAATGTGGTCATTTGGAAACCTCTTGATCCTAGTGATGAGCTCCTAGAGTGGCTCATACTACTTCCTAAGCAAACAAGACAAACAGCAGATCAAGGCAACTCATCAGACAACAGATCAAGGCAACTCATCTTATAACTAAGCACAACCACTATTGAGGTCACCATCAATCTTAGCTTAAGGTAAGGTTGGGGTATTTTGAAGGGGTTGGATTTTTGAGTAAGATGAGAGTCCTTGTTACCTCTACCAGGAGAAGAATTCAAAAGCTTAACATAGGTGTTTTGGGAAGACTAGAGATAAGATTAGTTGAAGGTTCTGTCTTGAAAACATAAGGAGGTTATACTATATATCTCCATAGTTTTGTCAATAGAAGCTACTAAAATAGTTTTGGTTACATAAGCATCTTGGCTTAGGTTTTGGAATGCCAGAACATTTGAGAATATGTCAAAAGAGCCAGGATAGTTTTGTTAAATAGCTTTTGTCAACTGATAGTAAGGTAAGGAGTATCATATGGCATACTCTCACATGCACAAGTACAAACAAACAACAAGCAAACACTGCACCAATAAACAAGAAAAGGTTTTTGTTCCCCCTGATTTTTGCATTCTAGACAACTAATTAGGGTTGCTGAAATTGGGATGTTACAATGACACTAGGTGTGGTTCATGAAAAGAACACACATCCAAGGACACTGGTGTATCCTTATGTGGTTTGTGAGAAGAGCAGACATGCTATGACTCTAGCTGTGGTTCATGAAAAGAATAGACATACAATGACACTGGTGGATCCATGTGTGGTTTGTGAGAAGAACAGACATGCAATGATTCTGGCTGTGGTTCGTGAAAAGAAAACACATGCAAGGACACTGGGTGTGGTTCATGAAAATACCACACATCCAATGACACTGGTGGATCCTTATGTGGTTTGTGGAAAGAATAGGCATGCAATGACTCTAGCTGTGGTTCATGAAAAGAACACACATGCAATCACACTGGTGGATCCATGTGTGGTTTGTGCAAAGAGCATACATGCAATGCCTCTAGATGTGGTTTGTGAAAAGAACAGACATGCAATGACATTGATGGATCCATGTGTGGTTTGTGAGAAGAACACACATGCAATGACTCTGGTTGTGGTTCATGAAAAGAAAACACATCCAATGACACTAGTGTATCCTTATGTGGTTTGTGAAAAGAACACACATGCAATGACTCTGGGTGTGGTTCATGAAAAGAACACACATCCAATGACACTGGTGGATCCATGTATGGTTTTGTGGAAATAACAGGCATGCAATGACACTGGTGTGGTTAATGAAAAGAACACACATCCAATGACACTGGTGGATCCATATGTGGTTTGTGGAAAGAACAGACATGCAATGACACTGGTTGTGGTTAATGAAAAGAACAGACATGCAATGACACTAGTGGATCCATGTGTGGTTTGTGAGAAGAATACACAAGCAATGACACTAGGTGTGGTTCATGAAAGGAACACACATCCAATGACACTGGTGTATCCTTATGTGGTTTCTGAGAAGAAAAGACATGCAATGACTCTAGCTGTGGTTCATGAAAAGAACACACATGCAATGACACTAGTGGATCCATGTGTGGTTTGTGAGAAGAACAGACATGCAATGACTCTTGCTGTGGTTCATGAAAAGAAAACACATCCAATGACAATGGTGTATCCTTATGTGGTTTGTGAAAAGAACAGACATGCAATGACTCTAGTTGTGGTTCGTGAAAAGAACAGACATGCAATCACACTGGTGGATCCATGTGTGGTTTGTGGAAAGAACATACATGCAATGACACTGGTGTGGTTCATGAAAATAGAAGACATGCAATGACACTGGTGGATCCATGTGTGGTTTGTGAGAAGAACACACATGCAATGACACTGGGTGTGCGTCATGAAAAGAACACACATCCAATGACACTAGTGGATCCTTATGTGGTTTGTGAAAAGAACACACATGCAATCACTCTAGCTATGGTTCATGAAAATAACACACATCCAATGACACTGTTGGATCCATATGTGGTTTGTGGAAAGAACAAACATGCAATGACTCTAGCTATGGTTTGTGAAAAGAACACACATGCAATGACTCTAGTTGTGCTTCATGAAAAGAACACACATCCAGTGACACTGGTGGATCCATATGTGGTTTGTTGAAAGAACAGGCATGCAATGAGTCTGGTTGTGGTTCATGAAAAGGACAGACATGCAATGACAGTGGTGGATCCATGTGTGGTTTGTGAGAAGAACAGACATGTAATGACTCTGGCTATGGTTCATGAAATGAAAACACAAACAATGACACTAGGTGTGGTTCATGAAAAGAACACACATGCTATGATAATGGGTGTGGTTAATGAAAAGAGCAGACATGCCATGACACTAGTGGATCCATATGTGGTTTGTGAGAAGAACACACATGCAATGACACTGGGTGTGGTTCATGAAAAGAACACACATCCAATGACACTGGTGTATCCTTATGTGGTTTGTGAGAATAATAGACATGCAATGACTCTAGCTCTGGTTCATGAAAAGAACACACATCCAATGACACTGGTGGATCCATCTGTAGTTTGTGAGAAGAACAGACATACAATGACTCTGGCTATGGTTCATGAAAAGAACACGCATCCATTGACACTGTTGGATCCATATGTGGTTTGTGGAAAGACAAACATGCACTGACTCTAGCTGTGATTCATGGAAATAACAGACATGCAATGACACTCGTGGATCCATGTGTGGTTTGTGGGAAGAACAGACATGCAATGACTCTGGTTGTGGTTCATGAAAGGAACACACATCCAATGACACAGGTGGATCCTTATGTGGTTTGTGAAAAGAACAGACATGCAATGACTCTAGCTGTCGTTCATGAAAAGAACAGACATGCAATGACACTGGTGGATCCATGTGTAGTTTCTGGGAAGAACAGACATGCAATGACTCTGGCTGTGGTTCATGAAAAGAAAACACATGCAATGACACTGGGTGTGGTTCATGAAAAGAACACACATGCAATGACACTAGTGGATCCATGTGTGGTTTGTGGAAAGAACAGACATGCAATGACTCTGGTTGTGGTTCATGAAAAGAACACACATCCAATGACACTTGTGGATCCATGTGTGGTTTGTGCAAAGAACAGACATGCAATGACTCTAGCTTTTGTCCATGAAAAGAACAGACATGGAATGACACTGGTGGATCCATGTGTGGTTTGTGGGAAGAACAGACATACAATCACTCTGGGTGTGGTTCATGAAAAGAACACACATCAAATGGCACTGGTGGATCCATGTATGGTTTTGTGGAAATAACAGACATGCAATGACACTGGTGCGTTTCATGAAAAGAACACACATCCAATGACACTGGTGGATCCATATGTGGTTGGTGGAAATAACAGACATGCAATGACACTGGGTGTGGTTAATGAAAAGAAAAAATATGCAATGACACTAGTGGATCCATGTGTGGTTTATGAGAAGAACACACAAGCAATGACACTAGGTGTGGTTCATGAAAGGAACACACATCCAATGACACTTGTGTATCCTTATGTGGTTTCTGAGAAGAACAGACATGCAATGACTCTAGCTGTGGTTCATGAAAGGAACAGACATGCAATGACACTGGTGGATCCATGTGTGGTTTGTGAGAAGAACAGACATGCAATGACTCTTGCTGTGGTTCATGAAAATAAAACACATCCAATGACAATGGTGTATCCTTATGTGGTTTGTGGAAAGAACAGGCATGCAATGACTCTAGCTGTGGTTCATGGAAAGAACAGACATGCAATCACACTGGTGGATCCATGTGTGGTTTGTGGAAAGAACATACATGCAATGACACTGGTGTGGTTCATGAAAAGAGAAGACATGCAATGACACTGGTGTATCCATGTGTGGTTTGTGAGAAGAACACACATGCAATGACACTGGGTGTGCTTCATGAAAAGAACACACATCCAATGACACTAGTGGATCCTTATGTGGTTTGTGAAAAGAACACACATGCAATGACTCTAGCTATGGTTCATGAAAATAACACACATCCAATGACACTGTTGGATCCATATGTGGTTTGTGGAAAGAACAAACATGCAACGACTCTAGCTATGGTTTGTGAAAAGAACACACATGAAATGACTCTAGTTGTGGTTCATGAAAAGAACACACATCCAGTGACACTTGTGGATCCATATGTGGTTTGTGGAAAGAACAGTCATGCAATGAGTCTGGTTGTGGTTCATGAAAAGAACAGACATGCAATGACACTGGTGGATCCATGTGTGGTTTGTGAGAAGAACAGACATGTAATGACTCCTTCTATGGTTCATGAAAAGAAAACACATGCAATGACACTAGGTGTGGTTCATGAAAAGAACACACATGCTATGATAATGGGTGTGGTTAATTAAAAGAGCAGACATGCAATGACACTGGTGGATCCATATGTGGTTTGTGAGAAGAACACACATGCAATGACACTGGGTGTGGTTACTGAAAAGAACACACATCCAATGACACTGGTGTATCCTTATGTGGTTTGTGAGAATAATAGATATGCAATGACACTGGTGGATCCATGTGTGGTTTGTGAGAAGAACAGACATGCAATGACTCTGGCTATGGTTCATGAAAAGAACACACATACATTGACACTGTTGGATCCATATGTTGTTTGTGGAAAGAACAGACATGCACTGACTCTAGTTGTGATTCATCAAAATAACAGACATGCAATGACACTGGTGGATCCATGTGTGGTTTGTGGGGAGAACATACATACAATGACTCTAGTTGTGGTTCATGAAAAGAACACACATCCAATGACACAGGTGGATCCTTATGTGGTTTGTGAAAAGAACAGACATGCAATGACTCTAGTTGTGGTTCATGAAAAGAACATACATGCAATGACACTAGTGGATACATGTGTGGTTTCTGGGAAGAACAGACATGCAATGACTCTGGCTGTGGTTCATGAAAACAAAACACATGCAATGACACTAGGTGTGATTCATGAAAAGAACACACATGAAATGACACTGGTGGATCCATGTGTGGTTTGTGGAAAGAACAGACATGCAATGACTTTGGTTGTGGTTCATGAAAAGAACACACATCCAATGACAATGGTGGATCCATGTGTGGTTTGTGGAAAGAACAGACATGCAATGACTCTAGCTTTTGTTCATGAAAAGAACAGACATGCAATGACACTGGTGGATCCATGTGTGGTTTGTGGGAAGAACAGACATGCAATGACTCTGGGTGTGGTTCATGAAAAGAACACACATCAAATGACACAGGTGGATCCTTATGTGGTTTGTGAAAAGAACACACATGCAATGACTCTAGCTGTGGTTTGTGATTAGAACAGACATGCAATGACTCTAGCTGTGGTTTGCGAAAAGAACACACATCCAATGACACTGGTGGATCCATATGTGGTTTGAGGAAAGAACAGACATGCAATCACTCTAGCTATGGTTTGTGAAAAGAATAGACATGCAATGACAATGGTGGATCCATGTGTGGTTTGTGAGAAGCACACACATGCAATGACTCTGGCTATCGTTCATGAAAGAAAACACATCCGATGACACTGGTGTATCCTTATGTGGTTTGTGAAAGGAACACACATGCAATGACTCCGGGTGTGGTTCATGAAACGAACACACATGCAATGATACTGGTGTATCCTTATGTGGTTTGTGAGAAGAACACACATGCAATGACTCTAGCTGTGGTTCTTGAAAAGAACACATATACAATGACACTGGTGGATCCATGTGTGGTTTGTGAAAAGAACAAACATGCAATGTCTCTGGGTGTGGTTCATGAAAAGAACAGACATCCAATGACACTGGGTGTGGTTCATGAAAAGAACACACATCCAATGACACTAGTGTGGTTAATGAAAAGAACAGACATGCAATGAAAGTGGTGGATCCATGTGTGGTTTGTGAGAAGAACACACATCCAACGACACTGGTGGATCCATATGTGGTTTGTGATAAGAATAGACATGCAATGACTCTAGCTGTGGTTCATGAAAAGAAAACATATGCAATGACACTGGGTGTGGTTCATGAAAGGAACACACATCCAATGACACTGGTGGATCCTTATGTGGTTTGTGAAAAAGAACAGACATGCAATGACTCTAGGTGTGGTTTGTGAAAAGAACACACATCCAATGACACTGGTGGATCCATGTGTGGTTTGTGGAAAGAATAGACATGTAATGAATCTAGCTGTGGTTTCTGAAAAGAATATACATGCAATGACACTGGTGGATCCATATGTGGTTTGTGAGAAGAGCACACATGCAATGACTCTAGCTGTGGTTCATGAAAAGAAAACACATCCAATGACACTGGTGGATCCATGTTTGGTTTTGTGGAAATAATAGACATGGAATGACACTGGTGTGGTTCATGAAAAGAACACACACCCAATGACATTGGTAGATCCATGTGTGGTTTGTGGAAAGAACAAACATGCAATGACACTGGTGTGGATCATGAAAAGAACATACATCCAATGACACTGGTGGATCGATATGTGGTTTGTGGAAAGAACAGACATGCAATGACACTAGTGTGCTTAATTAAAAGAACATACATGCAATGACACCAGTGGATCCATGTGTGGTTTGTCAGAAGAACACACATGCAATGATACTGGGTGTGGTTCATGAAAAGAACACAACTCCAATGACACTGGTGGATCCATATGTGGTTTGTGATAAGAACAGACATGTAATGACTCTAGCTATGGTTCATGAAAAGAACAGACATGCAATGACACTAGTGGATCCATGTGTGGTTTGTGAGAAGAACACACATGCAATGACACTGGGTGTGGTTCATGAAAAGAACACACATCAAATGACACTGGTGGATCCTTATGTGGTTTGTGGAAAGAACACACATGTAATGACTCTTGGTGTGGTTCATGAAAAGAACACATATCCAATGACACTGGTGGATCCATGTGTGGTTTGTGGGAAGAACAGACATGTAATGACTCTGGCTATGGTTCATGAAAAGAATACACATGCAATGACACTAGGTGTGGTTCATGAAAAGAACACACATGCTATGATAATGGGTGTGGTTAATGAAAAGAGCAGACATGCAATGACACTGGTGGATCCATATGTGGTTTGTGAGAAGAATACACATGCAATGGCACTGGGTGTGGTTCATCAAAATAACACACATCAAATGACACTGGTGGATCCATATGTGGTTTGTGGAAAGAACAAACATGCAATGACTCTAGCTGTGGTTCATGAAAAGAACAAACATGCAACGACTATAGCTGTGGTTTGTGAAAAGAACACACATCCAGTGACACTGGTGGATCCATATGTGGTTTGTGGATAGAACAGACATGCAATGACTCTAGTTGTGGTTTGTGAAAAGAACAGACAAGCAATGAGACTAGTGGATCCATGTGTGGTTTGTGAGAAGAACACACATGCAATGACTCTGGTTGTGGTTAATGAAAAGAAAACACATCCAATGACACTAATGTATCCTTATGTGGTTTGTGAAAAGAACACAGATGTAATGACTATGGATGTGGTTCATGAAAATAACACACATCCAATGACACTGGTGTATCCATGTGTGGTTCTGTTGAAACAACAGACATGCAATGACACTGATATGGTTCATGAAAAGAACACACATCCAATGACACTAGTGGATCCATATGTGGTTTGTGGAAAGAACAGACATACAATGACACTGGGTGTGGTTCATGAAAAGAACACACATCCAATGACACTGGTGGATCCTTATGTGGTTTGTGAAAAGAACATACATGCAATGATTCTATGTGTGGTTCATGAAAAGAACACACATGCAATGACACTGGGTGTGGTTAATGAAAAGAACAGACATGCAATGACACTGGTGGATCCATGTGTGGTTTGTGAGAAGAACACACATGCAATGACACTAGGTGTGGTTCATGAAAAGAACACACACATCCACTGACACTAGTGGATCCATATGTGGTTTGTGAGAAGAACAAACATGCAAGGACTCTAGGTGTGGGTCATGAAAAGAACACACATCCAATGACACTGGTGTATCCTTATGTGGTTTGTGAGAAGAACAGACATGCAATGACTATAGTTGTGGTTCATGAAAAGAACATACATGCAATGACACTGGTGGATGCATGTGTGGTTTGTGAGAAGAACAGACATGTAATGACTCTGGCTGTGGTTCATGAAAAGAACACACATCCAATGACACTGGTGGATCCATATGTTGTTTGTGGAAAGAACAGACATAAAATGACTCTAGCTGTGGTTCATGAAAAGAACACACATCCAATGACGCGAGTGGATCCATGTGTGGTTTATGGAAAAAACAGACATGCAATGACTCTAGCTGTGGTTCATGAAAAGAATAGACATGCAATGACACTGGTGGATACATGTGTGGTTTGTGGGAAGAACATACATGCAATGACTCTGGCTGTGGTTCATGAAAAGAAAACACATGCAATTACACTGGGTGTGGTTCATGAAAAGAACACACATGCAATGACACTGGTGGATCCATGTGTGGTTTGTTGAAGGAACAGACATGCAATGACTCTAGCTGTGGTTAATGAAAAGAGCAGACATGCAATGACACTAGTGGATCCATGTATGGTTTGTGAGAAGAACGCACATCCAAATACACTGGTTTATCCTTATGTGGTTTGTGAAAATAACACATGCAATGATTCTGTGTGTGGTTCGTGAAAAGAACACACATCCAATGACATTGGTGGATCCATGTGTGGTTTGTGGAAATAACAGAAATGCAATGACACTGGTGTGGTTCATGAAAAGAACACACATCCAATGACACCGGTGGATCCATATGTGGTTTGTGGAAAGAACAGACATGCAATGGCATTGGGCATGGTTCATGAAAAGAACACACATCCAATGACACTGGTGGATCCTTATGTGGTTTGTGAAAAGAACACACATGCAATGACTCTAGCTGTGGTTCATGAAAAGAACACACATCCAATGACACTAGTGGATCCATATGTGCATTGTGGAAAGAACAGACATGCAATGACTCTAGATGTGGTTAATGAAAAGAACAGACATGCAATCACACTGGTGGATCTGTGTTTGGTTTGTGGAAAGAACAGACATGCAATGACTGTAGCTGTGGTTAATGAAAAGAACACACATCAAATGACATTGGTGGATCCATATGTGGTTTGTGGAAAGAACAGAGATGCAATGACTCTAGCTGTGGTTCATGAAAAGAACAAACATGCAATGTCTCTAGCTGTGGTTTGTGAAAAGAACACACATGCAATGACTCTGGCTGTGGTTCACAAAAAATAAAACATATCTAGTGACACTGATGTATCCTTATGTGGTTTGTGAAAAGAACACAGATGCAATGACTCTAGGTGTGGTTCATGAAAAGAACACACATCCAATGACACTAGTGGATCCATGTGTGGTTTTTTTGAAATAACAGACATGCAATGACACTGGTGTTGTTCATGAAAAGAACACACATACAATGACACTGGTGGATCCATGTGTGGTTTGTGGAAAGAACAGACATGCAATGACACTGGTGGATCCATGTATGGTTTGTGAGAAGAACACACATGCAATGACAATGGGTGTGGTTCATGAAAAGAACAAACATCCAGTGACACTGGTGGATCCATATGTGGTTTGTGAGAAGAATGGACATGCAATGACTCTAGATGCGGTTCATGAAAAGAACAGACATGCAATGATGAGAAGAACATACATGTAATGACTCTGGATGTGGTTCATGAAAAGAACACACATCCAATGACACTGGTGGATCCATACGTGGTTTGTGGAAAGAATAGACATGTAATGACTCTAGCTATGGTTCATGAAAAGAACAGACATGCAATGACACTGGTGGATCCATGTGTGGTTTGTGGGAAGAACATACATGCAATGACTCTAGCTGTGGTTCATGAAAAGAACACACATCCAATGACACTGGTGGATCCATGTGTGGTTTGTGGAAAGAACAGACATGCAATGACTCTAGCTGTGGTTCATGAAAAGAACAGACATGCAATGACACAGGTGGATCCATGTGTGGCTTGTGGTAAGAACAAACATGCAATGACTCTGGCTGTGGTTCATGAAAAGAAAACACATGCTATTACACTGGGTGTGGTTCATGAAAAGAACATACATGCAATGACACTGGTGGATCCATGTGTGGTTTGTGGAAAGAACTGACATGCAATGACTCTAGCTATGGTTAATGAAAAGAGCAGACTTGCAATGACACTAGTGGATCCATGTGTGGTTTGTGAGAAGAAGACACATGCGATGACAATGGGTGTGGTTCATGAAAACAACACACATCAAATGACACTGGTGGATCCTTATGTGGTTTGTGAAAAGAACATACATGCAATGACTATAGTTGTGGTTCATGAAAAGAACATACATGCAATGACACTGGTGGATCCATGTGTGGTTTGTGAGAAGAACACACATGCAATGACTCTGGTTGTGGTTCATGAAAAGAAAACACATCCAATGACACTGGTGTATCCTTATGTGGTTTGTGAAAAGAACACATATGCAATGACTCTAGCTGTGGTTCATGAAAAGAACACACATCCAATGACGCGAGTGGATCCATGTGTGGATTGTGGAAATAACAGACATGCAATGACACTGGTGTGGTTCATGAAAAGAATAGACATGCAATGACACTGGTGGATACATGTGTGGTTTGTGAGAAGAACATACATGCAATGGCACTGGGTGTGGTTCATGAAAAGAACACACATCAAATGACACTGGTGGATCCTTATGTGCTTGTGAAAAGAACACACATGCAATGACTCTAGCTGTGGTTTGTGAAAAGAATAGCCCTGCAATGACTCTAGTTGTGGTTTGTGAAAAGAAGACACATCCAGTGACACTGGTGGATCCATATGTGGTTTGTGGAAAGAACAGACATGCAATGACTCTACCTATGGTTTGTGAAAAGAATAGACATGCAATGACACTTCTGGATCCAAGTATGGTTTGTGAGAAGCACACACATGCAATGACTGTAGCTGTGGTTCATCAAAAGAAAACACATCCAATGACACTGGTATCCTTATGTGGTTTGTGAAAAGAACACACATGCAATGACTCTGGGTGTGGTTCATGAAAAGAACACACATGCAATGACACTGCTGTATCCTTATGTGGATTGTGAGAAGAACACAGATGTAATGACTCTAGCTGTGGTTCAAGAAAAGAACAAACATACAATGACACTGGTGGATCCATATGTGGTTTGTGAAAAGAACACACATGCAAGGAAACTAGGTGTGGTTCATGAAAAGAACACACATCCAGTGACACTGGTGGATCCATATGTTGTTTGTGAGAAGAATAGCCATGCAAGGACTCTAGCTGTGGTTCATGAAAAGAACAGACATACAATGGCACTGGTGGATCCATGTGTGGTTTGTGAGAAGAATAGATATGCAATGACTCTGGCTGTGGTTCATGAAAATAAAACACATGCAATGACACTGGGTGTGGTTCATGACAATAACACACATACAATGACACTGGTGGATCCTTATGTGGTTTGTGAAAAAGAAAACACATGCAATGACTCTAGCTGTAGTTTGTGAAAAGAACACACATCCAATGACACTGGTGGATCCATATGTGGTTTGTGGAAAGAACAGGCATGCAATGACTCTAACTGTGGTTCATGAAAAGAACACACATGCAATCACACTTGTGGATCCATGTGTGGTTTGTGAGAAGAACACACATGCAACGACTCTGGTTGTGGTTCATGAAAAGAAAACACATCCAATGACACTTTTGTATCCATATGTGGTTTGTGAAAAGAACACACATGCAATGACTCTGGGTGTGGTTCATGAAAAGAACACACATCCAATGACACTGGTGGATCCATGTGTGGTTTTGTGGAAATAACAGACATGCAATGACACTGGTGTGGTTCATGAAAAAAGACACATCCAGTGACACTGGTGGATCCATGTGTGGTTTATGGAAAGAACAGACATGCAATGACACTGGTGTGGTTCATGAAAAGAACACACATGCAATGATACTGGTGGATCCATATGTGGTTTGAGGAAAGAACAGACATGCAATGACACTGGTGGATCCATGTGTGGTTTGTGAGAACACACATGCAATGACAATGGGTGTGGTTCATGAAAAGAACACACATCCAGTGACACTGGTGGATCCATATACTATTGGTGAGAAGAATGGACATGCAATGAATCTGGGTGTGGGTCATGAAAAGAACACACATCCAATGACACTAGTGGATCCATGTGTGGTTTTGTGGAAATAACAGACATGCAATGACACTGGTGTGGTTCATGAAAAAAACACACATCCAGTGACACTGGTGGATCCATGTGTGGTTTATGGAAAGAACAGACATGCAATGACACTGGTGTGGTTCATGAAAAGAACACACATGCAATGATACTGGTGGATCTATATGTGGTTTGAGGAAATAACAGACATGCAATGACACTGGTGGATCCATGTGTGGTTTGTGAGAAGAACACACATGCAATGACAATCGGTGTGGTTCAGGAAAAGAACACACATCCAGTGACACTGGTGGATCCATATACTCTTTGTGAGAAGAATGGACATGCAATGACTCTGGGTGTGGGTCATGAAAAGAACACACATCCAATGACACTGGTGTATCCTTATGTGGTTTGTGAGAAGAACGGACATGCAATGACTCTAGCTGTGGTTCATGAAAAGAACAGACATGCAATGATGAGAACAACAGACATGTAATGACTCTGGATGTGGTTCATGAAAAGAACACACATCCAATGACACTGGTGGATCCATATGTGGTTTGTGGAAAGAACAAACATGTAATGACTCTAGCTATGGTTCATGAAAAGAGTAGACATGCAATGACACTGGTGGATCCATGTGTGGTTTGTGGGAAGAACATACATGCAATGACTCTAGCTGTGGTTCATGAATAGAACACACATCCAATAACACTAGTGGATCCATGTGTGGTTTGTGGAAAGAACAGACATGCAATTACTATAGCTATGGTTCATGAAAAGAACAGACATGCAATGACACAGGTGAATCCATGTGTGGTTTGTGGGAAGAACAGACATGCAATGACTCTGGCTGTGGTTCATGAAAAGAAAACACATGCAATTACACTGGGTGTGGTTCATGAAAAGAACACACATGCAATGACACTAGTGGATCCATGTGTGGTTTGTGGAAAGAACAGACATGCAATGACTCTAGCTATGGTTAATGAAAAGAGCAGACTTGCAATGACACTAGTGGATCCATGTGTGGTTTGTGAGAAGAACACACATGCAATGACACTGGGTGTGGTTCATGAAAAGAACACACATCAAATGACACTGGTGGATCCTTATGTGGTTTGTGAAAAGAACACACATCCAATGACTCTAGCTATGGTTTGTGAAAAGAACACACATCAAGTGACACTGGTGGATCCATATGTGGTTTGTGAGAAGAACACACATGCAATGACTGTGGTTGTGGTTCATGAAAAGAAAACACATCCAATGACACTGGTGTATCCTTATGTGGTTTGTGAAAAGAACACATATGCAATGACTCTGCTTATGGTTCATGAAAAGAACACACATCCAATGACACTGGTGGATCCATGTGTGGTTTGTGGAAATAACAGACATGCAATGACACTGGTGTGGTTCATGAAAAGAACACACATCCAATGACACTGGTGGATCCATGTGTGGTTTGTGAGAAGAACACACATGCAATGACATTAGGTGTGGTTCATGAAAAGAACACACATCAAATGACACTGGTGGATCCTTATGTGGTTTGTGAAAAGAACACACATGCAATGACTCTAGCTATGGTTTGTGAAAAGAATAGACATGCAATGACTCTAGTTGTGGTTTGTGAAAAGAACACACATCCAGTGACACTAGTGGATCCATATGTGGTTTGTGGAAAGAACATACATGCAATGACTCTAGCTGTGGTTTGTGAAAAGAACAGACATGCAATGACACTACTGGATCCAAGTATGGTTTGTGAGAAGCACACACATGCAATGACTCTGGCTGCGGTTCATGAAAAGAAAACACATCCAATGACACTGGTATACTTATGTGGTTTGTGAAAAGAACACACATGCAATGACTCTGGGTGTGGTTCATGAAAAGAACACACATGCAATGACACTTCTGTATCCTTATGTGGATTGTGAGAAGAACACACATGTAATGACTCTAGCTGTGGTTCATGAAATGAACACACATAAAATGACAATGGTGGATCCATGTGTGGTTTGTGAAAAGAACAGACATGCAATGACTCTGGGTGTGGTTCATGAAAAGAATAGACATCCAATGACACTGGGTGTGGTTCATGAAAAGAACACACATCCAATGACACCGGGTGTGGTTAATGAAAAGAACACACATGCAATGGCATTGGTGGATTCATGTGTGGTTCATGAAACGAACACACATGCAATGATAATGGGTGTGGTTAATGAAAAGAGCAGACATGCAATGACACTGGTGGATCCATATGTGGTTTTTGAGAAGAACACACATGCAATGACACTGGGTGTGGTTCATGAAAAGAACACACATCAAATGACACTGGTGGATCCATATCTGGTTTGTGGAAAGAACATACATGCAACGACTCTAGTTGTGGTTCATGAAAAGAACAGACATGCAATGACTCTAGTTGTGGTTTGTGAAAAGAACACACATCCATTGACACTAGTGGATCCATATATGGTTTGTGGAAAGAATAGACATGCAATGACTCTGGCTGCGGTTTGTGAAAAGAACACACATGCAATGACACTGGTGGATCCATGTGTGTTTTGCGAAAAGAACACACATGCAATAACTCTGGCTGTGGTTCTTGAAAAGAAAACCCATCCAATGACACTGATTTATCCTTATGTGGTTTGTGAAAAGAACACAAATGCAATGACTCTGGGTGTGGTTCATGAAAAGAACACACATCCAATGACACGGGTGGATCCATGTGTGGTTTTGTTGAAATAACAGACATGGAATGACACTGGTGTGGTTCATGAAAAGAACACACATCCAATGACACTGGTGGATCCATGTGTGGTTTATGGAAAGAACAGACATGCAATGACACTGGTGTGGTTCATGAAAAGAACACAAATGCAATGACACTGGTGGATCCATATGTGGTTTGTGGAAAGAACAGACATGCAATGACACTGGGTGTGGTAAATGAAAAGAACATACATGCAGTGATACTGGGGGATCCATGTGTGGTCTGTGAGAAGAACACACATGCAATGACAGTAGGTGTGGTTCATGAAAAGAACACACATCCAATGACACTGGTGGATCCATATGTGGTTTGTGATAAAAACAGACATGCAATGACTCTAGCTGTGGTTCATGAAAAGAACAGACATGCAATGACACTAGTGGATCCATGTGTGGTTTGTGATAAGAACACACATGCAATGACACTGGGTGTGGTTCATGAAAAGAACACACATCAAATGACACTGGTGGATCCTTATGTGGTTTGTGAAAATAACACAGAGGCAATGACGCTAGCTGTGGTTCATGAAAAGAACACACATCCAATGACACTAGTGGATCCATATGTGGTTTGTGGGAAGAACAGACATGCAATGACTCTGGTTGTGGTTCATGAAAAGAAAACACATGCCATGACACTAGGTGTGGTTCATGAAAAGAACACACATGCAATGGCACTGGTGGATCCATGTGTGGTTCATGAAACGAACACACATGCAATGACAATGGGTGTGGTTAATGAAAAGAGCAGACATGCAATGACACTGGTGGATCCATATGTGGTTTTTAAGAAGAACACACATGCAATGACACTGGGTGTGGTTCATGAAAAGAACACACATCAAATGACACTGGTGGATCCATATCTGGGTTGTGGAAAGAACAGACATGCAATGACTCTAGTTGTTGTTCATGAAAAGAACATACATGCAATGACTCTAGTTGTGGTTTGTGAAAAGAACACACATCCATTGACACTAGTGGATCCATATATGGTTTGTGGAAAGAACAGACATGCAATGACTCTAGCTGTGGTTTGTGAAAAGAACACACATGCAATGACACTGGTGGATCCATGTGTGGTTTGCGAAAAGAACACACATGCAATGACTCTGGCTGTGGTTCATGAAAAGAAAACCCATCCAATGACACTGATGTATCCTTATGTGGTTTGTGAAAAGAACACAAATGCAATGACTCTGGGTGTGGTTCATGAAAAGAACAAACATCCAATGACACGGGTGGATCCATGTGTGGTTTTGTTGAAATAACAGACATGGAATGACACTGGTGTGGTTCATGAAAAGAACACACATCCACTGACACTGGTGGATCCATGTGTGGTTTGTGGAAAGACCAGACAAGCAATAACACTGGTGTGGTTCATGAAAAGAACACACATCTAATGACACTGGTGGATCCATATGTGGTTTGTGGAAAGAACAGACATGCAATGACACTGGGTGTGGTTAATGAAAAGAACATACATGCAATGATACTGGTGGATCCATGTGTGGTCTGTGAGAAGAACACACATGCAATGACACTTGGTGTGGTTCATAAAAAGAACACACATCCAATGACACTCGTGGATCCATATATGGTTTGTGATAAGAACAGACATGCAATGACACTAGCTGTGGGTCATGAAAAGAACAAACATGCAATAACACTAGTAGGTCCATGTGTGGTTTGTGAGAAGAACACACATGCAATGACACTGGGTGTGGTTCATGAAATGAACACACATCAAATTACATTGGTGGATCCTTATGTGGTTTGTGAAAAGAACACACATGCAATGACTCTTGCTGTGGTTCCTGAAAAGAACACACATCCAATGACACTGGTGGATCCATATGTGGTTTGTGGGAATAACAGACATGCAATGACTCTGGCTGTGGTTCATGAAAGGAAAACACATGCAATGGGTGTGGTTCATGAAAAGAACACACATGCAATGACACTGGTGGATCCATGTGTGGTGCATGAAAAGAACACACATGCAATGACAATGGGTGTGGTTATTGAAAAGAGCAGACATGAAATGACACTAGTGGATCCATATGTGGTTTTTGAGAAGAACACACATGCAATGACACTGGGTGTGGTTCATGAAAAGAACACACATCAAATGACATTGGTGGATCCATATGTGGTTTGTGGAAAGAACAGAGATGCAATTACTCTAGTTGTGGTTCATGAAAAGAATAGACGTCGAATGACTCTAGCTGTGGTTTGTGAGAAGAACACACATCTAGTGACACTAGTGGATCTATATGTGGTTTGTGGAAAGAAAAGACATGCAATGACTCTAGCTGTGGTTCGTGAAAAGAACAGACATGCAATGACACTGGTGGATCCATGTGTGGTTTGTGAGAAGAACACACATGCAATGACTCTGGTTGTGGTTCATGAAAAGAAAACACATCCAATGACACCGATGTATCCTTATGTGGTTTGTTAAAACAACACAAATGCAATGACTCTGGGTGTGGTTCATGAAAAGAACACACATCCAATGGCACTGGTGGATCCATGTGTGGTTTTGTTGAAATAACAGACATGCAATGACACTGTTGTGGTTCATGAAAAGAACACACATCCAATGACACTGGTGGATCCATATGTGGTTTGTCGAAAGAACAGACATGAAATGACTCTGGCTGTGGTTTGTGAAAAGAACACACATCCATTGACACTAGTGGATCCATATGTGGTTTGTGGAAAGAACAGACATGCGATGACTCTAGCTGTGGTTTGTAAAAAGAAAAGACATGCAATGATACAGGTGGATCCATGTGTGGTTTGTGAGAAGAACACACATGCAATGACTCTGGCTATGGTTCATCAAAAGAAAACACATCCAATGACACTGATATATCCTTATGTGGTGTTTGAAAAGAACACACATGCAATGACTCTTGGTGTTGTTCATGAAAAGAATACACATCCAATGACACTGGCGGATCCATGTGTGGTTTTGTTGAAATAACAGACATGCAATGACACTGGTGTGGTTCATGAAAAGAACACACATCTAATGAAACTCTTGGATCCACATGTGGTTTGTGGAAAGAACAGACATGCAATGACACTTGGTGTGGTTCATGAAAAGAACACACATCCAATGACACTTGTGGATCCTTATGTGGTTTGTGAAAAGAGCATACATGCAATGAGTCTAGGTGTGGTTCATGAAAAGAACACACATGCAATGAAACTGAGTGTGGTTCATGAAAAGAACACACATACAATGACACTGGGTGTGGTTAATGAAAAGAACAGACATGAAATGACACTGGAGGTTCCATGTGTGGTTTGTGAGAAGAACACATATGCAATGACACTAGGTGCGGTTCATGAAAAGAACACACATCCAGTGACACTTGTGGATCCATATGTGGTTTGTTAGAAGAACATAATGCAATGACTCTAGGTGTGGGTCATGAAAAGAACACACATCCAATGACACTAGTGTATCCTTATGTGGTTTGTGAGAGGAACAGACATGCAATGACTCTAGCTATGGTTCATGAAAAAACAGACATGCAATGACACTAGTAGATCCATGTGTCGTTTGTGAGAAGAACAAACATATAATGACTCTGGCTATGGTTCATGAAAAGAACACGCATCCAATGACACTGGTGGATCCATATGTGTTTTGTGGAAAGAATAGACATGCAATGACTCTAGCTGTGGTGAGAGTGACTAGCGCACGCGCACGCTGCGGGCCGCGAGAACGCGCGAGCAACCTGCCGTGGGTATCCGACACGTGTCGTCGCGGAATCATGCCGGGAAACTGGTGGCGCAGATGTCGCTGGTTTTTTCTCTTTTTCGGTTTTTCTCTTAACGGTTTTTTCTCTTTGTACACTGTTCTCCGCTCCACACGTTAAGTACACACTTTCTATCACTTCCGTTTTTAGTTTGTTTTCTTTTTCATTATCGTTTATTGTCACTCTTCTCTTTTCCATTTTTCGTTTATTTTTATTATCTTTTTTTTCTCTTTACGGGCAATGGAGATTTTATAGGGTGTAATGGGAGGCGTCTGGTTTGTACAACACAATGAACTGCCTTTGAACAGATTACAGTAACGCAGTGCATTTGTATATTAAGAGCAGTACACAGATGATTTAGTGCAGCGGAATGTATTGAATTTGAACGGATTACAGTAACGCAATGCATTTACATATTAAGAGCAGTACAAACATGATTCAGTGCAGCGGAATATATTGACTTTGAACAGATTACAGTAACACAGTGCATTTGTATATTAAGAGCAGTACACAGATGTATTTCGGAGCGCCTTGTATTTCGGAGCACCTTATATTTCGGAGTGCCCTGTATTTTGGAGCGTCATATATTTCGAAGCTCCTTGTATTTCGAAGTGTGTGTTGCGGGCTCCGCCCGTGGGCACGGCGCCTTCGGCGCATCAAGCATTCATATAGATCTTGAAGCGCCGTGTATTTCGGAGTGCCTTGTATTTTGGAGTGTGTGTTGGCCGCTCCGCCCGTAGGCACGGCGCCTTCGGTGCATCAAACATTCATATAGATCTTGAAGTGCCATGTATTTCGGAGCGCCGTGTATTTCAGAGAGCCTTGTATTTCGGAGCGCCTTCTATTTCGAAGTGTGTGTTGCGGGCTCCGCCCGTGGCATGGCGCCTTCTACGCATCAAGCATTCATATAGATCTTGAAGCGCCTTGTATTTTGGAGCACCTTGTATTTCGGAGTGTGTGTTGTGGGCTCCGCCCGTGGCACGGCGCCTTCGGCACATCAAGCATTCATATAGATCTTGAAGCGCCTTGTATTTCGAAGCGCCGTGTATTTCATAGCGCCTTGTATTTCGGAGTGTGTGTTGCGGGCTCCGTGTAGGCCGCAGTGCCTTGTATTTTGACCCATCAAGCATTCATATAGATCTTGAAGCGCCATGTATTTTGGAGCGCCTTGTATTTCAGAGCTCCTTCTATTTCGGAGTGTGTGTTGCAGGCTCTGCCCGTGGCACGGCGCCTTCGGCGCATCAAGCATTCATATAGATCTTGAAGCGCCGTGTATTTCGGAGCGCCTTGTATTTCGGAGCGCCTTCTATTTTGGAGTGTGTGTTGCGGGCTCCACCCATGGCATGGCGCCTTCGGTGCATCAACCATTCATATAAATATTGAAGCACCGTGTATTTCAGAGCACCTTGTATTTCGGAGCGCCTTGTATTTCGGAGCGTCTTCTATTCTGGTGTGTGTGTTGCGGGCTCTGCCCATGGCACGGCGCCTTCGGCGCATCAAGCATTCATATAGATCTTGAAGCGTCGTGTATTTCGGAGCGCCGTGTATTTAGGAACGCCTTGTATTTCGGAGTGTGTGTTGCGGGCTCCGCCCGTGGCAGTGTACGTAGGTTAATAGAGCAGTTTACCGGCTACCACATCTACAATTATAAAGCAGTACACACGTTCCTACAAAGCAATTTCTCATTCAATATATTTTAGCTTGGATGTTAACCGATGGATACGGCTAGCATAGGATGTTACAGCCTGATTCTTCCATGAATAGAAACAAACCCTTCTTCTTCTGTCTGGAGCAAAAGAAAACAATCTATTGAATAGCGATGGATTTTACTAGATCTGGTTCCTCGATCAGTCGCGTGGGTGAGGACCTAGATTTGGTGCAGGAGATTGTTTTAAGGTTAGCGTCTACGAAATCTTTGATCCGTTGCAGTATCCTCAACAAAGCTTGGTATACTATACTCAAAGAGCCTGGATTTCTTTCGCGTTACATGAAGAAAAAATCGCCATCATTCCTAGGATTTCTTGTTGATTATCATTGGATGCCCGAGGTTGGTAATAGGCTACAGGAGCTTGAATATTCATCTAAAGATGAAACATCTCTAGCTATTTGTTCGAATTTAGATTCAACATATCTTCTAAGGGAATTGGTCATCTGCTGTCAAAACGGAGCAGTCCTCATTCAGGTCTTTCCACATGGTTCTAGAGATCCTAGGTACCATGTTAATTATCCTTCCAGGTCTCCAGATTTGTTCACTTTCCTTGCCTCACTTGTTACACGAATGCCATCAATGTCAAAGAGTGATACAAATCATTCATATGGGTAATTATGTTTGATTCCAAGTGCTGCTAGATCAGGAATGACATTCTTTCGTAGAAATATATTCAATGCTTGCAAGGTTTCATATCATGGTGTTACTGCTGATACAACATCTGGAATATTTTTGCATGTCTGTATTCAGCAAAATGGTCAATGGGAGATGCATATTTCTGACCCAATTCCTGTGCCAAAACCAACCACTTACCTTAGTCAGCCTGAAGGAATCCTGATAGGCAAAGACATGTTTATGGCGTATGTTGTAGGCCTTTTTCTGTGTTATAACATATCCACACATTTAACTTCTGTGATACAATTCCCTGAATCAGTCAGGCTGACAACAAAGGATTAGAGGAATTATTGTATTTCAGAGGATAGATTAGGAAACATTTTACTAGCTGCCTTTTCTAGTGATGGTATACTGACAACTTGGCTCCTTGACTACAACAATGGTCAAAATAAGTGGATCATCCAGACAATGTTAGATCTGCCTGTTGCATGCAGAACTGCTTTTGGCTGGGATATTGAAGATTACTAGAAGGAAGGACTTGGTAGTATCTGTGAGAATTGCAATCTCCTAGTTTGTGGTGTGTTGCGTGTTATAACAATGTCAACTGATGGTCGCTATGTTCTGATGATAGTTGATTTTGATGTAGGCTTGTTACGTGCGAGACATCTTTGAAGAAAAGTATATCATTTTATCAAGTTATCTACACCATTAGTTGTCCGTAGTGCTTTTGCAATGTCTGAAGCCTGGCCACCTACTCTATAGTGATTGACCGAAATGCAATAAAAATTAAATATCTCTTTGTAATATGAGTACTCTAAGCCTTTTGTTGCTTCTTTTGATATCCTAGCACTTTATTCTGACTCCAATTATGTACTATGTTGCTTTTTTTTAATCTTCTTGCACTATATGCTAAATTTGGCGTCCTAGTCCTGGTTTCGAAAAAAACCTGTGTACCGGCAGCATTACATAGAGCAGTGCCATTGTCGAACTAAGGGCAGTGCACGCAGGATAAATAGTGCACACAGGATAAATAGGGCAGTTCTTTGAAAGTACATAGGTGTGTATCCATGTAGAAAGCAGTTTTCTATATGACTATACGGGCAGTGCACTAAGAGTGCAGGGTCGTCCCGCATTCGTTAGGGGCTAGTATAGTTTCTAGGTTAGGCAGTGCACGTGGCTGAGGAAGCGCAGTGCTTCGAACAGAAACCAGTGTACCTGCAGCATTACATAGAGCAGTGCAATTGTTGGAATAAGGGCAGTGCACGTAGGACAAATAGGGCAGTTCTTCAAAAGTACATAGGTGTGTATACGTGTAGAAAGCAGTTTTCTATATGACTATACGGGCAGTGAACTTAGAGTGCAGGGTCGTCCCGCATTCATTAGGGGCTAGTATAGTTTCTAGGTTAGGAAGTGCACGTGGCTGAGGAAGCGCAGTGCTTCGAACAGAAACCAGTATACCTGCAGCATTACATAGAGCAGTGCAATTGTCGACATAAGGGCAGTGCACGCAGGATAAATAGGGCAGTTCTTCGAAAGTACATAGGTGTGTATCCGTGTAGAAAGCAGTTTTCTATATGACTATACGGGCAGTGCACGCAGGATAAATAGGGCATTCTTAGAAAGTACATATGTGTGTATCCGTATAGAAAGCAGTTTTCTATATGACTATACGGGCAGTGCACTTAGAGTACCTAGGGCAGTTCTTCGAAAATACATAGGTGTGTATCCGTGTAGAAAGCAGTTTTATATATGACTATGCGGGAGTGCACTTAGACTGCAGGGTCGTCCCGCATTCGTTACGGGCTAGTATAGTTTCTATGTTAGGCAGTGCACGTGGCTGAGGAAGCGCAGTGCTACAAACAGAAACCAGTGTACCTGCAGCATTACATAGAGCAGTGCAATTGTCGAAATAAGGGTAGTGCATGCAGGATAAATAGGGCAGTTCTTCGAATGTACATAGGTGTGTATCCGTGTAGAAAGCAGTTTTCTATATGACTATACGGGCAGTGCACTTGGAGTGCAGGGTCGTCCCGCATTCGTTAGGGGCTAGTATTGTTTCTAGGTTAGGTAGTGCATCTGGCTGATGAAGCGCAGTGCTTCGAAAAAAACTAGTGTACCGTGACATTACATAGCGGCAGCAATTGTCAAAATAAAAGGCGATTGCCTTGAGGATAAATAGGGCAGTTCTTCGAAAGTACATAGGTGTGTATCCGTGTAGAAAGCAGTTTTCTATATGACTATATGGGCAGTGCACTTAGAGTGCAGGGTCGTCCCGCATTCGTTAGGGGCTAGTATAGTTTCTAGGTTAGCTAGTGCACGTGGCTGAGGAAACGCAGTGCTTCGAATAGAAACTAGTGTACCTGCATCATTATATAGAGCAGTGCAATTATCGAACTAAGGGCAGTGCACGTAGCATAAATAGTGCACGCAGGATAAATAGGGCAGTTCTTCGAAAGTACATAGGTCTGTATCCGTGTAGAAAGCAATTTTCTATATTACTATACGGGCAGTGCACTTAGAGTGCAGGGTCGTCCCGCATTCGTTAGGGGCTAGTATAGTTTCTAGGTTAGGCAGTGCACGTGGCTGAGAAGCCTTGATGCTTGACGAAGAAACGGTGTACTGCAGCATTACATAGACCAGTGGAATTGTCGACATAAGGGCAGTGCACGGAGGATAAATAGGGCCGGTCTTCGAAAGTACATAGGTGTGTATCCGTGTAGAAAGCAGTTTTCTATAGGACTATACGGGCAGTGCACTTAGAGTACATATGGCAGTTCTTCGAAACTACATAGGTGTATATCCATGTAGAAAACAGTTTTCTATATGACTATATGGGTAGTGCACTTAGAGTACATAGGGCAGTTCTTTGAAAGTACATAGGTGTGTATCCGTGTAGAAAGCAGTTTTCTATATGACTATACGGGCAGTGCACTTAGAGTGCAGGGTCGTCCCGCATTCGTTAGGGGCTAGTATAGTTTCTAGGTTAGGCGGTGCCGTGGTGAGGAAGCCTTGATTAGCTTCAAACAGAAACCAGTATACCTGCAGCATTACATAGGGCAGTGCAATTATCGAAATAAGGGCAGTGCACGCAGGATAAATAGGGCAGTTCTTCGAAAGTACATAGGTGTGTATCTGTGTAGAAAGCAATTTCTATATGACTATACGCGTAGTGCACTTAGAGTGTAGGGTCGTCCCGCATTCGTTAGGGGCTAGTATAGTTTCTAGTTTAGCCAGTTCATATGGCTGAGGAAGCGCAGTGCTTCGAACAGAAACCAGTGAACCTGCAGCATTACACAGAGCAGTGCAATTGTCGACATAAGGGCAGTGCACGCATGATAAATAGGGCAGTTCTTCGAAAGTACATAGGTGTGTATCCGTGTAGAATGCAGTTTTCTATATGACTATACGGGCAATGCACTTAGAGTACATCGGGCAGTTCTTCGAAAGTACATAGGTGCGTATCCGTGTAGAAAGCAGTTTTCTATATGACTATACGTGTAGTGAACTTAGAGTGCAGGGTTGTCCCGAATTCATTAGGGGCTAGTATAGTTTCTAGGTTAGGCAATGCACGTGGCTAAGGAAGCGCAGTGCTTCGAATAGAAACCAGTGTACCTGCAGCATTACACAGAGCGGTGCAATTGTCGACATAAGCAGGATAAAGGCGGATAAATAGGCGATTCTTCGAAAGTACATGGGTGTGTATCCGTATAGAAAGCAGTTTTCTATATGACTATAAGGGCAATGCACTTAGAGTACCTAGGGCAATTCTTCGAAAGTACATAGGTGTGTATCCGTGTAGAAAGCAGTTTTATATATGACTATACGGGCAGTGCACTTAGAGTGCAGGGTCGTCCTGCGTTCATTAAGGGCTAGTATAGTTTCTAGGTTAGCTAGTGCACGTGGCTAAGGAAACGCAGTGCTTCAAACAGAAACCAGTGTACCTGCATCATTACATAGAGCAGTGCAATTATCGAACTAAGGTCAATGCACGCAGCATAAATAGTGCACGCAGCATAAATAGGGCAGTTCTTCGAAAGTACATAGGTGTGTATCCGTGTAGAAAGCAGTTTTCTATAGGACTATACGGGCAGTGCACTTAGAGTACATATGGCAGTTCTTCGAAACTATATAGGTGTATATCCATGTAGAAAACAGTTTTCTATATGACTATACGGGCAGTGCACTTAGAGTACATAGGGCAGTTCTTTGAAAGTACATAGGTGTGTATCCGTGTAGAAAGCAGTTTTCTATATGACTATACGGGCAGTGCACTTAGAGTGCAGGGCTGTCCCGCATTCGTTAGAGGCTACTATAGTTTCTAGGTTAGGCGATTGCGTGGGTGAGAAGCGCGGTGCTTTGAGCGAAAACGATATACTGCAGCATTACATAGAAAGGTGCAATTATCAAAATATAGGCGTTACCTTGCAGGATAAATAGGGCAGTTCTTTGAAAGTACATAGGTGTGTATCTGTGTAGAAAGCAGTTTTCTATATGACTATACTGACAGTGCACTTAGAGTGCAGGGTCGTCGAGCATTCGTTAGGGGCTAGTATAGTTTCTAGGTTAGGCAGTTCACGTGGCTGACGAACCGTAGTGCTTCGAACAGAAACCAGTGTACGTGCAGCATTACACAGAGCAGTGCAATTGTCGACATAAGGGCAGTGCACGCATGATAAATAGGGCAGTTCTTCGAAAGTACATAGGTGTGTATCCGTGTAGAATGCAGTTTTCTATATGACTATATGGGCAGTGCACTTAGAGTACATAGGGCAGTTCTTCGAAAGTACATAGGTGCGTATCCGTGTAGAAAGCAGTTTTCTATATGACTATACGGGCAGTGAACTTAGAGTGCAGGGTTGTCCCGAATTCGTTAGGGGTAGTATAGTTTCTAGGTTAGGCAGTGCATGTTGCTAAGGAAGCGCGGTGCTTCGAACAGAAACCAGTGTACCTGCAGCATTACATAGAGCAGTGCAATTGTCGACATAAGGGCAGTGCACGCAGGTTAAATAGGGCACTTCTTCGAAAGTACATAGGTGTGTATCCGTATAGAAAGCAGTTTTCTAGATGACTATAAGGGCAGTGCACTTAGAGTACCTAGGGCAATTCTTCGAAAGTACATAGGTGTGTATCCGTGTAGAAAGCAGTTTTATATATGACTATACGGGCAATGCACTTAGAGTGCAGGGTCTTCCCGCATTCGTTAGGGGCTAGTATATTTTCTAGGTTAGGCGATTTGCGTTCTTTGAGGAAGCCTTGATGCTTGACGAAACCGATGTACTGCAGCATTACATAGACCAGTGGAATTGTCGACATAAGGGCAGTGCACGCAGGATAAATAGGGCAGTTCTTCGAAAGTACATAGGTGTGTATCCGTGTAGAAAGCAGTTTTCTATAGGACTATACGGGCAGTGCACTTAGAGTACATATGGCAGTTCTTCGAAACTACATAGGTGTATATCCATGTAGAAAACAGTTTTCTATATGACTATATGGGTAGTGCACTTAGAGTACATAGGGCAGTTCTTTGAAAGTAGATAGGTGTGTATCCGTGTAGAAAGCAGTTTTCTATATGACTATACGGGCAGTGCACTTAGAGTGTAGGGTCGTCCCGCATTTGTTAGGGGCTAGTATAGTTTCTAGGTTAGGCGTGCATTGGTGAGAGCCTTGATGCTTGACAGCGATATACCTGCAGCATTACGTAGGGCAGTGCAATTATCGAAATAAGGGCAGTGCACACAGGATAAATAGGGCAGTTCTTCGAAAGTACATAGGTGTGTATCTGTGTAGAAAGCAGTTTTCTATATGACTATACGCGCAGTGCACTTAGAGTGCAGGGTCGTCCCGCATTCGTTACGGGCTAGTATAGTTTCTAGGTTAGCTAGTGCACGTGGCTGAGGAAACGCAGTGCTTCAAACATAAACCAGTGTACCTGCATCATTACATAGAGCAGTGCGATTATCGAACTAAGGGCAGTGCACGCAGCATAAATAGTGCACGCAGGATAAATAGGGCAGTTCTTCGAAAGTACATAGGTGTGTATCCGTGTAGAAAGCAATTTTCTATATGACTATACGGGCAGTGCACTTAAATTGCAGGGTCGTCCCGCATTCGTTAGGGGTAGTATAGTTTCTAGGTTAGGCAGTGGACGTGGCTGAGGAAGCGCAATACTTCGAACAAAAACCAGTGTACCTATAGCATTACATAGACAAGTGGAATTGTCGACATAAGGGCAGTGCACGCAGGATAAACAGTGCAGTTCTTCGAAAGTACATAGGTGTGTATCCGTGTAGAAAGCAGTTTTCTATAGGACTATACGGGCAGTGCACTTAGAGTACATATGGCAGTTCTTTGAAACTATATAGGTTTATATCCATGTAGAAAACAGTTTTCTATATGACTATACTGGCAATGCACTTAGAGTACATAGGGCAGTTCTTTGAAAGTACATAGGTGTGTATCCGTGTAGAAAGCAGTTTTCTATATGACTATACGGGCAGTGCACTTAGAGTGCAGGGTTGTCCCGCATTCGTTAGGGGCTACTATAGTTTCTAGGTTAGGCAGTGCATTAGCGAGAAGCGCGGTGCTTTGAGCGAAACCGGTATACTGCGACATTACATAGAAGCGGTGCAATTATCGAAATATGGGCGATTGCCTTGAGGATAAATAGGGCAGTTCTTCGAAAGTACATAGGTGTGTATCTGTGTAGAAAGCAGTTTTCTATATGACTATACGGACAGTGCACTTAGAGTGTAGGGTCGTCGAGCATTCGTTAGTGGCTAGTATAGTTTCTAGGTTAGGCAGTTCACGTGGCTGAGGAACCGTAGTGCTTCAAACAGACACCAGTGTACGTGCAACATTACATAGAGCAGTGCAATTGTCGACATAAGGGCAGTGCACGCATGATAAATAGGGTAGTTCTTCGAAAGTACATAGGTGTGTATCCGTGTAGAATGCAGTTTTCTATATGACTATACGGGCAGTGCACTTAGAGTACATAGGGCTGTTCTTCGAAAGTACATAGGTGCGTATCCGTGTAGAAAGCAGTTTTCTATATGACTATACGGGCAGTGAACTTAGAGTGCAGGGTTGTCCCGAATTCGTTAGGGGCTAGTATAGTTTCTAGGTTAGGCGATTGCATGGCTAAGCTAAGGAAGCGCGATGCTTGAGCGAAACTAGTGTACTGCTGACATTACATAGAGCAATGCAATTGTCGACATAAGGGCGATGCCTTGAGGATAAATAGGCGATTCTTGAAAGTACATAGGTGTGTATCCGTATAGAAAGCAGTTTTCTATATGACTATAAGGGCAGTGCACTTAGAGTACCTAGGGCAATTCTTCGAAAGTACATAGGTGCGTATCCGTGTAGAAAGCAGTTTTATATATGACTATACGGGCAGTGCATTAAGGTGCAGGGTCGTCCCGCATTCGTTACGGACTAGTATAGTTTCTAGGTTAAGCGGTGCCGTGGTGAGAAGCACGATGCTTCAAGCAATCGGTGTACTGTAGCATTACATAGAAGCGTGCAATTGTCGAAATAAAGGCGATTACGCAGCATAAATAAAGGCGATCCTTGAAAGTACATAGGTGTGTATCCGTGTAGAAAGCAGTTTTCTATATGATTATACGGGCAGTGAACTTAGAGTGCAGGGTCGTCCAGGGGCTAGTATAGTTTCTAGCTTAGGAAGTGCACATGGCTGAGGAAGCGCAGTGCTTCGAACAGAAACCAGTATACCTGCAGCATTACATAGAGCAGTGCAATTGTCGACATAAAGGCGATTACCTTGAGATAAATAAGGCGATTCTTGAAAGTACATAGGTGTGTATCCGTGTGAAAGCAGTTTCTATATGACTATCTGGGCGATTGCACTTAGAGTGCGAGGTCGTCCGCATTCGTTAGGGGCTAGTATAGTTTCTAGGTTAGCTAGTGCGTGGTGAGAAGCGGTCTTGAGCGAAACCAGTGTACTGCATCATTACATAGAAGCGGTGCAATTATCGAACTAAAGGCGATTGCCGTAGCCTAAATAGTGCTTGAGATAAATAGAGGCAGTTCTTGAAAGTACATAGGTGTGTATCCGTATGAAAGCAATTTTCTATATGACTATCTGGTAGTGCACTTAGAGTGCAGGGTAAATCTGCATTCGTTAGGGGCTAGTATAGTTTCTAGGTTAGGCGATTGCATTGGTGAGGAAGCGCGATGCTTGACGAAAACCGTGTACTGCAGCATTACATAGACGGTGGAATTGTCAACATAAAGGCGATTGCATAAGATAAATAGGGCGATTCTTGAAAGTACATAGGTGTGTATCCGTGTAAGCAGTTTTCTATAGGACTATCAGGCGGTGCACTTAGAGTACTTATGGCGGTTCTTGAAACTACATAGGTGTTTATCCATGTAGAAACAGTTTTCTATATGACTATCTCTCTGATGCACTTAGAGTACATAGGCAGTTCTTTGAAAGTACATTGGTGTGTATCCGTGTGAAAGCAGTTTTCTATATGACTATCACAGGCGATTGCACTTAGAGTGCAGGGTTGTCCCGCATTCGTTAGGGGCTACTATAGTTTCTAGGTTAGGCAGTGCACGTGGCTGAGGAAGTGTAGTGCTTCGAACAGAAACTAGTATACTTGCAGCATTACATAGAGCAGTGCAATTATCGAAATATGGGCAGTGCACGCAGGATAAATAAAGGCGATTCTTTGAAAGTACATAGGTGTGTATACGTGTGAAAGCAGTTTTCTATATGACTATCACAGGCGTGCACTTAGAGTGCGAGGTCGTCCCGCATTCGTTACGGGCTAGTATAGTTTCTAGGTTAGGCAGTTCACATGGCTGCGGAACGCGATGTGACGACGAAACCGATGTCGTGCGACATTACATAGCGGTGCAATTGTCGACATAAAGAGTGCGCATGATAAATAGGGCAGTTCTTTGAAAGTACATAGGTGTGTATCCATGTAGAAAACAGTTTTCTATATGACTATACGGGCAGTGCACTTAGAGTACATAGGGCAGTTCTTTGAAAGTACATAGGTATGTATCCGTGTAGAAAGCAGTTTTCTATATGACTATCTGGGCGGTGCACTTAGAGTGCGAGGTTGTCCCGCATTCGTTAGGGGCTACTATAGTTTCTAGGTTAAGCGATTGCATTGGTGAGGAAGCCTTGATGCTTGACGAAAACCAGTGTACTGCAGCATTACATAGAGCGGTGCAATTGTCGAAATAAGGCGGTGCAGCGGGATAAATAGGCGATTCTTGAAAGTACATAGGTGTGTATCGTGTGAAAGCAGTTTTCTATATGACTATCTGGGCGGTGCACTTAGAGTGCAGGGTCGTCCCGCATTTGTTAGGGGCTAGTATAGTTTCTAGGTTAGGCAATTCACATGGGTGAGGAAGCCTTGATGTGACGAAACGATGTACTGCGACATTACAGGCGGTGCAATTGTCAAAATAAGAGGCGATGCACGAGGATAAATAAGGCGTTCTTGAAAGTACATAGGTGTGTATCCGTGTAGAAAGCAATTTTCTATATGACTATACGGGCAGTGCACTTAAATTGCAGGGTCGTCCCGCATTCGTTAGGGGTAGTATAGTTTCTAGGTTAGGCAGTGGACGTGGCTGAGGAAGCGTAGTACTTCGAACAGAAACCAGTGTACCTATAGCATTACATAGACGAGTGGAATTGTCGACATAAGGGCAGTGCATGAGATAAGCAGCGATTCTTGAAAGTACATAGGTGTGTATCCGTGTAGAAAGCAGTTTTCTATAGGACTATACGGGCAGTGCACTTAGAGTACATATGGTAGTTCTTTGAAACTATATAGGTGTATATCCATGTAGAAAACAATTTTCTATATGACTATACTGGCAATGCACTTAGAGTACATAGGGCAGTTCTTTGAAAGTACATAGGTGTGTATCCGTGTAGAAAGCAGTTTTCTATGTGACTATACGGGCAGTGCACTTAGAGTGCAGGGTTGTCCCGCATTCGTTAGGGGCTACTATAGTTTCTAGGTTAGGCGATTGCATTGGCGAGGAAGCGCGATGCTTTGAGCGAAACCCGGTATACTGACATTACATAGAGCAGTGCAATTATCGAAATATGGGCAGTGCACGCAGGATATATAGGGCAGTTCTTCGAAAGTACATAGGTGTGTATCTGTGTAGAAAGAAGTTTTCTATATGACTATACGAACAGTGCACTTAGAGTGTAGGGTCGTCGAGCATTCGTTAGGGGTAGTATAGTTTCTAGGTTAGGCAGTTCACGTGGCTGAGGAACCGTAGTGCTTCGAACAGAAACCAGTGTACGTGCAACATTACATAGAGCAGTGCAATTGTCGACATAAGGGCAGTGCACGCATGATAAATAGGGTAGTTCTTCGAAAGTACATAGGTGTGTATCCGTGTAGAATGCAGTTTTCTATATGACTATACGGGCAGTGCACTTAGAGTACATAGGGCTGTTCTTCGAAAGTACATAGGTGCGTATCCGTGTAGAAAGCAGTTTTCTATATGACTATACGGGCAGTGAACTTAGAGTGCAGGGTTGTCCCGAATTCGTTAGGGTCTAGTATAGTTTCTAGGTTAGGCAGTGCACGTGGCTAAGGAAGCGCAGTGCTTCGAACAGAAACTAGTGTACCTGCAGCATTACATAGAGCAATGCAATTGTCGACATAAGGACAGTGCACGCAGGATAAATAGGGCAGTTCTTCGAAAGTACATAGGTGTGTATCCGTATAGAAAGCAGTTTTCTATATGACTATAAGGGTAGTGCACTTAGAGTACCTAGGGCAATTCTTCGAAAGTACATAGGTGTGTATCCGTGTAGAAAGCAGTTTTATATATGACTATACGGGCAGTGCATTAAGGTGCAGGGTCGTCCCGCATTCGTTACGGACTAGTATAGTTTCTAGGTTAGGCAGTGCACGTGGCTGAGGAAGCACAGTGCTTCAAACAGAAATCAGTGTACCTGTAGCATTACATAGAGCAGTGCAATTGTCGAAATAAGGGCAGTGCACGCAGCATAAATAGGGCAGTCCTTCGAAAGTACATAGGTGTGTATCCGTGTAGAAAGCAGTTTTCTATATGATTATACGGGCAGTGAACTTAGAGTGCAGGGTCGTCCAGGGGCTAGTATAGTTTCTAGCTTAGGAAGTGCACATGGCTGAGGAAGCGCAGTGCTTCGAACAGAAACCAGTATACTGCGACATTCGTGAAGCGGTGCAATTGTCGACATAAAGGCGGTGCCTTGAGGATAAATAGGGCAGTTCTTCGAAAGTACATAGGTGTGTATCCGTGTAGAAAGCAGTTTTCTATATGACTATACGGGCAGTGCACTTAGAGTGCAGGGTCGTCCCGCATTCGTTAGGGGCTAGTATAGTTTCTAGGTTAGCTAGTGCACGTGGCTGAGGAAACGCAGTGCTTCGAACAGAAACCAGTGTACCTGCATCATTACATAGAGCAGTGCAATTATCGAACTAAGGGCAGTGCACGTAGCATAAATAGTGCACGCAGGATAAATAGGGCAGTTCTTCGAAAGTACATAGGTGTGTATCCGTATAGAAAGCAATTTTCTATATGACTATACGGGTAGTGCACTTAGAGTGCGGTAAATCCTGCATTAGTTGAGGGCTAGTATAGTTTCTAGGTTAGGCGGTGCATTAGCTAAGAGCGCTTGATACTTGACGAGAAACGATGTACCTGCAGCATTACATAGACCAGTGGAATTGTCAACATAAGGGCAGTGCACGCAAGATAAATAGGGCAGTTCTTCGAAAGTACATAGGTGTGTATCCGTGTAGAAAGCAGTTTTCTATAGGACTATACGGGCAGTGCACTTAGAGTACTTATGGCAGTTCTTCGAAACTACATAGGTGTTTATCCATGTAGAAAACAGTTTTCTATATGACTATACGGCAGTGCACTTAGAGTACATAGGGCAGTTCTTTGAAAGTACATTGGTGTGTATCCGTGTAGAAAGCAGTTTTCTATATGACTATACGGGCAGTGCACTTAGAGTGCAGGGTTGTCCCGCATTCGTTAGGGGCTACTATAGTTTCTAGGTTAGGCAGTGCACGTGGCTGAGGAAGCGCAGTGCTTTGAACAGAAACCAGTATACCTGCAGCATTACATAGAGCAGTGCAATTATCGAAATATGGGCAGTGCACGCAGGATAAATAGGGCAGTTCTTCGAAAGTACATAGGTGTGTATCTGTGTAGAAAGCAGTTTTCTATATGACTATACGGGCAGTGCACTTAGAGTGCAGGGTCGTCCCGCATTCGTTAGGGGCTAGTATAGTTTCTAGGTTAGGCAGTTCACATGGCTGAGGAACCGCAGTGCTTGACGAGAAACGATGTGCGTCGACATTACACATAGCAGTGCAATTGTCGACATAAGGGGAGTGCACGCATGATAAATAGGGCAGTTCTTTGAAAGTACATAGGTGTGTATCCGTGTAGAAAACAGTTTTCTATATGACTATACGGGCAGTGCACTTAGAGTACATAGGGCAGTTCTTTGAAAGTACATAGGTATGTATCCGTGTAGAAAGCAGTTTTCTATATGACTATACGGGCAGTGCACTTAGAGTGGAGGGTTATCTCGCATTCGTTAGGGGCTACTATAGTTTCTAGGTTAGGCAGTGCACATGGCTGAGGAAGCGTAGTGCTTCGAACAGAAACCAGTGTACCTGCAACATTACATAGAGCAGTGCAATTGTCAACATAAGGGCAGTGCACGTAGGATAAATAGGGCTGTTCTTCGAAAGTACATAGGTGTGTATCCATATAGAAAGTAGTTTTCTATATGATTATACGGGCAGTGAAGTTAGAGTGCAGGGTCGTCCAGGGGCTAGTATAGTTTCTAGCTTAGGAAGTGCACATTGGTGAGGAAGCGCAGTGCTTCGAACAGAAACCAGTATACCTGCAGCATTACATAGAGTAGTGCAATTGTCGACATAAGGGCAGTGCACGCAGGAAAATAGGGCAGTTCTTCGAAAGTACATAGGTGTGTATCCGTGTAGAAAGCAGTTTTCTATATGACTATATGGGCAGTGCACTTAGAGTGCAGGGTCGTCCCGCATTCGTTAGGGGCTAGTATAGTTTCTAGGTTAGCTAGTGCACGTGGTGAGAAGCGATTGCTTGACGAAACGGTGTACCTGCATCATTACATAGAGCAGTGCAATTATCGAACTAAGGGCAGTGCACGTAGCATAAATAGTGCACGCAGGATAAATAGGGCAGTTCTTCGAAAGTACATAGGTGTGTATCCGTATAGAAAGCAATTTTCTATATGACTATACGGGTAGTGCACTTAGAGTGCAGGGTCGTCCTGCATTCGTTAGGGGCTAGTATAGTTTCTAGGTTAGGCAGTGCACGTGGCTGAGGAAGCGCAGTACTTGACGAAACCGGTGTACTGCGGCATTACATAGACAATTGAATTGTCAACATAAGGCGATGCAAGATAAATAGGGCAGTTCTTCGAAAGTACATAGGTGTGTATCCGTGTAGAAAGCAGTTTTCTATAGGACTATACGGGCAGTGCACTTAGAGTACTTATGGCAGTTCTTCGAAACTACATAGGTGTTTATCCATGTAGAATACAGTTTTCTATATGACTATACGGCAGTGCACTTAGAGTACATAGGGCAGTTCTTTGAAATTACATTGGTGTGTATCCGTGTAGAAAGCAGTTTTCTATATGACTATACGGGCAGTGCACTTAGAATGCAGGGTTGTCCCGCATTCGTTAGGGGCTACTATAGTTTCTAGGTTAGGCAGTGCACGTGGCTGAGGAAGCGCAGTGCTTCGAACAGAAACTAGTATACTTATGACATTACATAAGCGGTGCAATTATCGAAATATGGGCAGTGCACGCATGATAAATAGGGCAGTTCTTCGAAAGTACATAGGTGTGTATCTGTGTAGAAAGCAGTTTTCTATATGACTATACGGGCAGTGCACTTAGAGTGCAGGGTCGTCCCGCATTCGTTAGGGGCTAGTATAGTTTCTAGGTTAGGCAGTTCACGTGGCTGAGGAACCGCAGTGCTTCGAACAGAAACCAGTGTACGTGCAGCATTACACATAGCAGTGCAATTGTCGACATAAGGGGAGTGCACGCATGATAAATAGGGCAGTTCTTTGAAAGTACATAGGTGTGTATCCATGTAGAAAACAGTTTTCTATATGACTATACGGGCAGTGCACTTAGAGTACATAGGGCAGTTCTTTGAAAGTACATAGGTATGTATCCGTGTAGAAAGCAGTTTTCTATATGACTATACGGGCAGTGCACTTAGAGTGCAGGGTTGTCCCGCATTCGTTAGGGGCTACTATAGTTTCTAGGTTAGGCAATGCGTGGGTGAGGCGTAGTGCTTGACGAAACGGTGTACTGCTGACATTACATAGAAGCGGTCTGCAATTGTCGACATAAGGGCAGTGCACGTAGGATAAATAGGACAGTTCTTCGAAAGTACATAGGTGTGTATCCGTATAGAAAGCAGTTTTCTATATGACTATAAGGACAGTGCACTTAGAGTACCTAGGGCAATTCTTCGAAAGTACATAGGTGTGTATCCGTGTAAGCGATTTTATATATGACTATAGAGGCGATTGCACTTAGAGTGCGAGGTCGTCCCGCATTAGTTGAGCTAGTATAGTTTCTAGGTTAGGCGGTGCCGCATTGGAGAAGCGCGATGCTTGAGCGAAACCAGTATACCTGCAGACATTACATAAGCGATTGCAATTGTCGACATAAGGGCAGTGCACGCAGGATAAATAGGGCAGTTCTTCGAAAGTACATAGGTGTGTATCCGCGTAGAAAGCAGTTTTCTATATGACTATATGGGAAGTGCACGCAGGATAAATAGGGCATTCTTAGAAAGTACATACGTGTGTATCCGTATAGAAAGCAGTTTTCTATATGACCCTACGGGAAGTGCACTTAGAGTACCTAGGGCAGTTCTTCGAAAGTACATAAGTGTGTATCCGTGTAGAAAGCAGTTTTATATATGACTATACGGGAGTGCACTTAGAGTGCAGGTGGTCCCCATTACGTTCTGATTCTGGGCCTATAGTTTCTAGGTTAGGCAGTGCATGTGGCTGAGGAAGCACAGTGCTTCGAAAAAAACTAGTGTACCTGCAGCATTACATAGAGCAGCGCAATTGTCGAAATAAAAGCGGTGCACTGCAGGATAAATAAGGCGATTCTTCGAAAGTACATAGGTGTGTATCCGTGCAGAAAGTAGTTTTCTATATGACTATCTGGCGATTGCACTTAGAGTGCGGTGGTCCCGCATTAGATTAGGGGCTAGTATAGTTTCTAGGTTAGCTAGTGCGTGGTGAGGAAGCGAGTGCTTGAATAGAAACCAGGTGTCGTGCGACATTACATAGCGATGCAATTGTCGACATAAGGGGAGTGCACGCATGATAAATAGGGCAGTTCTTTGAAAGTACATAGGTGTGTATCCGTGTAGAAAACAGTTTTCTATATGACTATACGGGCAGTGCACTTAGAGTACTTATGGCAGTTCTTCGAAACTACATAGGTGTTTATCCATGTAGAAAACAGTTTTCTATATGACTATCTGATGCACTTAGAGTACATAGGGCAGTTCTTTGAAAGTACATTGGTGTGTATCCGTGTAAGCAGTTTTCTATATGACTATACGGGCAGTGCACTTAGAATGCAGGGTTGTCCCGCATTCGTTAGGGGCTACTATAGTTTCTAGGTTAGGCAGTGCACGTGGCTGAGGAAGCGCAGTGCTTTGAACAGAAACTAGTATACTTGCAGCATTACATAGAGCAGTGCAATTATCGAAATATGGGCAGTGCACGCAGGATAAATAGGGCAGTTCTTCGAAAGTACATAGGTGTGTATCTGTGTAGAAAGCAGTTTTCTATATGACTATACGGGCAGTGCACTTAGAGTGCAGGGTCGTCCCGCATTCGTTAGGGGCTCGTATAGTTTCTAGGTTAGGCAATTCACGTTCTTTGAGGAACATGATGCTTGAGCGAAACCGGTGTCGTGCGACGTACACATAGCAGTGCAATTGTCGACATAAGGGGAGTGCACGCATGATAAATAGGGCAGTTCTTTGAAAGTACATAGGTGTGTATCCATGTAGAAAACAGTTTTCTATATGACTATACGGGCAGTGCACTTAGAGTACATAGGGCAGTTCTTTGAAAGTACATAGGTATGTATCCGTGTAGAAAGCAGTTTTCTATATGACTATCTGGTGCACTTAGAGTGCGAGGTTGTCCGCATTCGTTAGGGGCTACTATAGTTTCTAGGTTAGGCGTGCTGCATTGGTGAGAGCGTAGTGCTTGGACGAAACCAGTGTACTGCAGCATTACATAAGCGGTGCAATTGTCGACATAAGGCGATTGCGTGGGATAAATAAGGCGATTCTTGAAAGTACATAGGTGTGTATCCGTATAGAAAGCAGTTTTCTATATGACTATAAGGACAGTGCACTTAGAGTACCTAGGGCAATTCTTCGAAAGTACATAGGTGTGTATCCGTGTAGAAAGCAGTTTTATATATGACTATAGGGGCAGTGCACTTAGAGTGCAGGGTCGTCCCGCATTCGTTACGGGCTAGTATAGTTTCTAGGTTAGGCAGTGCACGTGGCTGAGGAAGCGCGATGCTTGACGAGAACAGTATACTGCGACATTACATAAGCGGTGCAATTGTCGACATAAGAAGGCGATTACCTTGAGGATAAATAGGGCAGTTCTTCGAAAGTACATAGGTGTGTATCCGCGTAGAAAGCAGTTTTCTATATGACTATATGGGAAGTGCACGCAGGATAAATAGGGCATTCTTAGAAAGTACATACGTGTGTATCCGTATAGAAAGCAGTTTTCTATATGACCCTACGGGAAGTGCACTTAGAGTACCTAGGGAAGTTCTTCGAAAGTACATAAGTGTGTATCCGTGTAGAAAGCAGTTTTATATATGACTATACGGGAGTGCACTTAGAGTGCAGGGTGGTCCCGCATTCGTTACGGGCTAGTATAGTTTCTAGGTTAGGCAGTGCATGTGGCTGAGGAAGCACAGTGCTTCGAAAAAAACTAGTGTACCTGCAGCATTACATAGAGCAGCGCAATTGTCGAAATAAGGGCGGTGCACACAGGATAAATAGGGCAGTTCTTCGAAAGTACATAGGTGTGTATCCGTGTAGAAAGTAGTTTTCTATATGACTATACGGGCAGTGCACTTAGAGTGCAGGGTCGTCCCGCATTCGTTAGGGGCTAGTATAGTTTCTAGGTTAGCTAGTGCACGTGGTGAGAAGCGATTAGCGAATAGAAACGGTGTACGCATCATTACATAGAGCAGTGCAATTATCGAACTAAGGGCAGTGCACGTAGCATAAATATTGCACGCAGGATAAATAGGGCAGTTCTTCGAAAGAACATATGTGTGTATCCGTGTAGAAAGCAATTTTCTATATGACTACGGGCAGTGCACTTAGAGTGCAGGGTCGTCCCGCATTCGTTAGGGGCTACTATAGTTTCTAGGTTAGGCAATGCATGGTGAGAGCGCGATGCTTGATTAAGAAACTAGTGTACCTGCAGCATTACATAGAGCAGTGCAATTGTTGAAATAAGGGCAGTGCACGCTGGATAAATAGGGCAGTTCTTCGAAAGTACATAGGTGTGTATCCGTGTAGAAAGAAGTTTTCTATATCACTATACGGGCAGTGAACTTAGAGTGCAGGGTCGTCCCGCATTCATTAGGGGCTAGTATAGTTTCTAGGTTAGGAAGTGCGTGGTGAGGCCGCGATGCTTGACGAAACGATATACAGCATTACATAGAAGCGATGCAATTGTCGACATAAGGCGGTGCAGGATAAATAGGGCAGTTCTTCGAAAGTACATAGGTGTGTATCCGTGTAGAAAGCATTTTTGTATATGACTATATGGGCAGTGCACGCAGGATAAATAGGGCATTCTTAGAAAGTACATACGTGTGTATCCATATAGAAAGCAGTTTTCTATATGACTATACGGGCAGTGCACTTAGAGTACCTAGGGCAGTTCTTCGAAAGTACATAGGTGTGTATCCGTGTAGAAAGCAGTTTTATATATGACTATACGGGAGTGCACTTAGAGTGCAGGGTGGTCCCGCATTCGTTACGGGCTAGTATAGTTTCTATGTTAGGCCATTGCGTGGTGAGGAAGCCTTGATGCTACGACGAAAACCGATGTACTGCGACATTACATAGAAGCGTGCAATTGTCGAAATATGGGCGCAGCAGGATAAATAGAGGCGATTCTTGAAAGTACATAGGTGTGTATACGTGTGAAAGCAGTTTTCTATATGACTATATGGGTAGTGCACTTAGAGTGCGGTGCGTCCGCATTCGTTAGGGGCTAGTATAGTTTCTAGGTTGGGCAATTCATTGGTGAGGAAGCGCGTGCTTGAGAGAAACCGGTGTACTGCTGACATTACATAGTAGTGAAATTGTCGACATAAGGCGTGCATGATAAATAAGGCAGTTCTTGAAAGTACATAGGTGTGTATCCGTGTGAGCAGTTTTCTATATGACTATCTGGGCGATTGCACTTAGAGTACATAGATTCTTGAAAGTACATAGGTGTGTATCCGTATAAGCAGTTTCTATATGACTATCTGGAGTTGTGCACTTAGTGTGCGAATTCGTCCCGCATTCGTTACGGGCTAGTATAGTTTCTATGTTAGGCGATTACTGCGTGGTGAGGAAGCGCGAGGCTGACGAAACGGTGTACTGCAGCATTACATATAGCAGTGCAATTGTCGAAATATGGGCAGTGCACGCAGGATAAATAGGGCAGTTCTTCGAAAGTACATAGGTGTATATCTGTGTAGAAAGAAGTTTTCTATATGACTATACGGGCAGTGCACTTAGAGTGCAGGGTCATCCCGCATTCGTTAGGGGCTAGTATAGTTTCTAGGTTAGGCAGTTCATGTGGCTGACGAAGCGCGGTCTTGAGCGAAACGGTGTACGTGCTGACATTACGAAGCGGTGCAATTATCGACATAAGGGCAGTGCACGCATGATAAATAGGGCAGTTCTTTGAAAGTTCATAGGTGTGTATCCGTGTAGAATGTAGTTTTCTATATGACTAGACGGGCAGTGCACTTAGAGTACATAGGGCAGTTCTTCGAAAGTACATAGGTGCGTATCCGTGTAGAAAGCAGTTTTCTATATGACTATACGGGCAGTGAAATTAGAGTGCAGGGTTGTCCCGAATTCGTTAGGGGCTAGTATAGTTTCTACGTTAGGTAGTGCACGTGGCTAAGGAAGCGCAGTGCTTCGAACAGAAACCTGTGTACCTGCAGCATTACATAGAGCAGTGCAATTTTCGACATAAGGGTAGTGCACGCAGGATAAATAGGGCAGTTCTTCGAAAGTACATAGGTGTGTATCCATATAGAAAGCAGTTTTCTATATGACTATAAGGGCAGTGCACTTAGAGTACCTAGGGCAATTCTTCGAAAGTACATAGGTGTGTATCCGTGTAGAAAGAAGTTTTATATATGACTATACGGGCAGTGCACTTAGAGTGCAGGGTCGTCCCGCATTCGTTACGGGCTTGTATAGTTTCTAGGTTAGCTAGTGCACGTGGCTGAAGAAACGCATTGCTTCGAACAGAAACGAGTGTACCTGCATCATTACATAGAGAAGTGCAATTATCGAACTAAGGTCAGTGCACGCATCATAAATAGTGCACGCAGGATAAATAGGGAAGTTCTTCGAAAGTACATAGGTGTGTATCCGTGTAGAAAGCAATTTTCTATATGACTATACGGGCAGTGCACTTAGAGTGCAGGGTCGTCCCGCATTCGTTAGGGGCTAGTATAGTTTCTAGGTTAGGCAGTGCACATGGCTGAGGAAGCACAGTACTTCGAACAGAAACAAGTGTACCTGCAGCATTACATAGACCAGTGGAATTGTCGACATAAGGGCAGTGCACGCAGGATAAATAGGGTAGTTCTTCGAAAGTACATAGGTGTGTATCCATGTAGAAAGCAGTTTTCTATAGGACTATACGGGCAGTGCACTTAGAGTACATATGGCAGTTCTTCGAAACTATATAGGTGTATATCCATGTAGAAAACAGTTTTCTATATGACTATACAGACAGTGCACTTAGAGTACATAGGGCAGTTCTTCGAAAGTACATAGGTGTGTATCCGTGTAGAAAGCAGTTTTCTATATGACTATACGGGCAGTGCACTTAGAGTACATCGGGCAATTCTTCGAAAGTACATAGGTGTCTATCCGTGTAGAAAGCAGTTTTCTATATGACTATACGGGCGGTGCACTTAGAGTACATATGGAAGTTCTTCGAAACTATATAGGTGTATATCCATGTAGAAAACAATTTTCTATACGACTATATGGGCAGTGCACTTATAGTATGTAGGCGATTCTTTGAGCATTACATAGGTGTGTGTATCCGTGTAAGCGATTTCTATATGACTATCTGGTAGGTGCGCAAAGTGTAGGGTTGTGTCCGCATTACGTTCTGAGCTAGAATATAGTTTCTATGTTAGGCGATGCACGTGGTGAGCAAGCGATGCTTGACGAAACAAGTCTACTGCTGACATTACATAGGCGGTGCAATTGTCGACATAAGAGGCGATTACCTTGAGATAAATAGGGCAGTTCTTCGAAAGTACATAGGTGTGTATCCGTATAGAAAGCAGATTTCTATATGACTATACGGGCAGTGCACTTAGAGTACATAGGGAAGTTCTTCGAAAGTACATAAGTGCGTATCCATGTAGAAATCAGTTTTCTATATGACTATACGGGCAGTGAACTTAGAGTGCAGGGTCGTCCCGCATTCGTTAGGGGCTAGTATAGTTTCTAGGTTAGGCGATTAGCATTGGTGAGCAGCGGTGCTTGTGAAAAAACCGATGTACTGCGGCATTACATAAGCGGTCTGATTGTCGACATAAGGGAAGTGCCTTGAGGAGAAATAGGCCGTTCTTTGAAAGTACATAGGTGTATCCAAGTATAAGCGGTTTTCTATATGACTATACGGGCAGTGCACTTAGAGTACATAAGGCAATTCTTCGAAAGTACATAGGTGTGTATCCGTGTAGAAAGCAGTTTTCTATATGACTATACGGGTAGTGCACTTAGAGTACATATGGCAGTTCTTCGAAACTACATAGGTGTATATCCATGTAGAAAACTGTTTTCTATATGACTATACGGGCAGTGCACTTAGAGTACATAGGGTAGTTCTTTAAAAGTACATAAGTGTGTATCCATGTAGAAAGCAGTTTTCTATATGACTATCTGGGCGATGCACTTAGAGTGCGAGGTGAGTCGCATTAAGTTTAGGGGCTAGTATAGTTTCTAGGTTAGGCGATTCACATGTGGGGAAGCCTTGATGTGACGAAACAGTGTACCTGCAGCATTACCTGAGCAGTGCAATTGTCGACATAAAGGCGATTGCCTTGAGATAAATAGGGCAGTTCTTCGAAAGTACATAGGTGTGTATCCGTGTAGAAAGCAGTTTTCTATATGACTATACGGGCAGTGCACTTAGAGTACATAGGGCAATTCTTCGAAAGTACATAGGTGTGTATCCGCGTAGAAAGCAATTTTCTATATGACTATACGGGCGGTGCACTTAGAGTCCATATGGAAGTTCTTCGAAACTATATAGGTGTATATCCATGTAGAAAACAATTTTCTATATGACTATACGGGCAGTGCACTTATAGTACATAGGGTAGTTCTTTGAAAGTACATAGGTGTGTATCCGTGTAGAAAGCAGTTTTCTATATGACTATCTGGCGGTGCACTTAGAGTGCGGGGTTGTCCCGCATTAGATTAGGCTAGTATAGTTTCTATGTTAGGCAGCATGGGTGAGCAACCGTAGTGCTTGACGAAACAAGTCTACTGCAGACATTACATAGAAGCGGTGCAATTGTCGACATAAGGCGAGGCAGCAGGATAAATAGGCGATTCTTCGAAAGTACATAGGTGTGTATCCGTGTAGAAAGCAGTTTTCTATATGACTATACGGGCAGTGCACTTAGAGTACATAGGGAAGTTCTTCGAAAGTAAATAGGTGCGTATCTGTGTAGAAAGCAGTTTTCTATATGACTATACGGGCAGTGAACTTAGAGTGCAGGGTCGTCCCACAGTCGTTAGGGGCTAGCATAGTTTCTAGGTTAGGCAGTGCACATGGCTGAGCAAGTGCAGTGCTTCGGACAGAAACCAGTGTACCTGCAACATTACATAGAGCAGTGCAATTGTCGACATAAGGGCAGTGCATGCAGGATAAATAGGGCAGTTCTTCGAAAGTACATAGGTGTGTATCCGTATAGAAAGCAGTTTTCTATATGACTATACGGGCAGTGCACTTAGAGTACATAGGGCAATTCTTCGAAAGTACATAGGTGTGTATCCATGTAGAAATCAGTTTTCTATATGACTATACGGGCAGTGCACTTAGAGTACATATGGCAGTTCTTCGAAAGTACATAGGTGTGTATCCGTGTAGAAAGCAGTTTTCTATAGGACTATACGGGTAGTGCACTTAGAGTACATATGGCAGTTCTTCGAAACTATATAGGTGTATATCCATGTAGAAAACAGTTTTCTATATGACTATACGGATAGTGCACTTAGAGTACATAGGGCAGTTCTTCGAAAGTACATAGGTGTGTATCCGTGTAGAAAGCAGTTTTCTATATGACTATACGGGCAGTGCACTTAGAGTACATAGGGCAATTCTTCGAAAGTACATAGGTGTGTATCCGTGTAGAAAGCTGTTTTCTATATGACTAGACGGGGTGTGCACTTAGAGTACATATGGAAGTTCTTCGAAACTATATAGGTGTATATCCATGTAGAAAACAATTTTCTATATGACTATACGGGCAGTGCTCTTATAGTACGTAGGGCAGTTCTTTGAAAGTACATAGGTGTGTATCCGTGTAGAAAGCAGTTTTCTATATGACTATACGGGCAGTGCACTTAGAGTGCAGGGTTGTCCCGCATTCGTTACGGGCTAGTATAGTTTCTATGTTAGGCAGTGCACGTGGCTGAGCAACCGCAGTGCTTCGAACAGAAACAAGTCTACCTGCAGCATTACATAGAGCAGTGCAATTGTCGACATAAGGCGATTACGCTTGGGATAAATAGGGCAGTTCTTCGAAAGTACATAGGTGTGTATCCGTGTAGAAAGCAGTTTTCTATATGACTATACGGGCAGTGCACTTAGAGTACATAGGGAAGTTCTTCGAAAGTACATAGGTGCGTATCCATGTAGAAAGCAGTTTTCTATATGACTATACGGGCAGTGAAGTTAGAGTGCAGGGTCGTCCCGCATTCGTTAGGGGCTAGTATAGTTTCTAGGTTAGACAGTGCACGTGGCTGAGCAAGCGCAGTGCTTCGAAAAGAAACCAGTGTACCTGCAGCATTACATATAGCAGTGCAATTGTCGACATAAGGTTACTGCACGCAGGAGAAACAGGGCTGTTCTTCGAAAGTACATAGGTGTGTATCCGTATAGCAAGCGGTTTTCTATATGACTATACGGGCAGTGCACTTAGAGTACATAAGGCAATTCTTCGAAAGTACATAGGTGTGTATCCGTGTAGAAAGCAGTTTTCTATATGACTATACGGGCAGTGCACTTAGGGTACATATGGCAGTTCTTCGAAACTACATAGGTGCATATCCATGTAGAAAACTGTTTTCTATATGACTATACGGGCAGTGCACTTAGAGTACATGGGGTAGTTCTTTGAAAGTACATAAGTGTGTATCCATGTAGAAAGCAGTTTTCTATATGACTATACGGGTAGTGCACTTAGAGTGCAGGGTCGTCCCGCATTCGTTAGGGGCTGGTATAGTTTCTAGGTTAGGAAGTGCACGTGGTGAGGCCGCGGTCTTTGAGCAATCGGTGTACTGCAGCATTACATAGAAAGGTGCAATTGTCGAAATAAGGCGATTACCTTGAGATAAATAGGCAGTTCTTGAAAGTACATAGGTGTGTATCATGTAGAAAGCGTTTTCTATATGACTATCTGGCGGTGCAATTAGAGTGCAGAGGTCGTCGCATTCGTTAGGGGCTAGTATAGTTTCTAGGTTAGCGATTCACATGGCTGAAGCCTTGATGTACATACGAAACGATGTACTGCAGACATTAAGCAGTGCAATTGTCGACATAAGGGCAGTGCATGCAGGATAAATAGGGCAGTTCTTCGAAAGTACATAGTTGTGTATCCGTTTAGAAAGCAGTTTTCTATATGACTATACGGGCAGTGCACTTAGAGTACATAGGGCAATTCTTCGAAAGTACATAGGTGTGTATCCGTGTAGAAAGCAATTTTCTATATGACTATACGGGCGGTGCACTTAGAGTCCATATGGAAGTTCTTCGAAACTATATAGGTGTATATCCATGTAGAAAACAATTTTCTATATGACTATACGGGCAGTGCACTTATAGTACATAGGGTAGTTCTTTGAAAGTACATAGGTGGGTATCAGTGAAGAAAGAAGTTTTCTATATGTGTCTGAAAGTGCACTTAGAGTGCGAGGTTGTCCGCATTAATTCGTTACGGCTAGTATAGTTTCTATGTTAGGCGGTGCATGTGTGGTGAACAACCGCTTGCTTGAGCGAAACAAGTCTACTGACATTACATAGGCGGTGCAATTATCGACATAAGGCGATTGCCTTGGGATAAATAAGGCGATTCTTCGAAAGTACATAGGTGTGTATCCGTGTAGAAAGCAGTTTTCTATATGACTATACGGGCAGTGCACTTAGAGTACATAGGGAAGTTCTTCGAAAGTACATAGGTGCGTATCTGTGTAGACAGCAGTTTTATATATGACTTCTCTGGGCGGTGAACATAGAGTGCAGGAGTCGTCCCGATCGTTAGGGGCTAATATAGTTTCTAGGTTAAGCGGTCTGCATGGTGAGCGCGCAAGCGATGTGACGAAACCAGTGTACATGGCATTACATAGAAGCGTAATTGTTTGCGACATAAGAGGCGATTGCATGCAGGATAAATCGGGAAGTTCTTCAAAAGTACATAGGTGTGTATCCGTATAGAAAGCAGTTTTCTATATGACTATACGGGCAGTGCACTTAGAGTACATAGGGCAATTCTTCGAAAGTACATAGGTGTGTATCCGTGTAGAAATAATTTTCTATATGACTATATGGGCAGTGCACTTAGAGTACATATGACAGTTCTTCGAAACTACATAGGTGTATATCCATGTAGAAAACAGTTTTCTATATGACTATACGGGCAGTGCACTTAGAGTACATAGGGTAGTTCTTTAAAAGTACATAAGTGTGTATCCGTGTAGAAAGCAGTTTTCTATATGACTATACGGGCAGCGCACTTAGAGTGCAGGGTCATCCTGCATTCGTTAGGGGCTAGTATAGTTTCTAGGTTAGGCAGTGCACGTGGCTGAGGAAGCGTAGTGCTTCGAACAGAAACCAGTGTACCTGCAGCATTACATAGAGCAGTGCAATTGTCGAAATAAGGGCGATTGCAGGATAAATAAGGCAGTTCTTGAAAGTACATAGGTGTGTATACGTGTGAAAGCAGTTTTCTATATGACTATTGGGCGTGCACTTAGAGTGCGAGGTCGTCCGCATTCGTTAGGGGCTAGTATAGTTTCTAGGTTAGGCGATTCACATGGCTGAGAGCGCAGTGCTTGACGAAACCAGTGTACTGCAGCATTACGAAGCGATGCAATTGTCGACATAAGGGCAGTGCACGCAGGATAAATAGGGCAGTTCTTCGAAAGTACATAGGTGTGTATCCGTGTAGAAAGCAGTTTTCTATATGACTATACGGGCAGTGCACTTAGAGTACATATGGAAGTTCTTCGAAACTACATAGGTGTATATCCATGTAGAAAACAATTTCTATATGACTATACATGCAGTGCACTTAGAGTACATAGGGAAGTTCTTTGAAAGTACATAGGTGTGTATCCGTGTAGAAAGCAGTTTTCTATATGACTATACGGGCAGTGCACTTAGAGTGCAGGGTCGTCCCGCATTCGTTAGGGGCTAGTATAGTTTCTAGGTTAGGCGATTACGCGTGGTTGGGAAGCGCGATGCTTGAACATAAACAGTCTACTGTGACATTACATAGAGCGATTGCAATTGTCGAAATAAGGCCTTTGCCTTGAGGATAAATAGGCGATTCTTGAAAGTACATAGGTGTGTATCTGTAGAAAGCGATTTCTATATGACTATACTGGCGTGCACTTAGAGTGCGAGGTCCGCATTCGTTAGGGGCTAGTATAGTTTCAGGTTAGAGCACTTCACGTGGTGAGGAAGCGCGATGCTTGAGCGAAACGGTGTACTGCGACATTACATAGAGCAGTGCAATTGTCGAAATAAGGGTAGTGCACACAGGATAAATAGGACAGTTCTTCGAAAGTACATAGGTGTGTATCTGTGTAGAAAGCAGTTTTCTATATAACTATATGGGTAGTGCACTTAGAGTGCAGGGTCGTCCCGCATTCGTTAGGGGCTAGTATAGTTTCTAGGTTAGGCAGTTCACGTGGCTGAGGAAGCGCAGTGCTTCGAACAGAAACCAGTGTACCTGCAGCATTACATAGAGCAGTGAAATTGTCGACATAAGTGCAGTGCACGCAGGATAAATAGGGTAGTTCTTCGAATGTACATAGGTGTGTATCCGTATAGACAACAGTTTTCTATATGACTATACGGGCAGTGCACTTAGAGTACATAGGGCAGTTCTTCGAAAGTACATAGGTGTGTATCCGTATAGAAAGCAGTTTTCTATATGACTATACGGGCTGTGCACTTAGAGTACATAGGGCAATTCTTCGAAAGTACATAGGTGTGTATCCGTGTAGAAAGCTGCTTTCTATATGACTATACGGGTAGTGCACTTAGAGTACATATGACAGTTCTTCGAAACTACATAGGTGTATATCCATGTAGAAAACAGTTTTCTATATGACTATACGGGCTGTGCACTTAGAGTACATCGGGCAATTCTTTAAAAGTACATAAGTGTGTATCCGTGTAGAAAGCAGTTTTCTATATGACTATACGGGCAGTGCACTTAGAGTGCTGGGTCGTCCTGCATTCGTTAGGGGCTAGTATAGTTTCTAGGTTAGGCAGTGCATTGGTGAGAAGCCGTGCTTGACGAAACCGATGTACTGCGACATTACATAGAGAAGTGCAATTGTCGAAATAAGGGCAGTGCACGCAGGATCAATAAGGCAGTTCTTCAAAAGTACATAGGTGTGTATCTCTGTAGAAAGTAGTTTTCTATAAGACTATACAGGCAGTGCACTTAGAGTGCAGGGTCGTCTCGCTTTGTTAGGGGCTAGTATAGTTTCTGGGTTAGGCAGTTCACGTGGCTGAGGAAGCGCTTGATGCTTGACGAAACCGGTGTACTGCTGACATTACATAGAGCAGTGCAATTGTCAAAATAAGGGTAGTGCACGCAGGATAAATAGGACAGTTCTTCGAAAGTACATAGGTGTGTATCTGTTTAGAAAGCAGTTTTCTATATGACTATATGGGCAGTGCACTTAGAGTGCAGGGTCGTTCCGCATTCGTTAGGGGCTAGTATAGTTTCTAGGTTAGGCAGTTCACGTGGCTGAGGAAGCCTTGATGCTTGACAGAAACCGATGTACTGCGGCATTACATAAGCGATGCAATTGTCGACATAAGGCGGTTACGAGGATAAATAAGGCGATTCTTGAAATGAAGGTGTGTATCCGTGTAGAAAGCAGTTTTCTATATGACTATACGGGCAGTGCACTTAGACTACATAGGGCAATTCTTCGAAAGTACATAGTAGTGTATCCGTGTAGAAAGCAGTTTTCTATATGACTATTCGGGCAGTGCACTTAGAGTACATATGGAAGTTCTTCGAAACTACATAGGTGTATATCCATGTAGAAAACAATTTTCTATATGACTATACAAGCAATGCACTTAGAGTAGATAGGGCAGTTCTTTGAAAGTACATAGGTGTGTATCCGTGTAGAAAGCAGTTTTCTATATGACTATACGGGCAGTGCACTTAGAGTGCAGGGTCGTCCCGCATTCGTTAGGGGCTAGTATAGTTTCTAGGTTAGGCAGTGCACGTGGCTGAGGAAGCGCGATGCTTGAGCGAGAAACGTGTACTGACATTACATAGAGTAGTGCAATTGTCGAAATAACGGCAGTGCACGCAGGATAAATAGGGCAGTTCTTCGAAAGTACATAGGTGTGTATCTGTGTAGAAAGCAGTTTTCTATATGACTATACAGGCAGTGCACTTAGAGTGCAGGGTCGTCCCGCATTCATTAGGGGCTAGTATAGTTTCTAGGTTAGGCAGTTCACATGGCTGGGGAAGCGCAGTGCTTCGAACAGAAACCAGTGTACCTGCAGCATTACACAGAGCAGTGCAATTGTCGACATAAGGGCAGTGCACGCAGGATAAATAGGGCAGTTCTTCGAAAGTACATAGGTGTGTATCCGTGTAGAAAGCAGTTTTCTATATGACTATACGGGCAGTGCACTTAGAGTACATAGGGCAATTCTTCGAAAGTACATAGGTGTGTATCCGTGTAGAAAGCAATTTTCTATATGACTATACGGGCGGTGCACTTAGAGTCCATATGGAAGTTCTTCGAAACTATATAGGTGTATATCCATGTAGAAAACAATTTTCTATATGACTATACGGGCAGTGCACTTATAGTACATAGGGCAGTTCTTTGAAAGTACATAGGTGTGTATCCGTGTAGAAAGCAGTTTTCTATATGACTATACGGGCAGTACACTTAGAGTGCAGGGTTGTCCCGCATTCGTTATGGGCTAGTATAGTTTCTATGTTAGGCGATTGCTGCATGGTGAGCAACCGCATGTCTTGAACAAAAACAAGTCTACTGACATTACATAGAGCAGTGCAATTGTCGACATAAGGGCAGTGCACGCAGGATAAATAGGGCAGTTCTTCGAAAGTACATAGGTGTGTATCCGTGTAGAAAGCAGTTTTCTATATGACTATACGGGCAGTGCACTTAGAGTACATAGGGAAGTTCTTCGAAAGTACATAGGTGCGTATCTGTGTAGAAAGCAGTTTTCTATATGACTGTACAGACAGTGAACTTAGAGTGCAGGGTCGTCCCGCAGTCGTTAGGGGCTAGTATAGTTTCTATGTTAGGCGATTACGCCTTGTGAAAGCGCGGCTTGACGAAACCAGTGTACCTGCAGCATTACATAGAGCAGTGCAATTGTCGACATAAGGGCAGTGCATGCAAGATAAATAGGGCAGTTCTTCGAAAGTACATAGGTGTGTATCCGTATAGAAAGCAGTTTTCTATATGGGTAGTGCACTTAGAGTACATAGGGAAGTTCTTTGAACGTACGTAGGTGTGTATCTGTGTAGAAAGCAGTTTTCTATATGACTATATGGGCAGTGCACTTAGAGTGCAGGGTCGTCCCGCATTCGTTAGGGACTACTATAGTTTCTAGGTTAGGCAGTTCACATGACTGGGGAAGCGCAGTGCTTCGAACAGAAACCAGTGTACCTGCAACATTACACAGAGCAGTGCAATTATCGACATAAGAAGCGATTACCTGAGGATAAATAGGGCAGTTCTTCGAAAGTACATAGGTGTGTATCCGTGTAGAAAGCAGTTTTATATATGACTATACGGGCAGTGCACTTAGAGTACATAGGGCAATTCTTCAAAAGTACATAGGTGCGTATCCGTGTAGAAAGCAATTTTCTATATGACTATACGGGCGGTGCACTTAGAGTCCATATGGAAGTTCTTCGAAACTATATAGGAGTATATCCATGTAGAAAACAATTTTCTATATGACTATACGGGCAGTGCACTTATAGTGCATAGGGAAGTTCTTTGAAAGTACATAGGTGTGTATCCGTGTAGAAAGCAGTTTTCTATATGACTATACGGGCAGTGCACTTAGAGTGCAGGGTTGTCCCGCATTCGTTACGGGCTAGTATAGTTTCTATGTTAGGCAGTGCACGTGGCTGAGCAACCGCAGTGCTTCGAACAGAAACAAGTCTACCTGCAGCATTACATAGAGCAGTGCAATTGTCGACATAAGGGCAGTGCACGCAGGATAAATAGGGCAGTTCTTCGAAAGTACATAGGTGTGTATCCGTGTAGAAAGCAATTTTCTATATGACTATACGGGCAGTGCACTTAGAGTACATAGGGAAGTTCTTCGAAAGTACATAGGTGTGTATCTGTGTAGAAAGCAGTTTTCTATATGACTATACGGGCAGTGAACTTAGAGTGCAGGGTCGTCCCGCAGTCGTTAGGGGCTAGTATAGTTTCTAGGTTAGGCAGTGCACGTGGCTGAGCAAGCGCAGTGCTTCGAACAGAAACCAGTGTACCTGCAGCATTACATAGAGCAGTGCAATTGTCGACATAAGGGCAGTGCATGCAGGATAAATAGGGCAGTTCTTCGAAAGTACATAGGTGTGTATCCGTATAGAAAGCAGTTTTCTATATGACTATACGGGCAGTGCACTTAGAGTACATAGGGTAATTCTTCGAAAGTACATAGGTGTGTATCTGTGTAGAAAGCAGTTTTCTATATGACTATACGGGCAGTGAACTTAGAGTGCGGTGCGTCCCTTGATCGTTAGGGGCTAGTATAGTTTCTATGTTAGGCGATTGCAGCGGTGAGCAAGCCTTGATGCTTGAACAAAAACAGTGTACTGCGACATTACATAGAGCAGTGCAATTGTCGACATAAGGGCAGTGCATGCAAGATAAATAGGGTAGTTCTTCGAAAGTACATAGCTGTGTATCCGTATAGAAAGCAGTTTTCTATATGGGCAGTGCACTTAGAGTACATAGGGAAGTTCTTTGAATGTACGTAGGTGTGTATCTGTGTAGAAAGCAGTTTTCTATATGACTATACGGGCAGTGCACTTAGAGTGCAGGGTCGTCCCGCATTCGTTAGGGACTAGTATAGTTTCTAGGTTAGGCAGTTCACATGACTGGGGAAGCGCAGTGCTTCGAACAGAAACCAGTGTACCTGCAACATTACACAGAGCAGTGCAATTATCGACATAAGGGCAGTGCACGCAGGATAAATAGGGCAGTTCTTCGAAAGTACATAGGTGTGTATCCGTGTAGAAAGCAGTTTTATATATGACTATACGGGCAGTGCACTTAGAGTACATAGGGCAATTCTTCAAAAGTACATAGGTGCGTATCCGTGTAGAAAGCAATTTTCTATATGACTATCTGGATCGTGCACTTAGAGTCCATATGGAAGTTCTTCGAAACTATATAGGAGTATATCCATGTAGAAAACAATTTTCTATATGACTATAAGGGCAGTGCACTTATAGTGCATAGGGAAGTTCTTTGAAAGTACATAGGTGTGTATCCGTGTAGAAAGCAGTTTTCTATATGACTATACGGGCAGTGCACTTAGAGTGCAGGGTTGTCCCGCATTCGTTACGGGCTAATATAGTTTCTATGTTAGGCAGTGCACGTGGTGAGCAAGCGCATGATTGAGCAAAACAAGTCTACTGCAGCATTACATAGAGCAGTGCAATTGTCGAACTAAAGGCAGTGAACGCAGGATAAATAGGGAAGTTCTTCGAAAGTACATAGGTGTGTATCCATGTTTAAAGCAATTTTCTATATGGCTATACGGGCAGTGCACTTAGAGTACATAGGGAAGTTCTTCGAAAGTACATAGGTGTGTATCCGTGTAGATAGCAGTTTTCTATATGACTATATGGGCAGTGCACTTAGAGTGCAGGGTCGTCCCGCATTCGTTAGGGGCTAGTATAGTTTCTAGGTTAGGCGATTGCGTGGCTGAGCAAGCGTAGTGCTTGACGAAAACCAGTGTACATAGCATTACATAGAGCGGTGCAATTGTCGACATAAGGCGATTGCATGCGAGGATAAATAAAGGCGATTCTTGAAAGTACATAGGTGTGTATCCGTATAAGCAGTTTTCTATATGACTATACAGGCGATTACTTAGAGTACATAGGGTAATTCTTGAAAGTACATAGGTGTGTATCCGTGTAAGCAGTTTTCTATATGACTATCTGGGCGATGCACTTAGAGTGCGAGTCATCTGTGATTCGTTAGGGGCTAGTATAGTTTCTAGGTTAGGCGATTGCGTGGCTGAGGAAGCGCAGTGCTTCGAACAGAAACTAGTGTACCTGCAGCATTACATAGAGCAGTGCAATTGTCGAAATAAGGGCAGTGCACGCAGGATAAATAGGGCAGTTCTTCGAAAGTACATAGGTGTGTATCCGTGTAGAAAGCAGTTTTCTATATGACTATACGGGCATTGCACTTAGAGTGCAGGGTCATCCCGCATTCGTTAGGGGCTAGTATAGTTTCTAGGTTAGGCAGTTCACATGGCTAGGAAGCGCGATGCTTGAGCGAAACCAGTGTACTGCGACATTACGAAGCGATGCAATTGTCAAAATAAGAGGCGATTACCTTGAGGATAAATAGGGCAGTTCTTCGAAAGTACATAGGTGTGTATCCGTGTAGAAAGCAGTTTTCTATATTACTATACGGGCAGTGCACTTAGAGTACATATGGAAGTTCTTCGAAACTACATAGGTGTATATGCATGTAGAAAACAATTTTCTATATGGCTATACATGCAGTGCACTTAGAGTACATAGGGAAGTTCTTTGAAAGTACATAGGTGTGTATCCGTGTAGAAAGCAGTTTTCTATATGACTATATGGTCAGTGCACTTAGAGTGCAGGGTCGTCCCATATTCGTTAGGGGCTAGTATAGTTTCTAGGTTAGGTAGTGCACGTGGCTGGGGAAGCGCAGTGCTGCGAACCTAAACCATTGTACGTGCAGCATTACATAGAGCAGTGCAATTGTCGAAATAAGGGCAGTGCACGCAGGATAAATAAGGCAGTTTTCGAAAGTACATAGGTGTGTATCTGTGTAGAAAGCAGTTTTCTATATGACTATACGGGCAGTGCACTTAGAGTGCGAGTCGTCCGCATTAGGGGCTAGTATAGTTTACGGGTTAGGCGTTCATTGGCTGAGAGCGCATGCTTGAGCGAAACAGTGTACTGCATCATTACATAGAGCAGTGCAATTGTCGAAATAAGGGTAGTGCACGCAGGATAAATAGGACAGTTCTTCGAAAGTACATATGTGTGTATCTGTGTAGAAAGCAGTTTTCTATATGACTATATGGGTAGTGCACTTAGAGTGCACGGTCGTCCCGCATTCGTTAGGGGCTAGTATAGTTTCTAGGTTAGGCAGTTCACGTGGCTGAGGAAGCCTTGATGCTTGACGAAACGGTGTACTGCGGCATTACATAGAGCGGTAATTGTCGACATAAAGGCGATTGCCTTGAGGATAAATAGAGCAGTTCTTCGAAAGTTTATAGGTGTGTATCCGTGTAGAAAGCAGTTTTCTATATGACTATACGGGCAGTGCACTTAGAGTACATAGGGCAATTCATCAAAGTACATAGTTGTGTATCCGTGTAGAAAGTAGTTTTCTATATGACTATTCGGGCAGTGCACTTAGAGTACATATGGAAGTTCTTCGAAACTACATAGGTGTATATCCATGTAGAAAACAATTTTCTATATGACTATACGAGCGGTGCACTTAGAGTAGATAGGGCAGGTCTTTGAAAGTACATAGGTGTGTATCCGTGTAAAAAGCAGTTTTCTATATGACTATGCGGGCAGTGCACTTAGAGTGCAGGGTCGTCCCGCATTCGTTAGGGGCTAGTATAGTTTCTAGGTAAGGCGATTGCATTGGTGAGGAAGCGGTGCTTCAAGCGAAACCGGTGTACTGCTGACATTACATAGAGAAGTGCAATTGTCGAAATAAAGGCGATTGCGCAGGATAAATAAGGCATTCTTGAGTACATAGGTGTGTATGTAGAAAGCAGTTTTCTATATGACTATGGGCGGTGCACTTAGAGTGCAGGGTCGTCCCGCATTCGTTAGGGGCTCGGATAGTTTCTAGGTTAGGCAGTTCACATGGTGAGGAAGCCTTGCTTGAGCGAAACCAATGTCTGGCAGCATTACAGGAAGCGATTGCAATTGTTACATAAGGCGATTACGCAGGATAAATAGGCGATTCTTGAAAGTACATAGGTGTGTATCCGTGTAGAAAGCAGTTTTCTATATGACTATACGGGCAGTGCACTTAGAGTACATATGGCAATTCTTCGAAAGTACATAGGTGTGTATCCGTGTAGAAAGCAATTTTCTATATGACTATACGGGCGGTGCACTTAGAGTCCATATGGAAGTTTTTCGAAACTATATAGGTGTATATCCATGTAGAAAACAATTTTCTATATGACTATCTGAGCGATGCACTTATAGTACATAGGGTAGTTCTTTGAAAGTACATAGGTGTGTATCCGTGTAGAAAGCAGTTTTCTATATGACTATACGAGCAGTGCACTTAGAGTGCAGGGTTGTCCCGCATTCGTTACGGGCTAGTATAGTTTCTATGTTAGGCGGTCTGCATTGGCTGAGCAACCTGATGCTTGAAGGACACAAGTCTACTGACATTACATAGAGCAGTGCAATTGTCGACATAAGGGCAGTGCACGCAGGATAAATAAGGTAGTTCTTCGAAAGTACACAGGTGCGTATCCGTGTAGAAAGCAGTTTTCTACATGACTATACTGGCAGTGCACTTAGAGTACATAGGGAAGTTCTTCGAAAGTACATAGGTGCGTATCTGTGTAGAAAGCAGTTTTCTATATGACTATACGGGCAGTGAACTTAGAGTGCAGGGTCGTCCCGCAGTCGTTAGGGGCTAGTATAGTTTCTAGGTTAGGCGATTGCCGCATGGGCTGAAAAGCGCGGTCTTGAGCGAAACGATACTGTAGCATTACATAGAGCAGTGCAATTGTCGACATAAGGGCAGTGCATGCAGGATAAATAGGGAAGTTCTTCGAAAGTACATAGGTGTGTATCCGTATAGAAAGCAGTTTTCTATATGACTATACAGGCAGTGCACTTACAGTACATATGACAGTTCTTCGAAACTACATAGGTGTATATCCATGTAGAAAACAGTTTTCTATATGACTATACGGGCAGTGCACTTAGAGTACATAGGGTAGTTCTTTAAAAGTACATAAGTGTGTATCCGTGTAGAAAGCAGTTTTCTATATGACTATACGGGCAGTGCACTTAGAGTGCAGGGTCGTCCTGCATTCGTTAGGGGCTAGTATAGTTTCTAGGTTAGGCAGTGCACGTGGCTGAGGAAAGCCGTGCTGCTTGCGATTAAGTGTGTGACTGCACATGTACATAATTTACATATGATCGAAATAAGGGCAGTGCACGCAGGATAAATAGGGCAGTTCTTCGAAAGTACATAGGTGTGTATCTGTGTAGAAAGCAGTTTTCTATATGACTATACGGGCAGTGCACTTAGAGTGCAGGGTCGTCCCGCATTCGTTAGGGGCTAGTATAGTTTCTAGGTTAGGCAGTTCACATGGGCTGAGAAGCGCGATGCTTGACGAAACAGTGTACTGCGGCATTACATAAGCGATGCAATTGTCGACATAAAGGCGTTACCTTGAGATAAATAGGGCAGTTCTTCAAAAGTACATAGGTGTGTATCCGTGTAGAAAGCAGTGTTCTATATGACTATACGGGCAGTGCACTTAGAGTACATATGGAAGTTCTTCGACACTACATAGGTGTATATCCATGTAGAAAACAATTTTCTATATGATTATACATGCAGTGCACTTAGAGTACATAGGGAAGTTTTTTGAAAGTACATAGGTGTGTATCCGTGTAGAAAGCAGTTTTCTATATGACTATACAGGCAGTGCACTTAGAGTGCAGGGTCGTCCCGCATTCGTTAGGGGCTAGTATAGTTTCTAGGTTAGGCGATTGCGTGGTGAGAAGCGGTGCTTGACGAAAACAATGTACTGCGGCATTACAAGAAGCGGTGCAATTGACATAAGGGCGAGTGCAGGATAAATAGGCGATTCTTCGAAAGTACATAGGTGTGTATCCGTGTAGAAAGCAGTTTTCTATATGACTATACGGGCAGTGCACTTAGAGTACATAGGGCAATTCTTCGAAAGTACATAGGTGTGTATCCGTGTAGAAAGCAATTTTCTATATGACTATACGGGCGGTGCACTTAGAGTCCATATGGAAGTTTTTCGAAACTATATAGGTGTATATCCATGTAGAAAACAATTTTCTATATGACTATACGGGCAGTGCACTTATAGTACATAGGGCAGTTCTTTGAAAGTACATAGGTGTGTATCCGTGTAGAAAGCAGTTTTCTATATGACTATACGGGAAGTGCACTTAGAGTGCACGGTCGTCCGCATTAATTCTGAGCTAGTATAGTTTCTATGTTAGGCGACTGCGTGGGTGAGCAACAACCGGTGCTTGAACAGAACACAAGTCTACTGCTGACATTACATAGAGCAGTGTAATTGTCGACATAAGGGCACTTAGAGTGCAGGGTCATCCCGCATTCGTTAGGGGCTAGTATAGTTTCTAGGTTAGGCAGTTCACATGCCTGGGGAAGCGCAGTGCTTCGAACAGAAACCAGTGTACATGCAGCATCACACAGAGTAGTGCAATTGTCGACATAAGGCGTGCCCCGTACCCAGATAAATAGGGCGTTTCTTGAGTACGCGCCAGTGTGTCGTGTAGAAGCCGCAGCAGTTGTGAGGGCGCCTATACAGGCGATTGCACTTATAGTACATATGGAAGTTCTTCGAAACTACATAGGTGTATATCCATGTAGAAAACAATTTTCTATATGACTATACGGGCAGTGCACTTAGAGTACATAGGGAAGTTCTTCGAAAGTACATAGGTGTGTATCCGTGTAGAAAGCAGTTTTCTATATGACTATACGGGCAGTGCACTTAGAGTGCAGGGTCGTCCCGCATTCGTTAGGGGCTAGTATAGTTTCTAGGTTAGGCAGTGCACGTGGCTGAGGAAGCGCTTGATGTGACAGAAAAAGTGTACTGACATTACATAGAGCAGTGCAATTATCGAAATAAGGGCAGTGCACCCAGGATAAATAGGGCAGTTCTTCGAAAGTACATAGGTGTGTATCTGTGTAGAAAGCAGTTTTCTATATGACTATACGGGCAGTGCACTTAGAGTGCAGGGTCGTCCCGCATTCGTTAGGGGCTAGTATAGTTTCTAGGTTAGGCAGTTCACATGGCTGGGGAAGCGCAGTGCTTCGAACAGAAACCAGTGTACCTGCAGCATTACATAGAGCAGTGCAATTGTCGACATAAGGGCAGTGCACGCAGGATAAATAGGGCAGTTCTTCGAAAGTACATAGGTGTGTATCCGTGTAGAAAGCAGTTTTCTATATGACTATACGGGCAGTGCACTTAGAGTACATATGGAAGTTCTTCGACACTACATAGGTGTATATCCATGTAGAAAACAATTTTCTATATGATTATACATGCAGTGCACTTAGAGTACATAGGGAAGTTTTTTGAAAGTACATAGGTGTGTATCCGTGTAGAAAGCAGTTTTCTATATGACTATACGGGCAGTGCACTTAGAGTGCAGGGTCGTCCCGCATTCGTTAGGGGCTAGTATAGTTTCTAGGTTAGGCGCTGCACGTGGCTGGGGAAGCGCGATGTGACGAAACCAATGTACTGCAGCATTACGGCGATTGCAATTGTCGACATAAAAGGCGGTGCACTTGAGGATAAATAAGGCGATTCTTCGAAAGTACATAGGTGTGTATCCGTGTAGAAAGCAGTTTTCTATATGACTATACGGGCAGTGCACTTAGAGTACATAGGGCAATTCTTCGAAAGTACATAGGTGTGTATCCGTGTAGAAAGCAATTTTCTATATGACTATACGGGCGGTGCACTTAGAGTCCATATGGAAGTTTTTCGAAACTATATAGGTGTATATCCATGTAGAAAACAATTTTCTATATGACTATATGGGCAGTGCACTTATAGTACATAGGGCAGTTCTTTGAAAGTACATAGGTGTGTATCCGTGTAGAAAGCAGTTTTCTATATGACTATACGGGAAGTGCACTTAGAGTGCAGGGTTGTCCCGCATTCGTTACGGGCTAGTATAGTTTCTATGTTAGGCAGTGCATTGGTGAAACAACATGATGCTTGAAACACAAGTCTACCTGCAGCATTACATAGAGCAGTGTAATTGTCGACATAAGGGCACTTAGAGTGCAGGGTCATCCCGCATTCATTAGGGGCTAGTATAGTTTCTAGGTTAGGCAGTTCACATGCCTGGGGAAGCGCAGTGCTTCGAACAGAAACCAGTGTACATGCAGCATCACACAGAGTAGTGCAATTGTCGACATAAGAGGCGGTGCCTTGAGGATAAATAGGCGATTCTTCGAAAGTACATAGGTGTGTATCCGTGTAGAAAGCAGTTTTCTATATGACTATACGGGCAGTGCACTTATAGTACATATGGAAGTTCTTCGAAACTACATAGGTGTATATGCATGTAGAAAACAATTTTCTATATGACTATACATGCAGTGCACTTAGAGTACATAGGGAAGTTCTTTGAAAGTACATAGGTGTGTATCCGTGTAGAAAGCAGTTTTCTATATGACTATACGGGCAGTGCACTTAGAGTGCGGAGGAATCGCATTAGATTTAGAGGGCTAGTATAGTTTCTAGGTTAGGCGATTGCACGTGGCGAGAAGCGCGGTGCTTGACGAAACCAGTGTACTGTGACATTACATAAGCGGTGCAATTGTCGAAATAAGGCGATTATGCCAGGATAAATAGGGCAGTTCTTCGAAAGTACATAGGTGTGTATCTGTGTAGAAAGCAGTTTTCTATATGACTATACGGGCAGTGCACTTAGAGTGCAGGGTCGTCCCGCATTCGTTAGGGGCTAGTATAGTTTTCTAGGTTAGCAGTTCACGTGGCTGAGGAAGTGCAGTGCTTCGAACAGAAACCAGTGTACCTGCAGCATTACATAGAGCAGTGCAATTGTCAAAATAAGGGCAATGCACGCAGGATAAATAGGACAGTTCCTCGAAAGTACACAGGTGTGTATCCGTGTAGAAAGCAGTTTTCTATATGACTATATGGGCAGTGCACTTAGAGTACATTGGGCAGTTCTTCGAAAGTACATAAGTGTGTATCCGTGTAGAAAGCAGTTTTCTATATGACTATACGGGCAGTGAACTTAGAATGCAGGGTCATCCCGCATTCGTTAGGGGCTAGTATAGTTTCTAGGTTAGGCGATTGCATTGGTGAGAGCCTTGATGCTTTGAATAGAAGCAGTGTACTGCTGACATTACATGAAACGATGTAATTATCGACATAAGGGGCGCCACGAAGGATAAATAGGGCAGTTCTTCGAAAGTACATAGGTGTGTATCCGTATAGAAAGCAGTTTTCTATATGACTATACGGGCAGTGCACTTAGAGTACATAGGGCAATTCTTCAAAAGTACATAGGTGTGTATCCATGTAGAAAGTAGTTTTCTATATGACTATACGGGCAGTGCACTTAGAGTGCAGGGTCGTCCCGCATTCGTTACGGGCTTGTATAGTTTCTCGTTAAGCGGTGCGTGGTGAGAAGCGTGCTTGACGAAACAAGTGTACAGTAGCATTACATGAAGCGGTGCAATTATAAACATCGAGCGATTGCATGGGATAAATAGGGCAGTTCTTCGAAAGTATATAGGTGTGTATCCGTGTAGAACGCAGTTTTCTATATGACTATACGGGCAGTGCACTTAGAGTACATAGGGCAATTCTTCAAAAGTACATAGGTGTGTATCCGTGTAGAAAGCAGTTTTGTATATAACTATACGGGCAGTGCACTTAGAGTGCAGGGTCGTCCCGCATTCGTTACGGGCTAGTATAGTTTCTATGTTAGGCAGTGCATTGTGGTGAGGAAGGCGATGCTTTGAGCAGAAACGTGTACTGCAGCATTACATAGGCGATCTGATTATCTAAATAAGGGAAGTGCACGCAGGATAAATAGGACAGTTCTTCGAAAGTACATAGGTGTGTATCCGTGTAGAAAGAAGTTTTCTATATGACTATACGGGAAGTGCACTTAGAGTACATAGGGCAGTTCTTCGAAAGTCCATAGGTGCGTATCCGTGTAGAAAGTAGTTTTCTATATGACTATACAGGCAGTGAACTTAGAGTGCAGGGTTGTCCCGCATTCGTTAGGGGCTAGTATAGTTTCTAGGTTAAGCGATTACTGCGTGGTGAGGATGCGTAGTGCTTGAATACAAACCCTGTACTGTAGCATTACATAGAAGCGGTGCAATTGTCGAAATAAAGCGATTACCACGGGACAAATAGTGCCTTGAGGATAATAAATGGCAGTTCTTCGAAAGTACATAGGTGTGTATCCGTGTAGAAAATAGTTTTCTATATGACTATACGGGCAGTGCACCTAGAGTACATAGGGCAGTTCTTTGAAAGTACATAGGTGTGTATACGTGTAGAAAGCAGTTTTCTATATGACTATACAAGTAGTGCACTTAGAGTGCAGGGTCGTCCCGCATTCGTTAGGAGCTAGTATAGTTTCTAGGTTAGGCAATGCACGTGGCTTAGGAAGCTAATTGCTTCGAACAGAAACCAGTGTACCTGCAGCATTAATAGAGCAGTGCAATTGTCGAAATAAGGGCAGTGCACGCAGGATAAATAGGACAGTTCTTCGAAAGTACATAGGTGTGTATCTGTGTAGAAAGCAATTTTCGATATGACTACATGGGCGTGAACATAGAGTGCGAGGGTCGACTTAATCGTTAGGGGCTAATATAATTTCTAGGTTAGGCGGTGCACAGCTAAGGATGTGATGCTTGAGCGAGAAACCAGTGTACCTGCAGCATTACATAGAGCAGTGCAATTGTCGACATAAGGGCAGTGCACGCAGGATAAATAGGGTCGTTCTTCGAAGTACATACGTGTGTATACGTATAGAAAGCAGTTTTCTATATGACTATACGGGCAGTGCACTTAGAGTACATAGGGCAATTCTTCAAAAGTACATAGGTGTGTATCCATGTAGAAAGCAGTTTTCTATATGACTATACGGGCAGTGCACTTAGAGTGCAGGGTCGTCCCGCATTCGTTACGGGCTAGTATAGTTTATATGTTAGGCAGTGCACGTGGCTGAGGAAGTGCAGTGCTTTGAATAGAAACCAGTGTACCTGCAGCATTACATAGAGCAGTGTAATTGTCGACATAAGGGCAGTGCACGAAGGATAAATAGGGCAGTTCTTTGAAAGTACATAGGTGTGTAGCCATATAGAAAGCAGTTTTCTATATGACTATACGGGCAGTGCACTTAGAGTACATAGGGCAATTCTTCAAAAGTACATAGGTGTGTATCCGTGTAGAAAGCAGTTTTCTATATGACTATACGGGCAGTGCACTTAGAGTGCAGGGTCGTCCCGCATTCGTTACGGGCTAGTATAGTTTCTATGTTAGGCAGTGCACGTGGCTGAGGAAGCGTAGTGCTTCGAACAGAAACAAGTGTACCTGTAGCATTACATAGAGCAGTGCAATTGTCGACATCAGGGCAGTGCACGCAGGATAAATAGGGCAGTTCTTCAAAAGTACATAGGTGTGTATCCGTGTAGAACGCAGTTTTCTATATGACTATACGGGCAGTGCACTTAGAGTACATAGGGCAGTTCTTCGAAAGTACATAGGTGCGTATCCGTATAGAAAGCAGTTTTCTATATGACTATACGGGCAATGAACTTAGAGTGCAGGGTCGTCCCGCATTCGTTAGGGGCTAGTATAGTTTCTAGGTTAGGCAGTGCACGTGGCTGAGGAAGCGCAGTGCTTCGAACAGAAACCAGTGTACCTGCAGCATTACATAGAGCAGTGCAATTGTCGACATAAGGGCAGTGCACGCAGGATAAATAGGGCAGTTCTTCGAAAGTACATAGGTGTGTATTCGTATAGAAAGCAGTTTTCTATATGACTATACGGGCAGTGCACTTAGAGTACATAGGGCAATTCTTCGAAAGTACATAGGTGTGTATCCGTGTAGAAAGGAGTTTTGTATATAACTATACGGGCAGTGCACTTAGAGTGCAGGGTCGTCTCGCATTCGTTACGGGCTAGTATAGTTTCTATGTTAGGCAGTGCACGTGGCTGAGGAAGGGCAGTGCTTTGAACAGAAACCAGTGTACCTGCAGCATTACATAGAGCAGTGCAATTATCTAAATAAGGGAAGTGCACGCAGGATAAATAGGACAGTTCTTCGAAAGTACATAGGTGTGTATCCGTGTAGAAAGAAGTTTTCTATATGACTATACGGGAAGTGCACTTAGAGTACATAGGGCAGTTCTTCGAAAGTACATAGGTGCGTATCCGTGTAGAAAGTAGTTTTCTATATGACTATACAGGCAGTGAACTTAGAGTGCAGGGTCGTCCCGCATTCGTTAGGGGCTAGTATAGTTTCTAGGTTAGGCAGTGCACGTGACTGAGGATGCGTAGTGCTTCGAATACAAACCAGTGTACCTGTAGCATTACATAGAGCAGTGCAATTGTCGAAATAAGAGCAGTGCACGCAGGACAAATAGTGCACGCAGGATAAATAGGGCAGTTCTTCGAAAGTACATAGGTGTGTATCCGTGTAGAAAATAGTTTTCTATATGACTATACGGGCAGTGCACTTAGAGTATATAGGGCAGTTCTTTGAAAGTACATAGGTGTGTATCCGTGTAGAAAGCAGTTTTCTATATGACTATACAATCAGTGCAGTTAGAGTGCAGGGTCGTCCCGCATTCGTTAGGAGCTAGTATAGTTTCTAGGTTAGGCAGTGCACGTGGCTTAGGAAGCGCATTGTGAACGAAACCAGCAGTACTGCAGCATTAATAGAGCAGTGCAATTGTCGAAATAAGGGCAGTGCACGCAGGATAAATAGGACAGTTCTTCGAAAGTACATAGGTGTGTATCTGTGTAGAAAGCAATTTTCGATATTACTACATTGGCAGTGCACTTAGAGTGCAGGGTCATCCCACATTCGTTAGGGGCTAGTATAATTTCTAGGTTAGGCAGTTCACGTGGCTGAAAAGCGATGCTTGACGAAACGATGTACAACATTACATAGAGCAGTGAAATTGTCGGCATAAGGGCAGTGCACGCAGGATAAATAGGGCAGTTCTTTGAAAGTACATAGGTGTGTATCCGTGTAGAAAGCAGTTTTCTATATGACTATACGGGCAGTGCACTTAGAGTACATAGGGCAGTTCTTCGAAAGTACATAAGTGCGTATCAGTGTAGAAAGCAGTGTACCTGTAGCATTACATAGAGCAGTGCAATTATCGAAATAAGGGTAGTGCACGCAGGATAAATAGGGTAGTTCTTCGAAAGTACATAGGTGTGTATCTGTATAGAAAGCAGTTTTCTATATGACTATACGGGCAGTGCACTTAGAGTACATAGAGCAATTCTTCGAAAGTACATAGGTGTGTATCCATGTAGAAAGCAGTTTTATATATGACTATACGGGCAGTGCACTTAGAGTGCAGGGTCGTCCCGCATTCGTTACTGGCTAGTCTAGTTTCTATGTTAGGCAGTGCACGTGGCTGAGGAAGTGCAGTTCTTCGAACAGAAACCAGTGTACCTGTAGCATTACATAGAGTAGTGCAATCGTCGAAATAAGGGCAGTGCACGCACGATAAATAGGGCAGTTCTTCGAAAGTACATAGGTGTGTATCCGTATAGAAATCAGATTTCTATATGACTATACGGGCAGTACACTTAGAGTACATAGGGAAATTCTTCGAAAGTACATAGGTGTGTATCCGTGTAGAAAGCAGTTTTATATATGACTATACGGGCAATGCACTTAGAGTGCAGGGTCGTCCCTCATTCGTTACGGGCTAGTATAGGTTCTATGTTAGGCAGTGCATTAGAGAAGCCTTGATGCTTGAACAAAACCGATGCAACATTATATAGAGCGGTGCAATTGTCGAAATAAGGGCAGTGCACGCAGGATAAATAGGCCAGTTCTTCGAAAGTACATAGGTGTGTATCCGTGTAGAAAGCAGTTTTCTATATGACTATACGGGCAGTGCACTTAGAGTACATAGGGAAGTTGTTCGAAAGTACATAAGTGCGTATCCGTGTAGAAAGCAGTTTTCTATATGACTATACGGGCAGTGACCTTAGAGTGCAGGGTCATCCTACATTCGTTAGGGGCTAGTATAGTTTCTAGGTTAAGCGATTACCCGCGTCGGCGAGGAAGCGCGGTGCTTGAACAGAAACCAGTACTGCTGACATTACATAGAGCAGTGCAATTGTCGACATAAGGGCAGTGCACGGAGGATAAATTGGGAAGTTCTTCGAAAGTACATAGGTGTGTATCCGTATGAAAGCGGGTTTTCTATGACTATCGGGCGATTGCACTTAGAGTACATAGGGCAATTCTTCGAAAGTACATAGGTGTGTATCCATGTAGAAAGCAGTTTTATATATGACTATACGAGCAGTGCACTTAGAGTGCAGGGTCGTCCCGCATTCGTTACGGGCTAGTATAGTTTCTATGTTAGGCAGTGCACGTGGCTGAGGAAGTGCAGTGCTTGGAACAGAAACCAGTGTACCTGCAGCATTACATAGAGCAGTGCAATTGTTGAAATAAGGGCAGTGCACGCACGATAAATAGGGCAGTTTTTCCAAAGTATATAGGTGTGTATCCGTGTAGAAAGCAGTTTTCTATATGACTATATGTGCAGTGCACTTAGAGTGCAGGGTCGTCCCTCATTCGTTAGGGGATAGTATAGCTTTCTAGGTTAGGTAGTGCACGTGGCTGAGGAAGTGTAGTGCTTCAAACAGAAACCAGTGTACCTGCACCATTACATTGAGCAGTGCAATTGTCGACATAAGAGAAGTGGACACAGGATAAATATGGCAGTTCTTCGAAAGTACATAGGTGTGTATCCGTTTAGAAAGCAGTTTTCTATATGACTATACGGGCAGTGCACTTATAGTACATAGGGAAGTTGTTCGAAAGTACATAGGTGCGTATCCGTGTAGAAAGCAGTTTTCTATATGACTATACGGGCAGTGCACATAGAGTGCAGAGTCGTCCCGCATTCGTTAGGGGCTAGTATAGTTTCTAGATTAGGCAGTGCATGTGGCTGAGAGCCTTGATGCTTGAATAGAAACCATGTACCTGCAGCATTACATAGAGCGATTGCAATTGTGAAATAAAGGCGCGTGCAGCGGGATAAATAAGGCGATTCTTCAAAAGTACATAGGTGTGTATCCGTGTAGAAAGCAGTTTTCTATATGACTATACGGCTAGTGTACTTAGAGTGCAGGGTCGTCCCGCATTCGTTAGAGGCTAGTATAGTTTCTAGGTTAGGCAGTGCATGTGGCTGAGGAAGCGTAGTGCTTCGAACAAAAACTAGTGTACCTGCAGCATTACATAGAGCAGTGCAATTGTCGAACTAAGGGCAGTGCCTTGGGATAAATAGTGCTTGAGGATAAATAGGCAGTTCTTGAAAGTACATAGGTGTATCACGTGTAGAAAGCGGTTTTCTTTATGACTATACGGGCAGTGCACTTAGAGTACATAGGTCAGTTCTTCGAAAGTACATAGGTGCGTATCCATGTAGAAAGCAATTTTCTTTATGATTATAGGGGCAGTGCACTTAGAGTGCAGGGTCGTCCCGCATTCATTAGAGGCTAGTATAGTTTTCTAGGTTAGGCAATGCACGTGGCTGAGGAAGCACAGTGCTTCGAACAGAAACCAATGTACCTGCAGCATTACATAGAGCAGTACAATTATCAAAATAAGGGCAGTGCACGAAGGATAACTAGGGCAGTTCTTCGAAAGTACATAGGTGTATATCCGTGTAGAAAGCAGTTTTCTATATGACTATACGGGCAGTGCACTTAGAGTACATAGGGAAGTTTTTCGAAAGTACATAGGTGCGTATCCATGTAGAAAGTAGTTTTCTATATGACTATACGGGTAGTGCACTTAGAGTCGAAGTAGTCCGCATTAGTTAGGGGCTAGTATAGTTTCTAGGTTAGGCAGTGCACGTGGTTGAGGAAGCGCAGTGCTTCGAAAAAAAACCCAGTGTACCTGCAGCATTACATAGAGCAGTACAATTGTCGAAATAAAAGCAGTGCATGTAGGATAAATAGTGCACCCGGGATAAATAGGGCAATTCTTTGAAAGTACATAGGTGTGTATCCATGTAGAAAGCAGTTTTCTATATGACTATATGGATAGTGCACTTAGAGTGCAGGGTTGTCCCGCATTCGTTAGGGGCTAGTATAGTTTCTAGGTTAGGCAGTGCCGTTCTTTGAGAAACTCGATTAGCTTGAAAAAAACCGGTGTACTGCATCATTACATAGCCTTGATGCAATTGTCGAATTAAAGGAAGTGCAAGTAGTCAGCGATGCAGGCGATTACGCGAGGTTAAATATGGCGATTGCCTCATAGTAAACTAATTTGGCTGGATGAACTCATGAGCGGTGCATATATTTAAATAATGGCGGTCGGGGAAGAGTACGGTCATTGCATATTTGTTTGTGTTGGTAGAACACCACGGTTAAGTGGTTTCCTGAGATTGCATTTAGTGTAGAAGCGCGATGGTTCTAATATAAACGATGTACACTTGAAGTGCTTTGTAACTTTTAAATAATCCGATTGCACTCAGGATAAATAGGGAAATTCTTCTAAAGTAAAGAGGTGTTCCTGCAGGATAAGCGAAAGCAGTTTTCTATATGACTGCAAGTAATTTATTTATAAGGTAGTGCACGCTGCCTAACAAGTGCGATTCTGATGCTTCAAAATTAAACTAGAATTGCGTAGCATTATAGAGCATGGCATGTATGAATATGATGGTAGTGCAGTTATAATACTGATCGTACCACATTAGTTTGTTGTTTCTATTGCGATTCGATGTATTAGGACTAATATTCTTGATTTGTACATAATGTAGTCCAAATGTCGTCACCTTCATGTGATATTTCGGTCACCTGTATAAGACACTCTTAATTAAAATGTATCTTATGCGATTGCACCAAAACATCACAGCAGACAATGGATTGAACAAATTGTGACTTGCTTTGCAATATATGCACCTGTAGAGACAAAGGTAGAAAACAAATATATTAGTTTAAGCATATGAGTTATATTTTTTGAGTGTTCAGTCATTTATTCTTACCAGGTAAAACTCTCACCTCGGTATTCAAGATATGGGTTTGCAAGCATGCTGATATCCCTCTCGTACAAAGGATTTCTTATATAGTGTGACCGAAATAATATACCTATTTTTAGATTTTGTAGCAGTGTTAGGTGTTTGTCTCATACACCAAGATTAGTATAAATCTATAGCATATTAACTTCTGTATATTGCTATTGTATAGTAAACTTATACATAAAGTAGTACCTTGGGTGTGTAAAGCAGCGTGGGCATGGCGAGATGCACTTGGCGATATTGATTTGCTCTTGAATTGGTAGATCCTTCTATATGTAATTCTCTAGTTGGCTTCACCTCTAGCTGAACAATTTGATTTGTATCTAATATTTCTTGGACCTATGATTCCATCTACAAGCATGTATTTTTTCATCGACCCGCTTAGCATGCTGCAAAATGGAAGGTGGCGGCTTCTGAGCTGTGTGAGACTAGGTGTGGTTATTGTATGTCTTTATATACAATTCCTTGGTTGTTCTAGGGTTTCCGTCTGGTGGGCCTTGTTGGGCTAAACTATCAGTGTAGATGTTGGAGTTCTTTGAAAACTTGGTTTGTACATGTACCGTTTGAGTTATATATTTTTCCATTGTATGGCTATATACTTATAGCAGATAATCATTATTTAATCTAATATTATTTTTCTATTGTAATTACAATATGTTCATGTTAAATATGTATATTGTGCACTAATCAAATCTCTAGGAGCACAATGTCTATTGTTTATATTCTGGTAATTTAATTCCACATAGAATTTATAACAGTCAGTGCGTAGTTAAAGCACCGATAATAGTATTACGAGATAACAGCAGGACACAAACATTTTGTTTCAGTACATTGCAAATTCTAAATAGACATAAGAGAAAAACAAGTACATATTCTTAGAGACATCAGAAATAAGCAAATTATCAATCGGAGTTTGATTGAGCTGACTCTCCTAATGCCTGGCTACTATGAATAATGATGTTCATGACAAACATCATTTCAGGGTTAAGCTGTGAATATTTTTTCACTGTAATCAGTATTGCTTGTCCAACACTGAGATTTGTAGTTTCAACGAAGTTCTTCCATGCGTCTTTGTTGAATGAGAAGCGGCCATCTTTTGTTGTTTTGTATGCCATGGTGTTGACATTACCACTTTCTCCTAAGCTTACTCCAACAAGACCTTCTTTAGCAATTTCAAGTGTAGAAATGAACTTTAATGGTAGTTTCTGAGTTGCAATAGAAGGAAGACGTTTTTTAGGAATAACATTATGAATGTATTAAACCAATGTGAAATCAATAAACAAATAAATAAAGTTATATTTAGAAACATACCATATTGTGTTGTTTAATGTTTGTTTTTGTCAAGCGAGTCACAAATATGACCCTACAAATGAATTGGCCGAGGGAAGATATCTAATAAGTAATTTTCCTCGAGAATACAAGGGTGCATGTCTTGGAAAAAATTGTAGAATTAAGCACTTGGACGTTGCTGTTTTCATCATCACTGCTGCTGTTATCTTCTTCAGAATAAAAATATATCACAGTGAGCTTTGGACCTAGAGCTCCCAATGAAAAGAATAGGTGTGCTCCTGCACCGATCTTGTTCTCTGTGAAGAACCTTGTCTAACCTGGACCGGTAATGCGATTGTGCGTTCTTTGTGGACTTCAACATAATATGTTTTTCCAAGAGCTTGGAATTCCACTCCAAGTTCAGTGATGTCATTGAATTGCAACCTTAGATTGCATGGTATAGTCTGTGGAATGATTTAGTGAAGGAGAGGACTATTATGTTAACAAATATTAAGAAATTGATTTATATATATTGAAACATAGTGTATACATACCAGTGAATGCTCGAACCGGCCTTCTATGAGACGAACAATGAATTCTGAGCCTGAATGTCCTAAATTTTTACCACAGTGACCGAAACAAACTTGACATGGCGCCATTTCTTCTGCAATAAAAATAGTTGTGTGTTTTAATAAATCTCTATACATATATAAAATAATTTATAATTTGTGCCTAGAATTTTTCTTATATTTTGTAATTATCTTTGCTTCTAATAATCGATTACGTAGATATGGTTCATTTAATTTGGAACTAATAAGTAGGGTTAATCTAGTAATTAAACTACTATTGATGTTTGTCAAATTAAACAAATGAACTTTCTCATCATACCATTAAAAAAGTATAAGAACTTTAGTGTTAGTTCAACATCATATAGATATATAGGTGTTCTATCTTTAACTCATACTAATGGACTCATATTTGTGAAAATGCAGACGGTATAAATCTGAGTACATTGATTTAGATCTGGAGGAATATAAGCATGCAAACATTTTTGCTAATGTTTGTACAATGTAAACGATTTGCTAAAAATTAAGCGATGTTGGTTGCTTCTGCGAAAGGCGGGAGTGGTGAATCGATGATCTTCGTTGAAGGCGGCGAGTTTGGCTAGGAGTTGGTTTCTTGGCGGTAGCGGGAGCGAGCTTTAGAGGAATTTGGAAAAGTAGTACTTAAATGGATAGGTTGCATAACCGTTTTATAGAAAAGATACTATAATGCTAATTATTTCAGCGAAACCCTTTGTGTACTTCCGTTTTATGGGTTATCGGTAGATAGGATAGGCGGTCTGAAAAGCGGAATGCAATCGTCGGTACACAGCGGTTTCAATATTTTGAACCGTTTAACGCAGCAGTTTCATCGAGGCGTCAATGCGGTCATTACATGATTAACAAAGCAGTGTGTGGTCTGTAAATTTTAGTTGTAGTTTAATACGATTATTTCTCTGCCTTGGTCCCTTATTTTGCTCCATACTCACGGTAATTTAACTAAGCATAAGAACGTAGTGCATACTTATTTGTCGGTGCGATGTATTGCGATTACACAAGTGTGATGCCTGGTGCGATGTATTACCTTTGCGGGTCCTTATCTTACACCGATCGCAAAGCTGCTTTAAGAAGCATAGCACCGCAGTGCATAGTTATTTTTGAGGCAGTGGGTGTCAGTATTTGTTACAGGTGCAGTGCGTGGTACTTTCAATTTTAGGTGCAGTGCACATTGCAGGGTTATTGCTCTGCCTTGGCACCTTATTTTGAACCATACGCACGGTACCTTTACGAACCATAGGAACGCAGTGCATACTTATTTATTATGTTGCGATTGCATCCCTGCAGTGTAGTCTTTTGCAGGTGAAGTGTATTGTATGGTCACTACACTGCCGCGGCACCTTATCTTTCCCGTTCGCAAAGCAGCTTTAAGAAGCATAGGACCTCAGTGCATATTTATGTTGGAGGCAGTGCGTATCACTATTTGTTACAGGTGTAGTGCATTACACAATTATTGCTCTGTCGTGGCACCTTATTTTGCATATCAGGATCACAGTGTACTATCGGCTTCACAGGCTGTGCGTGTCAGTGTGCATTATAGTTGTTGTGCACTACATGATCAATGCATTGCCGTGGCACCTTATGCTAAACGTTTCTCACAACAACTTCAGTCGGGGACCATAATACTTGAATTGCATACGTGTTGCCACGGGCAGGTTCAATTCAATGTGCATTGGATGAGCAATGCATTGTCTGGTCGATGTCTTGCCTCGACACGTTAACTAGCACCATACAGATAATTTCTGACTATAGTAAAGGCGTTGCATACCTCCTTCCCCAGTTCGTTTACATTTGTATTATAGGTGTATTGTAATGCATGTTAGGTGATGTCGTGGCACCTTACGTTGCACCGTCTTGCATGTATTTTATGAAAAGAGGATAGCAATGCATCGCCATACACACCTTGAGCCTGTCCATGTACATTCAAAGTGCATATATTAGTTGCACATATTATTAGCATATTGATACATACAAACATCTTAAATATAAGAAATATTTTATTTACATAGATTTCTTGAACAACCTATTGTATTAATATTATTAAAGTATCCATCTAATGACCATCTCATTGTGTATGTCAGATGTTCTCAATACTTGGGGAAGTTCATCAAGTAGATCTCGTTTCTATCCATTATATCACCTTGTGGTTAAATTCTTATCTCATTGCGAAGGGAGAAGCTGTTCAACAATCGGAAATCGGTATGTTTTGAGCGTATGTTGCCAATAGAAAAAATACGAAGTAGATTATATTGTAACATAAACAATGCGACTTTCCTCTTCTTGGTTGCATTTTATCGTGTCTCCATTGTACCACTATATACTTCTTAGGATTGAGTAAGCACACTCATTCTCTGTTTATACGGAAAATTGTGACTAGCATATGCAGCTTTAAGAAGTTCATCTATTCTTTTAAGCTGTTTCATGAAATGCAACATTTATTAATCAGTATTCTAAATAGTGCAGTTGGAAGATTAATATGAAAGTAATGTTCTAACCATGATTGGTCCAATGTTCTGTGATATTACTGCTCTTGTTTTAAACAAGTAATACTTGGTGTATTTCCTTGGAGTCAATTATGTCAAAGCGACCTCCTTGATATACATGTTGAGGGAGTAAAGCGTAAAGTGAGGCTGTAGACAATGTATTTCAATGCGCAATGAATACATAATAGTAAGTCCATTAACAAAAGTTTATTTCATTAATAGTAAGCTCTCGAAATTTATTGTATAATCCTCTTGAAATAGATGTTTTGAAAATTTAGAGAAACTTACCAGTTTGCCATGTCTAGTTTAAAATTTTCCATCAATGATTTGAATTACTTCTACGTTGTTCTCTGAGATCTAGTTTCCCTTCTCAAATTCTGTCATCATAGAGCGAAAGGTTGCATATGAATCTTTTTCCTTAGTCCATAAAGCCTTTGCGAGAATTGCTTATCATAAATATGTCTATGTAATGCTAAATCAAATGATTGTCAGCCATCCCTCCTTGTTTAAGATTGTTTTTCAGATCTCAGCATGTCCATTGTGTTTCTATCATTATTCTAGATTGTATTCTTCGAATCTGAATAATGATTTTATATAACGAGATCGGAGAAGTTTGTTGCCATTACTCCAAATTATTATGGTAAAGCAGAGTA